>OX467709.1:10085371-10415371 GCA_950111635.1 Agelastica alni | reverse complement strand
TTAGATCAGGGGTCTACAAACTACGGCCCGAGAGCCACATCCGGCCTTCGGACAGATTTTGTCCGGCCCGCGGAGAGCTAGCATACTTCTTCTTCTTCTTCTGGTGCCGTACGCTTTTTATTGTAGCGCGTTGGCGATCACGTGTTCATTGAATAATGTGAAGCGTGCCATCTTCGGAACTTCTAAATATCGTGGCGGCATCCGCGATGTTACACCAAGTTCGAATATTGCGAAGCCATGAATGTTGTTTTCGGCCCGGTCCTCTTTTTCACTCGATTTTTTCCATAAGTATAGTGTTGAGCAGAATATACCTAGGACCTCTTAAAATATGTCCCAAATAGGATGTTTTTCTTTCTTTTACAATGTTCAGTAGTTGCCGATGTGTTCTTGCTCTTTGTAAGACTTGCTCATTTGATATATGATCTACCCAGGGAATCTTGAGTAACCTTCTCAGGATCCACATTTCAAAGGCCTCGATTCTGTTAAGGGATTTGGCCTTTAGTGACCAGGTTTCTGCTCCGTATAGTAGTATTGGCCATATATAGCACTTGACGACTCGCAGCCGGATATTCAAGGGTATTTCTTGTCGTAGGAGGTAGGTATTGAACCTGACAAATGTGCTTCGAGCGATAGCCACACGTATTTTGACCTCATCATCATTATCCCACTTATCGTTCAGCGTTGTGCCAAGATACTTAAACTTGTTCACTCTCTCGATCTGCATATTATCGATGTAGAGGTGAGCGTTCTCATGAGGCTGCCGACTCACTATCATTAGTTTGGTTTTACTTATATTGACATCGAGACCAAAATCTTTTCCTATGGTGTTTATAACATTTATGGTTGCTTGTAAATCCTCTATGTTATCTGCTAATATAGTTGTGTCATCGGCATAACGCAAATTGTTAATGGGAATGCCGTTCACCTTGATGCCTCTTGGGTTTCCTTTCAGTGCCAGTTGAAAAATCCTTTCCACGTAGACATTGAACAGCATTGGAGATAGTATGCAACCCTGTCGGACCACTTTAGCAATAGTTATGTTCTTTGTGTGCTGTGAGTCATGAAGTCGCAGCTTTGCTAGCATACTTAAAAACTCCTTTTAGAGAACATATTTTTTATAGCAAATTAAATTTAGTTTACTGAAGTATTCTAATTTTATGTTAAATAATTATTAATATGACATCTACATTGATATGGTCATGGGCTAACTACTCATAACATTGTTGTAGGCTTATTGTTATTGTGATAAGTTGGATAAAGAAACACAGAATTGTAATGAGTAAAGACAGGTAAAATATGCAAAAAATTTAACTTTAGTATATAATAACTAAAAAATTATTGAAATGAATCCAACTAACATTTTATACATTTTAAATAAAAACATAACTTATAACAAGCATAATGACATATGAAATACTAATGAGATTTATGTAATTGAGATTTTCCACTGACAATATTTTGTAGTTGTGGACTAATTTTACTTGTACCAATTATTAAAAGAGATTTAAGATGCTCATTAAATAATTTAGATCTGTAAACATTTTTTGTGTACTTCATTTTGGAGAAGGTCTTCTCACACAAATAAGTAGTACCAAAAACAGAAAACAGCCCACGAGCAATTTTATGCAAATTATCAAATTGTGTCAGTGGAAGACTCTTATAAAATTCCAACAAAGATGAGTTTTGATATTTGTTCTTAATTATATCACTACACTGTAGATCAATCATTTCCATTTGAAGTTCCGGGGCTAGGGTTTCAATGTCAGTATCAAAAGGATTCTGAAAAATCTTAATTTTATTCGCAATGGCATCAAAGTCCGAGAAATGAGTATCAAAATTTATTTTCAAAGCACTCAAAGTTTCGATTGCAAAATCGATAGGAAACTCAGTCTCAGTGGTGTGGCTGAATATTTCACATGTTTTAAAATGTAAAAAACATTTACTTCGTAGTTGTGATTGAAACAGTATCAATTAGAAATTACAGATAATGACAGGAAAATTAATAATATGCAGTGTTGCCGTTTTGCGGACTTTAGTCCGATTTGCAGCCTTTTTTAAACGTTGCGTACTTTTTCGGACTTTTTTTTACATCAGTGGACTATTTCACTTTTTACCACCGGCAACAATGATAATATGGTTTTGGCCCTCGGAACTTACTGGAGTAATCAGTATGGCCCTAAGGCTGAAAAGTTTGGAGACCCCTGCTTTAGATTATTTGACTTGAAAAATAATATAAAATAAAAATTGAAATATACAGATTTTATTTCGAATTATATTCGGAGTTAAAGAAAAAACGGGAATGTATTAAATATTGATTACTTCTCACATAACTGTGTTCTGCAATTGATAGTGAAAGAACTTTACCTCTAATCAAAAATTTTCGCGAAATTATAAGGAATTGGAGTAAAAACTTATTATTTACCTCAGTCAAAATATCAGAGACTTTAAAGTTTAAAATTTAAATTTTGCAGAATCGTGAAAAGTGATCGTTATTCCCCCAGACCCTTTTAAATGTTAGACACAAACTTTCCTGCTGCTTCTCTAATAAAAAATTATTCATCTCATGGTATTTATTATGAAATCTTCAGACCATATTTAACATTTGTTTCTACAACAATATTTTTTTGCCCTGAATACTGGAACTACATTATTTATATCTTGTTTAACGACTAAACAAGAATTATTCTTTATTGGTGCTTTGTAGTAGAACGATTAAGACTTTCCATTTGAAACGATAATTTGTGATCAGAGCCTCTAGATTTTATTGTAGATTCCCTAATTACAAGAGGATTTTTATTCAACTCTTCCCCATTCAACTATCTTCATTTGCAAACGGATATTTGAAATGCGATCGATAAATCGTTTTTAATCGCGATAAAACCGCATTATTTCATCACTTTTGTCCATTTTAAATAGAATCGCAGCAGGATTTATAGAAATTCCTGAGTTTTTCTCGCAACAAAACCAGATCGGCGACAAAATGTGTGGCTATTAAAGGGATAAAATTATTTTTATTCCGCATCGGTTTGAAGGAAACATTTACGCCGGCAAACTCTTATTCCAAGCACATCTAAACTGTGGCATTTCTCGACTAAAGCATGACAGAATGTGAGACTTCGTGAAATACGAACATTTCTCAACTGGTGTTCGATGCGTTGCATTGGCGTTTCCATCCGGTTATTCTGCGATTTTTTCTAGTACGCAACGGAATCGGTTTTTTAGTCGCAGACTGTTCTTATTTTCATCGGATTATCCACAACTTAATAATATATCAAAGTTAAATAATTGGTTCCGGATGAATATTAAATTTACGTTTTTCAATAAATAAACAAAATTTAAAAGCTAACTTTGTTAAAAAATGGCAAAATAGTATATTCGGTAACAAGGTTAGAATGAAAATTCGATGCTAGTGGAAAGAACCACGAGCATCACGAATTTTCATTCTAACCGAGTAGCAGACTATACTTTCTCCACGATCAAAAATTTTAAAAAATTTTAAATGGAAACGAACAAAAGATAATTTTTATTACAGAATCCAATTACAATTACATTAGGTAAACACTCAATAATTTAAAAAACATTCTGCTTTGTATAAATTGTTATATTTGTAGTTCTCGAAATTAAAAACTGGTGCATTATTGAAGGAATTTTCGACAATTGCGTGGTTCGTAGAAGATGAACTAACAGTCACATAATTTGAAGTGGAAGCCATGATTAGCGGAGTATTAGATCCAGTAATTAACGAAACTAACTTATTTGCTATATTTATTCGATTTTGCACCGAATTTTCTATGTATCCTTCTGCTACTTGAAAAGACTGTCACGTGCCTATTTTTTTTCCTTCTACAGTTCCATTATTAATTGGGTCTCTGATAGTCTGGTATTCCTCAGGTGCTCGTAAATAGTTTCGCTTACCGTATTTTGTTGTTATTTAAATTTATCACTCGTTGTAAATAGTGTTGCATACCTTGTAGTGATAGGATTCAATTATTAATGGCTGTGACATTTTTGTTAATCGATGGAGATGGAGTGGGGGTTTTTGTTATTAGATTTTTGCTTTGATTTTTGGCCTCGATTGTCGTGTGTTGTCAGCTATATTATTGTTTGGTTTGCATTTCTGTGTGGATGGGCCGGCTATCAACACGGACGAGTGCGATTATGAGTTTGGAACATAGATTTGCGAAGATTGTTGGCCGACGCGTGTCCCGTGTCATTTCTTGATATCCGGCCTGGGAGTCAGTAGTTTAGTTAGTCGCTTGGTGTCAGTCGTCGAAGTCAAGTGGTGGTGAGAGTTTTTGGAACGATTTGATATTAACACGTGAGCAGAACTTCTTCGGTTTTTTCTTTCATATCTGGCTGTATTTGGGCCATCTTAATTGGATTTTGTTGAAAAACCATTTAATTTTTAACTTGACCATTCTGTCGTGCCTTTGTGGTGGATATTTTGGTTACGATTAAGTTTTGTTTTAATTTATTAATATGGTACACTGTTGAAAACTATTTATTGCATTGGATAATATGCCAAGACTGAACTTTGATTAAAGTAATATTCTCAATAGTTCCTTGTGTCCAAGTAAAAACGTTTTCTTCATACTTATTTGTAAATATCCTACAATATTGCTTTTTTGAAGGGCAGCAATCGTAAAAAGAAATATTTTTAAATAAGCTCGATTGTTCTAACAGTGTAAATCTTTATGTAAATGGAAACAAAAAAAACGTGAGTAAATTAGCAGCCGTACGTAAACGTTGATGAAGTATTGTTAAAAAGTTGACTTGTATACGTTTTTTTTGGTAACCTGATAAGGTTTGTTATTCTTACCTTTGTTTTAATTATTTTATGGAATCGTAAACTTTGGATTTTTGATTTATTGTTGTCTCATAAAGTTGTAAATTTTGAAGTTTCGATTTATTGTTGGCTGTTAATTTTGATTATATGTGTTATAGTTTTGTTATTGAGCTGTGTATTTTAATTTATTGTGTGAGTAAAGTATCCAATATATTTTTGCTATAATTTTATTTATTTGGTTCACCATAATCTTAGTTGTTTATCGTGTGGCTCTGTTAGTGCCTATAAGACCTAGGGTTTCCGGCTTGAACCGTCTAAGTCGGTGGCGCGGCTTACTTTTATATATATATTTTTTCTTCTACCCTCTACGGCTGAGCTCGGGCATAATTTGCCAGTAGAGAGACCACTGGCGGAGTACTCTTTAGAGAACGAAAAAGACGTGGCAAGACTTCCACCACCCATGACTTTTTAGTGTTTCCAAAACTGCTCCCGCGTCCACTAACACAGTAGCCGACGTCCTCCGATAACAATGACCAGTGTATTCTTGAGGCTTCTCGAGATTTAAAAAAGCGGCAATTTGTTTGGGCATGTTACCAATTTTATTAATACCAATTACCTGTTTCGTGCACTTGGCTCTTTGGAAATTGACAAAAAAATTATCAGAAAAAATGTCTCGTGGTCTCAAATGGCAATATTTTTTCACAATGTTGTAAAATTCTTCTGTTACGGTGAATTCTTTTGGTTTTTTAATATTTTTCATACTCATTCTTTGATTTTTTGGTAAACTTTTCAGTATATTATTTGTACTCTTGGTAATTTCAGGTGGTGTATTTTCACACTCTGATTCTGTATCACTGGATAAATTCATGATACCTTTTATATTTTCGAATGAAAACGTGACAGAAATAATTTTGACACTACTGAAAATTGCCACTACGGTGACAATCAACTGCGTCAAGGCTAATGTTATTATTGCTAACCACTGTGAGAATATTCTATTACAAGAAAGATAATATAAATACATTTGAATTGCATGGGAGCAGAGGTGTTGCAGAATATTTCTTCATTCTCAAGAGAGAGAATTCCAGCATTCTGTAATCAAATTTCATTTCAGAATTAGCAAATTCTGTGATGATCGTGGAGAAAATAAATTCTACCATAATTTGTAACAGTTATATAGGTAATAATTTTATGATAAACAACACGCCATTGGAAAGAGTAAACAGATTTTGTTATCTGGGATGCAACATACTTGATACATGGGAACAATCATACGAAATAAGAACTCGTATTGAGAAAGCAAGAAATGCCTTTAGTCGACCCCGAAAAGTTCTTTCTAATCTTTCGTTAAGCATCAATGTAAGAATCAAAGTCCTTCGGTGCTATGTGATCTCTGTGCTGCTATATGGAGCAGAAAGTTGGAGCCTCACTGAAAACGCCTGTAGGCGACTGAAAGCATTCGAAATGTGGTGCTACCGGCGAATGCTGCGACATATGTACATCACGTCACCAATGACGGTATTCTGGAAAGACCTAGGAAAAACAGTAAAATCCTGGCTTGCAAACCTTAGACATCTACAGAACTGTTCAGACTGGCAGTGAACAAAATACGCTGAGCCAACTTGATCGCCATCAATAGACGATAGGCAGTAGAAGAAGAAGAAGAAGAATATAGGTAACAAGTCCAGAATTATTTCTTAACCGAGATTCCAGGACGAGCCGTAGACAAGTACTGAAGATGTGCACTTTTCGGGCTTATTGGAAGTTTCCAAACCTCTTCTTGCAAGTTCTTCTGCAATTCCCTGGTGTCCTGGAACTCATATCAGTTTTTTGGTATTACGGTCTGCCAACCTCAGTTTAGTTCTTCTTTGCAATCCAATACCACTTTGGACGTCACTTCCTTGCTGTATAAGGCCTTAAGTGCCGCTTCACTGTCTGACAGGATGTTAATATATTTCTCCCATTGTTCTTATTCACGCATTAAAAGATGGCGTACACATCAATTTCTGTAGTGATGTATTCTTTTTAGTGATTTTTAGAAAAATCACTTGGCGCCCTAACGTGGTTAAGTTTAATTAGTGTTCATTCAGTTAGTTTTTTAAAAAAAATGGATAGGTCCGTGAACTAATTTCTTCATTCTTTCAAAATTAATTCGAGACTTTATTTTAAATAAAATAAAACGACTTCTTCCTTAAGACGAAATTGCTCACGCCCGCCATTAACCGCTCTGTCAGTCTAGCTTCAAATCTCCCCACACATCCAATAAATAAGTGACGACATATCTCTCATATACTTTTTTTACATTGTATTAGGCACTTTCTGCGAACATTTGTCGTTGATTACACCGTTCGACAATTTCGCAGCGGACGATAAATAAATGTTAGTTCTTCACTTTATTTAAAAATTAAACAATTTATGGTAATACATAATTGAAATATTTTGTTACTTTTAATGTAAATTATGTCGGAAAGTCACCAAAATCATAATATTTTCAAAATAAAAAAAATTTTCCAGCTATTTTTTTCATTTGAAAAAAGTTAATAACTTTCCGACATTTAACTGTAATTATTAAAAATTTTCCCAAAATTTTGCTGCAAAGTAATGTATATTAACAGCGTGAGAAGAATAATTAGATTTTTAATATGGCGGGAATGTCAATATCGTCTTAAGAAGAAGAGGGTTACAATACGTGGTTTTATCCCCCATTTTTTCAAAAAGAGCGTCTGACCATCACTAGTGAAGTCACCGCTTTTTTAATTGTTTTTTCTAGAAGCTGGTTTCAGGTCAGCCTGGAGTCAAGAGTTACTCCAAGATATTTGACTTCCTCCTTTATCTGTATGTCCTTCCTTTAAAGTCGTATAGATCCCAGTCCCTGCAAGTCCGTCTATTTCGTAACCAGGTTGAAAGCCCGCTGCATGCGATCTCTAACCGTTGTGTTGTATTTTCCTTGTGCTATGATTCCACAGAAGCCCTGGCACTATGGTCTCCTTTAATACAGTGAAGTGTATCAATCGGTTCCTTAGCATTAAGTCTATCCAGGCCTTACATGGTTTTCCAACGTCTCAGTGCCAAAGATATCTGGTGGTTAAGTTTATAGAGGTATTGTCGAAAATCCCTTCTATGTCTAGAAAGGCCGCTAAGAGTATCTCTTTATTTTTCAGCGGGTTCCCCACCCTCTCTTCTAGTTGGTGTAGTGCTTTCTCCGTTGAACAGCCAGTCCGTTGAACAGTCTGTCCACTAGCTTATTCAAGGTCTTAAGTACAAATGACAAAAGACTTATTGGTCTTAGGGACTTTGCCGAGTCCATGTTCTGCCTTTCCAGATTTCGGTATAAAGGTGACTCTAACTTAGTTTATGGTTTTGGCATGTGCCTGAGTGCCAGACTGCCTCAGAGTATGTTACAGAGTCTGGTGTGTAGTGCCTCGGGTCCCTTCTGCAGCATAGCAGGGTAGATCCAGTCTGGTCCCGGTGATTTGTTTGGTTCAAATGTGCCTATTGCCCATTGAACTTTGTTATAGGTCACGACCTTCTTTGCTATGTCCTAGTCTAACATGGAGCCACTTTTTAGAATTTCCAGTTCTTCTAGGGTTCCCACAGAAAGTGTCTGATCTATCTGGCCTCCAAAGAAATGTACTCTTCGTATTTCTTTAATTTTATCTTCTCCCGTACAAATGTGCTCTCCTTGTTCGTTTTTCGGGAAGTATATTGCTTGTTGTGTGTCCTCCAAGAGTCTTTCTTGGAATTATTCGGAGCTTTTTTGTAAATGGTCAAGGCGTTATTGTATTCGTCCCAGCTTCCGGTTTTTTTTGGCTTTGTTAATTTTTTTTGGCTTGCTTTCTTAAATCTGCAAGTTCTTTATGCCACCGGGACACCTTCCTAGTGGTGTTTCTTGTGATAAATGGAAAATTCTTGTTGAACGTCCAAATGGCTGTCATTCAATTCTTTCACAGCGTACCTTGGAGTTTATGACTTAGGTCTGCTCTGTATGCTTTCCAGTTCGTTTTCCTTGGGTTCCGGTAGGTTTCTTTGAAGATGTTGCTTTTTATTTTGAACTTAATTTGTTTGTGATGCGAGCAACTTACCTCATTAGATACATGCCATTCCGTAACAAGGTTGCTCACGTATGATGAGGCTATTGTTACATCGAGTAGCTCCTTTCTGTGTAACGTGCCTATTTTTTTCCCTTCTACAGTTCCATTATAATTGTGTCTCTGATAGTTTTGTATTCCTCAGGTAGTCGTAAATAGTGTCGCGTGCCGTATTTTGTTGTAACTTAAATATATCATTCGTTGTAAATAGTGTTGTAAATTGTGATAGGATTCGATTGTTAATGGCTGTGGCATTTTTGTTGATCGCTGGAGGTTGAGTGGGGAGTTTTCGTTATTAGATTTTGCTTTGGTTTTTGGCCTCGATTGTTGTGTGTTGTCGGTTATATTATTGTTTGGTTTGCATTTCTGTGTGGATGGGGCTCGCTATCAACACGGACGAGCGCGATTCTTGGTGTGGAGCATGGACTTGCGAATATTGTTGGTTGACGTCGGTTCCGTGTCATTTTTTTTTATATCCGGCCTGGGAAGTAGGTAGTCGCGTGGTGACAGTCTTGGGAGTGGTGTGGTGAGAGTTTTTGGGGCGATGTGATATTAACAAGTGTGCGGAGCCTCTACGGTTTTCTTTTCATATCTGGCTATATTTGGGCCATCTTAATTGGATTTTGAAGAAAAACCATTTAATTTTTAACTTGACCATTCTATCTTACCTTCGTTGTTGATATTTTGGATTTTGGTGTCGAGTTAAAATAACCGCATGCGGGATTTATTTGAGGGAAGCCATTGTTAATTAGCAGGTGCCGTTCCATAACCCAAACCGGCCACAGGAGTAGTGCATTCGTATCATCCATATCGACGATAAATTGCAGTGTTATAAAGACTTGCTTGGTGTTTTTAGCAGGAACTCCGTATTAAGGTGTTCAAGATTAAAGTTATTCTTTTTTTTTTATATTTGATCTACAATATACGTTTACCCAAAGGATACAAGTGAGTTTTTTTTAAATATTTAACGACGTGACTTATTTTTGACACCACGATTAAGTTTTGTTTTAATTTATTAATATAATACATTATTAAAAACTATTTATTGCATTAGATAATATGCCAAAACTGAGTACTTTGATTTATTGTTAGCTGCTAATTTTGACTATATTTGTTATAAGTTTATTATTGAACTGTGTACTTTGATTTATTGTTAGCTGTTGATTTTGATTATATTTGTTATAAGTTTATTATAGAACTGAGTACTTTGATTTATTGTTAGCTGTTAATTTTGACTATATTTGTTATAAGTTTATTATTGAACTGTGTACTTTGATTTATTGTTAGCTGTTGATTTTGACTATATTTGTTATAATTTTGTTATTGAGCTGTGTACTTTGATTTATTGTAGGAGTAAAGTATCCAATATATTTTAGCTATAATTTCATTTATTTGGTTCACCATAATCTCAGTTGTTTATCGTGTGGCTCTGCTAGTGCCTATAAGACCTAGGGGTTTCCGGCTTGAACCGTCTAAGTCGGTGGCGCGACTCACTTTTATATATATATATATATATATATATATATATATATATATATATATATATATATATATTTTTTTTTTTTCTTCTACCCTCTACGGCTGAGCTCGGGCATAATTTGCCAGTAGAGAGACCGCTGGGAGAGTACTTAGAGAACGAACAAGACGTGGCATCTGTTTAGGTAAAAGACTGAAAATAATTGAGGTTTGCTCAGTAAAAAATTTTCGTAACACCATCCGTATTTAAGATAGAGGGCATTGAAGAAAAAAAATTTAACACATTTATTAAGATTTTGCCAAAACTACTGCAAACATTGTAATGACATTTTTAAAAACTGATACATCCCATAAATTTGTTTTTATATTTGACTCTCATAGAGGGCTTTAGTTACACGATTCGTACCAAGTAGTATTGAATATAACTTTTTTAAGGTTAGATTTATTAAGTGAACTTAAACGTCATTCAATTTTACACCAAAGAGGTACTATTGGTAAAACTCGATACTGTGTACCGTTTTCGGAATATTTTGATTTGAAAATTATGAAGTAATAACCGATGCTAGTATAAAGTAATGATAAAGTTATTAATTATTATTATTATTAATTAGTATGCATTATGAGAATTAAAATTTTTTTGTCGCGTAAATGAGACCTCATCGATAAAACTTCTTTTTCTTTAGGTGCCCTGTCCTCCTCGGACGTTGGCAATCATCAGCGCTATCTGAACTTTGTCTACAGCTCGGCGGAACAATGTGGTAGTTCTTACTCCATACCATTATCTTAAAAAATTTTAACCAGGATATCTTTCTTCTACCCGGGCCTCTTCGTCCTTCGATCTTCCCTTCTATAATAAGCTTTAAAAGTCGATACTTGTCATTTTTTAAGATGTGACCAATATACTCCAGTTTGCGCTTTTTTAGTGTAAACAGAACCTCCAGCTGCTTGTCGAGGCGTTGAAGTACCTCGGTGTTACGCACTCTTTCTACCCAGGAGATTCTTAATCGCCTTCTGTACGTCCACATTTCAAAGGCCTCCAATTTTTTGCACATCGCATCTTTCAAAGTCCAAACTTCCATTCCATAAAACAGTATGCTGAACACGTAAAAGCGAAGCATTCGGACGCGCAGAGGCAAGCTAAAATTTCTGCTGCAAAGTACCTTACGCATCTTCAGGAACGAAGCACGAGCTTGTTCTATTCTGGCACGAATCTCCTGCATGCCGTCCCACTTCTCATTTAGTTGGCACCCAGGATATTTAAAATTTTCTACTCGCTCAATTCGTTGACCGTTAATTGCCAGGTGTCCGTCCACGTTATTTGATTTGCTAACTGCTAGCCACTTTGTCTTTCTCACGTTCAGGCTAAGTCCGGCCTCTGAGCTTGCACCTGTCACGCGGCTTACCAGTTCCTGCAGTCCTTCCAGGGAGTCGGCAACAAGAACCGTGTCATCCGCATACCTCAGATTGTTGATATTAATCCCATTGACAGATATTCCCTCGTCACATTCATCCAACGCCTCTTAAAATATCCTGTCGGAATACAAATTGAATAAAAGTGGTGATAAAATGCATCCTTGACGAACGCCTCTCAGGATTTTGATCTCGTCGGACGCGGTATTATCGATTCTTATTCGAGCACTTTGGTTCCAGTAAAGGTTGGCTATTATTCTAAGGTCTCGTTGTTCCAGTCCTATTTCTCTAAGAATGTTGATCAGTTTTTCGTGCTTAACTTTATCAAAGGCTTTTTCGTAATCGATGAAACATGCGTAAACGGTCACCGACATGTCCCGGCACCTTTGGATAAGAACCTGTATGCTAAATAGTGCCTCCCTTGTTCCAAAGCCATTGCGAAAACCAAACTGAGAGTCCCCCATCATTGTCTCGCACTTCGCATATACTCTTGTGTATTATTTTCATGAAGAGTTTAAGCACATGGCTCATCAGGCTAATAAGACGATAATCGCCGCTGTTCTTGGCTTTCGCGTTTTTGGAGAGCGGGACAAAAGTAGATTTTAACCAATCAGAAGGTATACTGCCGTTTCGGTAAATAAGATTGAATAGCTTTACCAGCGTGTTCAGGGATTCTTCGTTTTGCAGTATTTTTAGAACTTCCATATAGACGTCATCAGGACCACTAGCTTTCCCATTTTTTAAAATTGACAGTGCATATTAAGCTTCTGCCTTCGTTATGTCCAAGCCTTGGCCTTGATTAAAGAATACTTCCTGAAGTTCTGGCCGGGTATCGTGAAATAGGTGCTTGATGTAGTCGCACCATTCCGTCAGTATCCAGTATCGATAAAATGGATACTATTAAAAAATTTGGATTAAGGGCTGTCCTTTCTTGTAATGTTTAACAAAAATCCACTCCAACCGGTAGATCGTCTGGCAAGAGCTCTTGAACTTGTTTGTAATAATAAGGATATAGCTGCTGCTCTTTAAGTATCCTCTAAGTACTTGAAGAAGACGTATTTGTTTGTCTTGCCATATTCCTTACGCTAACTGTTGGATCTTGATCAACTAAATTTAAAATAATATTTTCTTTATTAATGGTTCTTCTTGTTCTTGGCCTACCAGATTTTTTTTTTTTGGTTTCACATTTCCAGTTTCTCGACATCGTTGTTCAATGGGTTTAATTTTTTTTTACTTGGAAAGTTTTTTCTATGAAACTTTTCTGCTTAACGCGTAACAGCTGCACTTGAGTTTCCTAAACACTCGCCTAAGGTTAAAAAACATGTCGGTGTATTCAATATTTGAGTTTATATAACCACATTTATTTTTCAGTTTTTTACCTAACCTAGCAACGTGGTCACCTTTTTTTTTGAAACACCGCATACTTAAAATGATTATATTTTATCCTACAGTATTACCAAAAACGCTTTTAAAAACACAACTACAACCCTTTAAATAAACGAAACTATGTGATATTCAGCACCGCGTATTTCCTTAAAGAATATATTCCCGTCGTATGGTATCTTCTCCCACAACTAATAGCTGCTGTTGATGTTACTTATAATCGAATCGCGATCAGTGTTTTCCGATTTGTCTATATAAGGAGAACTCGTTTCTGTTCTGTGTAGAGCGAGAAAGAACCGAAGAACAGACCGACCATCGTATATCTTAATTTGCAATGTTATTCAAATGAGATGTCTCCAAAGTGTGCCAAGTTCGAGCGGAATCCTTTTACCTACTATATCGTACCACGTTTACCTCTACGAGGAATCCACAAAAATTTCTTGGATCACCGCAAGAAAACAATTTTATTTTAACAAAAAATTCACCACGCACCTACTTCAAATTAAACTTACATTTGATTGCAATAAAAAGTAAAAAGAAATATACATACACACATTTTTAATATGAATAGCCTGACAGCTAAGGCTTTTGTTTCTGTGTTAGTATTTACTGTGATATTATATAACATATAAAGTGTAGGTACGTATTTTAAAAAATTAACCATTTTTGTAGACGTACTTAAGATGTTCCTCTGGGACAGTGTTTTTTTCTTAATGTTGACAAATTTAAAATTAATATAGCAATATAATTGAAATAAGACTGCGATAAGAAAAAAGTAACTCCCATTAAAATGATATCGACTTCATCTTGCAGTGTTGTTGGTGAACAATAAAGCAGATTAGAAGTAGAAATGACAGATTTATTTTTCTTGTTGTCGTACTCTGACTTTTTTCGATCATTGGCCATCATAAATTTGTTTCTACAGGGAATACGCAAAAAGTTACTGATAATTTCCAAATTAACGTAAATGAATGAGCTTGTCTATTTCTGACCAATTTAAAACCAATGTAGGACAGGAAACAGCTTGTCAATGGCTTACTTTTATCAATTGTCACTCAGGAGACAAACTGTTTACTCATTCTGTACTTGCAACTTAATTATTATCAGAAGAAAAACAAATCATTTATAAGGCGTAGATTATATCTATAAAAGTAAAAAGTAAAA
Organism: Agelastica alni; assembly: GCA_950111635.1. Taxonomy (NCBI): domain Eukaryota; kingdom Metazoa; phylum Arthropoda; class Insecta; order Coleoptera; family Chrysomelidae; genus Agelastica; species Agelastica alni. Next base: position 10,401,064 of record OX467709.1, on the reverse strand, counting down.
GAAAAAAAGGATGCAAGTAACAGAAAATGTGCGTAGAGGTTCAAAAAGCAGTGTCGGAGAAGAAGAAAGCCTGGCTGGATTGGCTGGCTACAAAAGCCAATCAAAGAACGCATACGGCAACGATTAAGGATGTAAACAATGCAAAGAATGAGTACAAAATGTTAAAAGGTGTGGCAATAGAAGTTGTGGCAAAAAAGAAGGAGAGTGATAAAGATGAATTTGATAGAAGGTTAACTGAGGATTTCCAAAACAACATTAAACTCTTCTGGAGGTCCATAAGAACAGCCAGAGGTAAAAATACTACCTCGCAACTGAAAAAAATCAGACACCAAGATGGTAGTATGGTATAAAGAGAGAAATGCGTTTTAAAGAGATGAAAGGAATACTTATACTTTAAAAGTCTATTTGAAAAAAAGGTACACAAGTACAGGCCATTCGGAGACATAAGTAAAAGTTGCAATAAAAGTAAAATTAGTACGACAGAAATTGTGGAAGCGTTGAACAGTATGAAATTGGGTAAAGCTGCTGGGTACGACAGGATAACAGTTGAAATGTAGAAGGCTGGACAAAGCATGGTAACTAGTCTGCTGTATCGTCTTTTTAACCTCGTGGAGAAGTGGTAGCGTACCAAACGACTGGTGCAAGGCCGTTATCGTGCCGCTTTACAAAGAAAAAGGTTCGCAACAGCACTGTAAAAACTACCGACGTATTAGTTTACTCAGCATAGTCAGCAAACTGTATGCAAAGATATTTATTAAAAGAGTTACGAATGAAACTGAGATGATATGGGATGTACAAGCAGGATTTAAAGGAGGAAGGAGATGTATGGACCATGTCTTCTTATTAGTTAAAAAAATTTTTGGCTAGAAGTTCTGAATAAGGGAGAAAGAGTGGAACAAGTAAATGAGTATGTATACTTGAGTTCCAAGTTTACGAGAGATGTAAAGTATGACAGTGACATTGAACGAAGGGTGTTGGCAGAAAAACAAATGAATAGGGCACTGCATACTTTATGAGCAGCCAGAAATTGTTACAAAAGGCACGTCTGGCTGTGCATAGGTGAGTGTTGGTTCCTACACTTATTTATGGTAGTGAATGTTGGGTTTGGCAGAAAAGGCATGAAAATAGGATTAATGCTGCGGAGATGAGTAGTCTTAGAATTATAGTAGTTTGAGAAGTATAGTTGAAGTGACTCGATTGGATAAAGTAAAGAATAGTGAGATAAGAGAACGCTGTGGTGTAAAAGAAGATGTGGTTACAAAAATAAAAAAAAGGAATTCTTAAATAGTTTGGACACGTAGAAAGGATGGATAAAGAAAGAATGACGAAACAAATTTATAAAGCGAGTATGCATGGACAAGTCGGTAGAGGTCGACCTCAGCGATCATATCAGATGAACATTGTTTTAAAGAAAGGCTAGGTCAAGAGTAACAACAACCGAAGAGCATGTATGAGAGCACTGATAAAAGTGGAGGAAGCAAAAGATGTGTGTAATAACCGTTGTAAGTGGAAGGAAGTGGTCTCTGCCTACCTCTACGGAAAAAAGGCGTGACTATATGTATGTATGTATATCTATATTTTCTTGAAAATAGTTGTTTGTTAAAGATGGATAATAATAGCGCTATTTGAATTATTGTGATATCATAAATGAAACAAAAATGTCACATTTATATTTCTAGGGACCAAATGAATGCATTGCATTCCAAAGTCAGAAACCACCACCAAATAAATCCAACAATGGGAACCGCGCATGACCATAATGATGCCGGCTACTTTTTTAAACTTTGTGTTGGAAATCATTTATGGTTTATACATATCAATAATAGTAATTTTAATTTTAATTAAATTGATTGGAAAGTTATTTAAAATGTCTTTATCAAAAGTAATATGTTGTTACTTCTTGACTATGTAAATTATTTACACTTTGAAATATAAATATTTCTAATGTCACCTTCTTCTCTTTTTCTTCCAAGTTACGCTTTTCTGTTATTTGAATAATCTCGACAAATGACTCTCTGCGGCCATAATTTCAGTTTTATCTTTTTTCTTCGAATTTTAATATCTTAGACAGAGGCGTTCCAGCGACAGCTTCTTCCAAAGATTTTGAAGAAATTTTTAAAGGTGCTCAGTTTGTCTAACGTCTTTATCATATCCAAATAATTGGCAATAAGAAGGTTTTTCCCATTTTTGAGATTGATTTGTCTTTGAGTGTGCTAATTTAGATGAATTTATATAAAAAAAACAACAGCACATACATAAAAGCCCAGTTTTGCATGTACACGTAGCATGTGTGACATTTCTATTTTCGTCAAGCTGAAATATACAAACCCGAAAATTAGTCAGCTGTTTATTAAAATTTATTTATACTTACCATTATTTTTACAAAATAAATATTTGATGCGTTTGAGCTACCACAGTACCACTGCACTGGATTATTGTGATCTTCGGTTTCTACAACGTTTAGTACATGTCCCGATCGAATAATGTTTTTCCTTTTGTATTAATTGACCCCAAACTAGGTCATTCACAATGGGACAAAATTCAAATTTATTTTTTTCATTTATTTATTGTGCTACATCCATCACAATAATTAGTCAAATTAACAAAATAGGGCTTTAGAATCGGGAGTAGTGCTGCCTCTACAGTTGACGCATGGTTCCTCTTATTATATAAATAAAATGAGCAAAACTAAGCCATAGAACTACAGCAAAAGCCAAATAAAGTTGCGTTTACGTCAACAAGGTCATAATTCTATTGCATGTGTGGCTACATTTCTATAGAGAAGTGTATATACTTAAGTTTGCTAAATAATCGCTTTTAAAGATAACTCGATCAATAAAAAAACTTTTGTAACAAAATAATGTAAATGCAATATAGCCTTTTTGGGTTTAGACGTCCCTCAATGTAAAATTTTGTGTTAAAATTTTTATAAAGAAGCCACCAATTATTGACGGTAAAATAGTCACTGCCAGAAATACTGTCATGTTGCCGCGTCGTTTGTGACTTTTCTACACGCGTTGTCATCAATGTTTGAGGTTTTTTTGTGAAAAAATTTATAATAAAACTGTTTTTTTTCAAAACAACAAAGCAACTGTGCGAATAAAATATCATTTCTTTACTTTACGAAAATTGATATTACTTTGGCGTGTTGCTGCTGCTTTAAAAATTAGTGTTAAAACAGTAAGCAGCATTTGTCAAACAGAGAAAAAAGGTGAACATTTCAATTCACCAAAGAAAAAGCGTTGCGCTCATAAACAAGTTAAAAATACAAAAACTTTAAATACAAGCTCTATTCGTGATACCATTTACAATAGGTACCAGAGAAGTAAGTATAATTACGAAAATTGTCCAATTAACATAATTTTATTTCTGTATGCTTTTAGAACAGCACGTAACTATTTAATCATTGTGGCTCAACTGAAAGATAAAGAATTATTTATTGGTAGTACCACTTCTTTAAAAAGATTGCTCGAAGAACTTGGGTTTAAGTGGATGATAAACCACGACGAAGACTTATGGAATTACCTAATGTTGTTTTGAAAAGATTAGAATTCTTGAGATATTGTAAAGAAGCAAAGAACCAAGGTATATACCAATTTGTGTTCCTCGATGAAACCTGGATATTTCAAAATGGTATTCCATTGGTCATTCTTGGCAAAATGAAAATATTAAGAGTGTTAAAACCACTAAAACGGATGGCAAAGGGTTTTTTGTATTAAAAAACATAAGTTGTTACATGAACACCGTATCACAGCATGTTATTGCATAAAACTCCGAATACAGTATGGTTAAAAAGTGCTATTCAAAAGTGGTTGGCAGAAAAAAAAAACATTCCCTATTCCCTGTTCAAAACAGAACTGTTGCACATCGTTTCTGAGTAAATATACAAATATAATCTTACATGATGCCATTTATTTTAAACATTTTTTTGTATTATTTTTAGAAATAAACCATAAAACAAGTAAATAGTGGACGATATGGCAGAACGGTATGGACGCAAAGTTTTACGTCTTCCCCCTTACCATTGCATATTCAACCCTATTAAATTAATTTGGGGCATAGCAAAAAATTATTACAATAGCACATTGGTAGGGATAGTAACAGCGCGAATAACTGCCTAAACATGTGGCATGAGGCACCGTACATGATTACTCCTGATATGTGGAAAAATATTAAACTCTTCTGGAAGTCGATAAAAACCACCAGAGGTAAAAATACTATCTATCAACTGGAAAAAATCAGAAACCAAGATGGTAGTATGGTAAAAGGAGAGAAATGCGTATTAAAGAGACGGAAGGAATACTTCGAAAGTTTTTTTGAGAGAGAGGATACACAAGTACAGGCTCCATTAGACATGAGTGAAAATTGCAATAAAAGTGAAATTAGTACGACAGAAATTGTGGAAGCGTTAAACAGTATAAAATTGGGTAAAGCTGCTGGGTACGACAGGATAACAGTTGAAATGCTGAAGGCTGGACAAAACGTGGTAGCTAGTCTGCTGTACCGCCTTTTCAACCTTTGTTTGAGAAGTGGTAGCGTACCAGACGACTGGTGCAAGGCCGTTATCGTGCCACTTTACAAAGAAAAAGGTTCGCAGCAGGACTGTAAGAACTATCAAGGCATAAGTTTACTAAGCATAGTCGGCAAATTGTATGTAAAGATATTGATTAAAAGAGTAACGAATGAAACTGAGAAGATGATATGGGATGTGCAAGCAGGATTTAGAAGAGGAAGAAGATGTATGGATCAGGTCTTTTCATTACGAGGTATAGTCGAAAAATTCTTGGCTAGGAGTCAGAAGGTCTATTGCGCTTTTACTGGTCACTTTTGTTATATCTCCAGTTGAAATAAAACACATTAACGGTGGAGAACAGTTGAATTGACCCTCGTACGAGGTAATACGTAGGTATTAAAGTACTTCGGTCGGATTAGTGACTCATTGAAGCTGTTCGATTACGCGGCGGCGACTTCGGTGATTTAAAACGTTTTGTTGAAGAATGAACGAACCGACGTCGAAGTGTGAAAAGAACATGGAAGCTGCTAATAATCTTTCAGTGTATTCATGTGCGAGTCATGTATTACAAAATGAATGGTTTATTTTTCGTTTGTTAGAATTATTTAAAGGTGTAAAAAAATAGGAAACGACTCATTATTACACCCAATACTGGTAAGGTACATGAAAATTCCACAAACCACACACTCCGAATGAGAAGACCTAAATATACGAGGTGTGGCTATTAAATAACAAGACTGTTTACGAAAAAGAGTTTTATTTTAATACTCGCTTTCAATGTGTTCTCCTCCCCTCGCCACACAGTGTTCCATTCGTGTTTTCCATTGGTCAAAGCAATGCTGGAAGTCTTCTTTTGTAAGAGCATTTAGGAGCTCCGCCGATTTTTGCTTCACCTCTTCCATCTACTCGAACTAGGTTCCTTTTAAAGTAGACTTGATCTTCGGAAACAGAAAAAAATCACAGGGTGCTAAATCAGGCGAGTAAGGCGCGTATTCGAGTACTGGAGTGCTTCTAGCCGATAAATAACGTTTCGCGGACAGTGCGTTATGAGATCCACGACTTGTTTTTCCATAACTCCGGCCGTTCTTTAAGAACTCACTCTCGCAGTGTTACCAAAACTTTCAAATAGTAAGTTTGATTTACAGTTTCACCCTCTGAAACCTATTCAGTCGATTCAGCCGTTGATGTCGACCTGGACGTTGGTCGGTGCTCTCTCGGCCAGCAGAAAACTGTTTATACCATTCGAAAACACGCGGACGACATAGAACATTCTAACCATAGGCCTCTTTCAACCACTTATAGCACTCAGTCGGAGTTTTTTTTTTATTTAACGAGAAATTTCACATTGATCCTTTGCTCATGTTTTTCGTCACACATTGTTATCGGCACGAGAAAAAAACACGTTCCTTTCTAACCTCTATAGTAAAAATACTACTACACCGACAAAAACGTGTTTTCTTTTTGAAATAGTCACAGATCATATATACGGATAGATTGGAAACTCAATGTCATTCTGTGAATCCAAGTTTGCTGGCATATATAAAAAAATGAGACCAACCATAACAGTCAATAGTAGCAACCAGATAGTTTTCGACAGCAAAGAAAAGAACAAAGTTTGGAAAAAGTATATTAAAGAACTTTTTGACGACAACAGACCCCCAGCTGGTATCAATAACTCTCTAATCAGCCCATCGATCACAAAAGACGAGATTGAAAATGCCATACGTTAATCAAAAAATGACAAAGCGGCTGGCACAGATGAAATTCCTTCAGAAATACTTAAACTTCTAGATGTACGGGGCATCACATCACTACATAAAGTGTTTAACACTATATATGAGACAGGTCACTACCCCAAACAGTGGTTGTGCTCTACTTTTATCCCCTTGCCTAAGAAGACCAATGCAAGAAAATGCGAAGATCATAGACTTAGTAGCCTGATGAGTCACACTTTGAAAATTTTTCTTAAAATCATTCACCAAAGAATTTACGAAAATATGAAAGAGACATAAGCGACTCGCAATTTGGGTTTAGACAAGGGTTATGAAGCCGTTTTATACAAATGTTTTGCTTTTGGAGTTAAATTGACACTTCGTGTGATGTTCACCTCGGATAGCAGGTCTGATAAACCTATGAAGAAATATTCAACTCATAACTTTACAAAACTGATGGAAATAATAACAAGAGAATAACATTACAGGACAACCCCCTTTCATGGGAACCAGATCATAAAAAACGATTATATTTACCTGCTTTTATAGCACTGTTTTCTTCCTGGCTAAAAATAGGGGTTTTGTAGTGGAAACTTGTTCATCAACCATGTAAGTAGTACTTGGTATAATATTTGGAGAACAATCATCGTCTGGTTGTGTTTCTGTGAAACAGAAAATTTCAGATTTATTCTATGAATATTATGAGTTTGAAACCATGCTGCAGACATGAAAAAGTTTGGCAATGGCAATAGTAATTATTGCATTGATCTCAGTGTTCTAGTTTTCAACATTACTGCAGATCGTTATGATCTTATTACACTATACCTTTAATTGGCAGTGGAATGTTGATGTGAGGTACAGCTGATGACTTCAATTTCTGACCAAAGAAATCATTGTGGTCAAAATGGTTCCTGCGTACTCTGTAGTTTTCATTTATAATTTGTGGTGTGACTCCCTCTTCATGGAGTCTCTTATTCTGGCAAATGGTTACCCACTTCTTGAATAATTTCATATTGTTTGCTGGTTTTGGGAAACGATGTTTGGAACTTCCTCCACCACTGCGTTCAGAGCAATCTGCTACACGACAATACATAACCATATTTAAGGCATGATGGAAATAATAATGGAAATAATAATTAATAATAATTCGATTTTCACCACATATGCACACGAATAATTTGATTATAAGTGAGGTTAGAGTTTCATATGATACGTATGCAAGTATTTCTAGTTGCATATTCACGATATCCCTTGATTATAGCGCCACCTACAATTAGGAGTAAAGCTCAAACATGATTTGGCCTTGCCTATTAGATTGACCACCATGTGGAAATAGTAGACACTTCCAGCTATCTAACGCTGCATTCGTCCGCCCCACCCATGCCCCTCTAGGACGCCTTCTGCGCGAACAGTCTCGTTATTTAATAGCCACACCTCGTATTATGTATCACAAGAAAAATTGGGTGTAATTTCTCGAAGAAAGTTCCAAAAGTATCTATAAAAAATGAAGAAAACGTTTCTGCTAACGAAGAAAAACCATTTAAAAAAATGCTTTAGATGAATTTCAAAAACGTTTTTCTTATCGAAGAAATAATCTTGGTAATAGTTCGGGAGGTAGCGTCAAATTTTCATGGGTGATTTTACTAAGAATATCCACCCTTTTATACCTTAGTTTTCTCTCTAGAAGTAAAGAAAAAATATGTTAGCTGACGCGACTCCATGACTTTAGATGGTAGAAGGCTGCGGATCTCGCGAGAAAATAATGATTTTCGGAGTATTTTACCAAAGGTCATAATTTGCAGATAGCTAAATGATTGAATTATAATCGGAAAAAATCAATCAACCAAGGTGTGATTGAACTTGTTAGCTGCGCTTCCTTTGTGCAGCGCGAGGTGGGACCATTACTGTGTTCGCTGCAGTCAGGAATCGACTGATTTTTATCAATCTGATGTAGATTAATAGTGCATTTATCCTCATTATAAAGTAAAAAAAAGGTTGGAGAAAATTATGAGACATGAATTAATATTGAAGTGAATCTGAGCAGCGCACACAGTAATGGTCCGACCGCGCGCTGCACAAAGGAAGCGCAGCTAACAGGTTTAATCACACCTGAGCATCAGCTAACATAATTTTTTATGATTCTCAAACTGATTACTATTGAGTATATAATTTTCAGCCTCGGTAAAATGGTCCGATTTTTAAGATTTTTCCTACATATTCATACGCGCAGCTAACAAGTTAAATCACAGAAATTATGCAGCTAACATGTTTTTTCACGATTACAATTCAATCATTCAGCTATCTGCAAATTATGACCTTCAGTTAAATACTCCGAAAATTGTTATTTTCTCGCTAGATCCGCAGCCTCTCACAATCTTAAGTCACGGATCTGAACCAGCTAAAATGGAAATTTCCTCTCAAAAACATAACACAAGCCAGCACTAGAAAATTCAGCCTCAGTAAAATGGTCCGGTGAAATTTGATGCTACCTCCCGGACTATAAAATGACCATATTTCTCTGAAATAAACCAGCACAACATATTGGTACGATTTTTAGTTCTTTATTGGGTTCGGCAATTAATACTCTCGATCCAATAATCAAACAATGTTTATTTTAATACACTAAATTTTTTTTTATTAACCACCTAGATATTCACTTAGCCATACAACTTTTACAACTCTATATAACTATTTACATTTAATAATTCGTAAACACATAAGCTAATACTGATTCTTGTTATGATCATTTTCCCTTTTATATTTCCGATATCACAGTTCCAGTTCTTTCTACCTGTTTCTCCATTATTCGACGTGGATTCGAGAGGTTGCGTGACTTTTCTAGGCCCCATCGGCGGTTACAAAGGAAAGCGGTCGAATACAGATCCTCGACGTTGTCGATTTCTCGGTTGCTGCCAGGGCCGGATTTGTAACAATATTTTTAATGTAAGTAAGTGTATTACTTTATATTTTGTATACACAGTGCGTCCATTGAGTAACGTATAAATTCATTCTTAGCATAAACAGTAATATGGAAAAATCCCTAAACAGGTTAATTTTTAATTTTAATTAACTATTTTTAAAAGAATAATCTATCATACCTACACGGTGAAAAACCTTTAAGTGGCGACTTCAGCAACTGTGTTTTTAAATAAAAAAACGCCTTTTTTTAATTTGCGGATTTTCTTTGCTGAGTTGATTCCAAAAATGTATTACAAGTTAATTCAAATTGGTACAGGGTGGACAAAATGCAAAAGTTGTTAATGTAAATTTATTATTTACAAATTAAATTATGAAGAATAAACACTCTAACAATAACATACCAAGGAAAATTAACAGCTAATGTTTAAATTGTTCTTCATTGACCACTAAACAATACTTAACCTGCAAACAAATTCGTCTTTAACGTTTTGTAGCATAGCAAGTGTAACGTTCTACATTTCCTGCCTGAATCGGGCTTTTAGTTTACGGATATTGTCAGGTCTGTTGGTGTAGACTTTGGATTTTAAATAACCCTATAAAAAAAGTCTAATGGGGTAAGATAGGGTGATCTAGCGGGCCATTCCACTGTTCCCCATCTTTCGAATCTTGCGCACAGCTATAGCGAAATGTGGTCATGCGCCATGCTGTTGAAACCATATTCTGCGGTCTAAAGTGTTGGAAATTTGGATATCGGGAATAAGCTAGGTCAAATCAGGAATTAATGTATTTTGCAGAAAATCCAGATAAAATACTCCTGTTAAATTTTTATTAAAAAAATATGGACCAATCATTGTATTTCTCACAATACCAGCTCCTACGTTGATTTTTTGTGGTCTTTGCGTATGGCATTCTTGCATTCAATTTGGATTTTTCATAGACCAATATCGGGTGTTTTGCCGGTTAACATGCCCGTTTAAATAAAACGTTTGTAACGTGCCTTTTTTCCCTTCTACAGTTCCATTATAATTGTGTCTCTGATAGTTTTGTATTCCTCAGGTACTCGTAAATAGTGTCGCGTACCGTATTTTGTTGTAACTTAAATATATCATTCGTTGTAAATATTGTTGCATACCTTGTTGTGATAGGATTCGATTGTGAATGGCTGTGGCATTTTTGTTGATCGCTGGAGATTGAATGGGGTGTTTTCGTTATTAGATTTTGCTTTGGTTTTTGGCCTCGATTGTTGTGTGTTGTCGGTTATATTATTGTTTGGTTTGCATTTCTGTGTGGATGGGGCTGGCTATCAACACGGACGAACGCGATTCTTAGTGTGGAACATAGATTTCTTGATATCCGGCTTGGGAAGTAGTTTTAGTTTTAGTCGTGTGGTGACAGTCTTGGGAGTGGTGTGGTGAGAGTTTTTGGGGCGGTGAGATATTAACAACTGTGCGGAGCCTCTACGGTTTTCTTTTCATATCTGGCTGTATTTGGGCCATCTTGATTGGATTTTGAAGAAAAACCATTTAGTTTTTAACTTGACCATTCTATCTTACCTTCGTTGTTGATATTTTGGATTTTGGTGTCGAGTTAAAATAACCGCATGCGGGATTTATTTGAGGGAAGCCATTGTTAATTAGCAGGTGCCGTTCCATAACCAAACCGGCCACAGGAGTAGTGCATTCGTATACCCAAAGGTTACAAGTGATTTATTTTTAAAAAATTTAACGACGTGACTTATTTTTGACACCACGATTAAGTTTTGTTTTAATATATTAATATAATACATTACTAAAAACTATTTATTGCATTAGATAATATGCCAAAGCTGAGTACTTTGATTTATTGTTAGCTGCTAATTTTGACTATATTTGTTATAATGTTATTATTGAACTGAGTACTTTGATTTATTGTTGGCTGTTGATTTTGACTATATTTGTTATAAGTTTATTATTGAATTGAGTACTTTGATTTATTGTTAGCTATTGATTTTGATTATATATGTTATAAGTTTATTATTGAACTGAGTACTTTGATTTATTGTTAGCTGTTAATTTTGACTATATTGGTTATAAGTTTATTATTGAGCTGTGTACTTTGATTTATTGTAGGAGTAAAGTATTCAATATATTTTAGCTGTAATTTCATTTATTTAGTTCACCATAATCTCAGTTGTTTGTCGTGTGGCTCTGCTAGGTGCCTATAAGACCTGGGGGTTTCCGGCTTGAACCGTCTAATTCGGTGGCGCGGCTCACTTTTATATTTTTTTTCTTCTACCCTCTGCGGCTGAGCTCGGGCATAATTTGCCAGTAGAGAGACCGCTGGCAGAGTACTCTATAGAGAACGAAAAAGACGTGGCACGTTGCCTCATCCGAAAATAAAACGTTATCAATGAAATTGTTATTTAATTTATTATTGTTTTGATTCATCTTGTACTCGCAGAATTTAATTCTGCGATTACAGTCATATTTCGCCAACTCATGAACTGAAGACTTTTTAATATCCAAATCCCTGGATAATCCCCGCACTCTACAGTGTGAATCATTTAATATCGACATAATTATATCTTGTTAAATATTTGCATTAAGTATAGGTCTATCTTGCTTTGGTACATCCCTAACGTAACCTTACCTTACCCTATTTCCTTTCTATTCTGCTTACCGTACATTGGGAGATACGGTCACAATCTGGGGGCATTTTATGAAATAATATGCATACCTCTTGTTGAGTCCGCATCCTATCGCCAACACCAATCATCATTAAAATTTCAATTCTCCAACTTTTAGTTAAAGGCTAAATTTTAACAAAACAATTTGTTACATACGATATAATAAATTAGATTAACAATATAGAACCAGAAATAAAAAAGCATGGTTCACGCAGAAGGTCAAAGAATTAGCAAAAGAAAAGAAAAACGCATATATAAGATATTTTAACCATAGGACTCCAGAAGAGCATCAAAGATATAAAGCAGAGAGAAATAGAACAACAAACAAGATCAAAAAACTTAAAAAAATATATTAGGAAAGATTTTAAAGCGACATGGAACACGACTTACGAGGAGGTCAAAAAAGATATGGAATATGTTGAGGAACAGGAAAAGACCGATTACTGAAGAACTAAATTCAATAAAACCAGAAGATTGGGTGACCCACTTTGAAAACCTTTATTTAGACGACAATGATATCAATAATGTACAAACAAATAAATTAGTAATTAGTAATATAAAAATCTTAAAATAGAAAATCACCTGGTCCGTACAACATTTCATACATACATACATAAAGTCATGCCTTTTTCCCATAGGGGTAGGCAGAGACCACTTCTTTCCACTTGCTACGGTTCTTACACGCATCTTTTGCTTCCTCTACTTTCATCAGTGCTCTCATACATGCTCGTCGGTTGTTGGTACTTTTGACCTGGCTTTTCTTTAAAACAATGTTGATCTGAACATACCAAATAAATTAATTAAATAAGGGGGAACAAAAATAATAGAAGAGATAACAACACTATTTCAAAAAATCGAAAATAACATGACAATACCAGAGGAATGGAGGGAGAACATAACAATACCCATTTACAAGAAAAGCGTAAAGACAGATCCCACAAACTACAGAGGAATTACGCTGTTGAACTCCATACCAAAACTACTTACAAAAATTCTATCCCAAAAAATTTACAATAAAGTTGGCGTGTCTGAAGAACAAGAATTCCGGCCAAATAGATCTACCATAGATGCTATTTTTATTCTGCGACAATTAGTTAAGGAATCAATAGAGTTCGACAAGCCAATGTTCATATGTATCGTGGACCTGAAACAGGCATTCGACAGAGTACAGCTGAAGGATGTGCTCAGCATACTTAAAAAAACACATAAGTCACAAATATATCAACATAATCAAGGAACTTAATAGTTCTTATACAACAAGGGTAGAAACCGCACATGGGCTTACGAAGAATATTAAAATCAATGCCAGCATTAGACAAGGCGACAGCCTCAGCCCATACCTATTAAATTTGGTAACGGACGAAATTATAGCTAGTGTCAACCAAATGAAAGAGGGGTACAAGATGGGTAACCGAACCATAAGAATCCTTTGCTAAGCAGATGATACTGTTCCAATAGCGAAAAGTGCCTCCTACAAAACTTTAAAACAACTACCGAAAAGTATAATATAATATCAACAGAGAAAACCCAATCGATGGTAATATCTAAGGAACCAATTAGATGTAAACTAGTAGTGAACCATCATATTATCGAACAAGTAATGAATTGTAGATACCTGGGTGTGGAAATAACCAATGACAGAAACCTAGGGCAAGAAACAAAACGGCAGGCAATAAAAGCAGCGAGAATATCAGGTTTTCAAAGAAATATAATCTGGCGGAATAAGTACATAAGAACTGAAAGCAAAATCCGCATTTATAAGACATGTGTCAGACTCGTGATGACCTACGCAGCTGAGACAATGGCCGAGACAACAAAGACTAAGCAGATAATGAGATCAATAGAAATGAAAACACTGAGGACCATAAGAGGTATTACTCTCAGAGACAGAATAAGAAATGTAGACACACTGAGAGAGCTAGGTGTTCAGGATGTAGTAAGGTGTACAAGAACAAGGCGACGTCTATGGAGAGACCAAGTAGATAGGATAGAGCCAGAACGTATGGCGAAATGGACGAATACTCAGAAGCCCAACATCAAACGACCCTATTAAAAGAAGAAGAAGAATATGGAACTGTACTCGGATTTAAAGTTTTTAACGTTATATTAAAAAACAAATGGCGAGAAATACTTTTAGACTTTACTTGTTTAATCGAGTGGCTTGGATTACTTATAAAAGTGGATAGATACAATGTTAACATAACAAACAACTTTTGCGTTTTTGTTTTTATTTACCTTGTACCAATTTAAATCAACTTGTGATACATTTTTGAAATCAGTTCGGCAAGGGAAATCCGCAAATTGGAAAAATAGGGGGGTGTTTCTTTTAAAAAAACTGGTGCTGACGTCATCACTGACAGGTTATTTATCCTGTATGATTGATTATTTTTTTTTAAATTAAAAATCAACGTCTCTTGATTTTTTTATTTTACTGTTTATTTAGCGAATAATGAAAATTTGCGTTACTTTTAGGACGCACTTTTTATTTGGAAATTAGCAATAATTTCTGACACCAAACGATGATCTACTGGAAACTACAACTGGAAACATTTTAATGAAATTTTAAGCGAATATGTTTTAGAAGCTGATGCATCCCATAAATTTGTTTTTATATCTGACTCTCATAGAGTTACACGGTTCGTACCAAATATTATTAAACATAACTTTTTTAAGGTTAGATTTTTAATTAAAATTCAATTTCACACCAAAAAGGTACTCATGGTAAAACTCGTTTTTGGAATATTTTGATTTGAAAATTATGATGTAATAACCAAATTTTTTCTTCAACGCCCTTTATTTTGAAAACGGATGGCGTTACGAAAATTTTTTACTATTTTTTACTTTTTCAGTTTTCTACCTATCCTAGAAACGGGGTCACCTTTGAAACACCCTGTATAGTTAGAGGCACTTGTTTTATTAATACATTTAGGAAGGAACAATCCCACATGAAGGACAATCCCTCAGAGCAAATTAATGAGTCTTCGTTAGATACTTTTTCAAAGGTATTAGTTTTTGCAAATATTTTAAGTAATATTTAATAAAATATTACTTTTAAACACTTGTTTTGGTTATAAGTGAATTTGCAATTTAAAAAAAACGATAAATTATTTCGTGTGATGAAAAATCGAGACGTAATTTCAAATCATCGAGTCCCTGACATCCGTCTTCTTCTTCGTACTATTCTTTTTCATCTCGTATTCGATATGCCAACTAGTTTGCATAGTTTATCATCAAACGAGGTACAAAGGCGTTACAATCGAAATAACTACAGGATTCATCTGAAGTAAAGATTTATATATAATATATTTTATTAATTATATAACAGATCTGCTTTTCCCACTTGACGCAGTGATTGGACAAGCTAAGAAAATATTTCCAAAATATAAAGCTAGGTGGGCAAGCTCTGGGGCAACCTAACCTTTTTCCACTTTAGACTTATCCCGGCTACCCCACTTAAACCACCCTTAGAGAGGTATTCGTAATGGTCTCCGGTTCAAAAGAATATTACTACCACAGCATCCCCACCTTGACCACCTTGAAAGGTTACCCATTTTTTTTATTCCTTCTCCATTATAATCAGGACTTTTCGATATCCCTAACGTCTATGTCTTATTTCATTCATACCCTTTCTTTTCCATAATAATCTTTCTCATTAATAACCTTCGCTAGATACTCTTCAACCTTCCTCCAATTATTCCTGCTCGTTAGTATTATCCTTATCACATTTCCAACGTTCACTCTTTTGACTACTTCCGCCTCCATTATCTCTATCCACCCATCATAGATCAATAATGCGTACTCTTCCTTGTCTTGTGCATCACAGTTAATGCAGTATTCATTTACTATTTTGCTATTTCCTATATTTAGGTCAAGAAACCCAATGAGGCCTAGATACTGTAGTGCATTACACCCCTCTATTTTCATTTGGATCCAAAACCGACTGTAAAAAAATTAAGATCAGTTATTTAAGTTATAACGTTAAATGATTAGGCCATTCACAACATTGAATATTCAGCTTAACTGGTGCTTCTTTTAAGAAAGATCCTGTACCCATTTGTCGTGTAGGTACTTGATTATTTACATTATTAGAGTGTTGCACGTCTATGAATGGGTCACTGCATAGATTTATGTACAGCTAAAAAGTGTCAAAAAAGGCACGTCAAATGCATAATATGGATACTGAAAGTAGTGACGATTTTGATAATACATATATACATACATATAGTCAGGCCTTTTTCCCGTAGGGGTAGGCAGAGACCACTTCCTTTCACTTGCTACGGTTCTTACACACATCTTTTGCTCTCTCTACTTTCATCAGCGCTCTCATACATGCTCGTCGATTGTTGGTACTCTTGACCTGGCCTTTCTTCAAAACAATGTCGATCTGATCGAGATATGTTCGCCGAGGTCGACCTCTACCGACTTGTCCATTTATACCCGCCTTATAAATTTGTTTCGTCAATCTTCCTTCATCCATCCTTTCTACGTGTCCAAACTATCTAAGCATTCCTTTATCTATCTTTGTAACCACATCTTCTTTTACACCACAGCGTTCTCTTATCTCACTATTTTTTACTTTATCCAACCGAGTCACTCCGGCTATACTTCGCATACTACTCATCTCCGCAGCATTAATCCTATTTTTATGCTTTTTCTGCCAAACCCAACATTCACTACCATACATAAGTGTAAGAACCAATACACCTCTATGCACAGCCAGACGTGCCTTTTTTGACACTTTCTGGATGTTCATAAAGCTATGATAATACTTCACCAGAGATATTGGAAAAAGCTGCAAAAGTAACGTTAGATTTGTTGCCGAATATTTCCACAAAACTCATAGAACTAGAATGCTAATATAAGTGGGAGGAATTGATTTGGTTCTTCTCATGCGCATTACATCAACAACATTGCCAGTTCATGTAGTTATACGAGAATCTAATTTAATGGGATTATGATGTATATGTATATTACATTAAATTCCTATAAAAGAGCCGAAACTAATCAATTATCGATTACTTAGGATCATTAAGTTCTTGACACAAGTATTCAGAAGTGTATATGCAAGATAAGTGTGGCATATAACAACTGATGGAATCGTAATAAGCATTATGATTTCCCACAATCTCATTTGGCAACGCTGTTAACATCAACTCCTGTCATATTTAGTCTGACGACATTTTTCTTTAGAGCCCATCTTGCGTCTTTTGTTGTTGATTTGTGTTCTTGTTTCTTATTGTTATAATCAGTGTTTTTTAATTTTGTCCTTTTAACTCATTGAAAGTAGAGCACCTCCAATTTGCTATGCAACACATTTTGAGTTTAAGAGAATTACAGTGTAATAACTGATAAAAAATCTTAAAAAATTAAGTGCAATCTCATAAAAAATTATTTGAATGATGAGACCAGCAGGATGTAAATAAAAAAATTATGAAAAATCAACTTCATTTGTATACCTCTGATATTCTAAATCTGAATAGTGTATTAGAAACAATGAAATATTTCCAATGTTTTTTATGTGTGCGCGCGCGTGTAGAAGTTCACAATACCCGCTATATAAAAATTATTCTTTAAATCGGTCTTTCTTCCCGATTTTAGTTGGACTATTCAATTACATTTCAACTACATCCATCTTTAGAAATTACTTACGGTAAAAGCCAGTATATTTTAGTAAATAGAGGCCATACATTTCAACTACTCGTCAGTAAAATCATTGACTTGGTCGATGTGAGAATAATTAGCAACCTATACTGCGACCAAAGAGCGAATACAAGGGTAGAAAACCAGCCAACAAAGGAAATGGAAATTAGTCGTGGTTTAAGACAAGGATGCGTCCTATCGCCAATACTATTCAACCTGTATAGTGAAGCCATTTTTAGAGAAACCTTGCAAGAAGAATCGGTAGGGATAGTTATTAACGGAGAGGTTATAAATAATATGCGATATGCTGATGACACCGTCTTATTAACGAGCAATCAAAGAGACATACAACATCTTCTAGAGAAATTAAATGATTGATGTAACGAATACGGTCTAAAAATAAAAATAAATAACCAAGTTAATGGTAGTTACTAAGTTCCCCCAAAATCACAACCATGTAAACGTGTCAGTAACAGACATCTTAATAGAGAATGTGCAGTCATACAAATACCTGGGAGCCTGGATGGAACAATCGGGTGACCAAACAAGAGAAATAAGAACGAGAATAGAGATAGCCAGGTCAACATTTACGAAAATAAAAAAGTTGTTCACTAGTCAAGATATCAAAATTGGACTTAGGATGAGAATGCTGCGTTGTTACGTGTTTTCCGCGCTTTTGTATGGAGTGGAGGCATGGACTCTCAAGAAGAATCACACAGACAAACTACAAGCCTTCAAGATGTTGTGCTACAGTAGAATGTGGCGTATCCCCTGAAAAGATCTCTAATGTGGAAGTCCTAAATCGGATGAATAAGGAATGTGAAGTCATTAACACCATAAAAAAGATAAAGCTTCAATATCCGGGTCATATACTGAGAGGACCCAAATACGCACTTCTCCAGCTGATAGTTCAGGGAAAGATTGGTGGAAGGAGGAATATTGGAAGACGCCTTGCGTCTTGGCTTAAAAACCTAAGGGACTGGTTTAATTGTAGCAATGTTGAACTCTTCCGAGCTGCAGTCGATAAGGTCCGGATAGCTGTGATGATAGCAAACCTCCGATAGGAGATGCACTATAAAAAAAAGATACATTTCACTGGAACCCCCCCTGTCATGGCAGCGGTTTTACTGCGCATGCTCGTGTGTGTACCATGCGGTACAGTAGGGCTAGTTCCAGCAAAGTGTTATTTGCCTTCTAGTTATGTGGATTTTCAAGAAAAAAGTATGAATTGACATTCGAAAAATTTATGAAATAAAGAAGAAATACAAAAATGAAATCTTTTTCGAAAAGTGCATTTTTGATATACTTTGAAGAGATGTCGAAAACGTCTACACTTTGGTCACAAATATTCAATGTTGCGAGGTACTATCAGTATTATAAATAACGTTTTACGTATCAGAAATTACGTTCATTTTTGAAAAGAAAGTCAGACAAATACTTCCCCAAAAAATCAAACTTATTGACAGCAGACCAATTGCAAAGTTTTTTTAACGAAGCTGCAGACAAGAAATATCTACTAAAAAAACGAGCGAGCATATGATGTGTAATATTTGAAATCTCACCCTAGTAATAAGCAATTTTAAAATTATATTTTGAAAAAATTGGGTCAGGTATTATTTGAAATGAATTTTCACAACAAACAATAACTCTTTTTAATGAAAATTGTATTTTAATTAGTTGACAGAGACAGTGACAGAAATCAATCTCAAAATTTAAAAAAGCTAAATACTGAAATATTTTATTCAAATAATTATTTATTATTACGGCATGAAGGTGTGTTGGTTCCCACACTCATGTATGGTAGTAAATGTTGGGTTTGGTAGAAGAGGCATGAAAATAGGATTAATGCTGCGGAGTTGAGTAGTCAGAGAAGTATAGCTGGAGTAACTCGGTTGGGTAAAGTAAAGAATAGTAAGATAAAAGAACGCTGTGGTGTAAAAGAAGATGTGGTTACAAAGATAGATAAAGGAATGCTTTGATGGTGTGGACACGTAGAAAGGATGGATGAAGTAAATGGAAAAGTTAGTAGAGTTTGACCTCGGAGAACATCGATCTCGATCAAATCAACATTGTTTTGAAGAAAGGCCAGGTCAAGAGCACCAACAACCGACGAGCATGTATGAGAGCACTGATGAAAGTAGAAAAGATGCGTGTAAGAACCGTAGCAAGTGGAAGGAAGTGGTCTCTGTCTACTCTTAGGGAAAAAAGGCATAACTATTTGTATGTATTACTTACTTGAATTTTTTATTAATGATCTGCACTTTATTGAGACTTATTACCAACAGTAAATATTTATTTATATAGTTTACGCATATAACAGCAAACTTTAAACACAACACTGTAACTTAAGTACAAGCTGATGGCTGATCCTTACAAATTTGAAATTCGCGACATTGGGTACAAAATGCGTGAAAAAAAAAGGCTCTTTAGATTTAATATTGAAAAAAGTAAAATAAAAAGATGTATTTGAAATTTGTAAAACGACTATTTTGGAGACTTTTGAAACATATAGGGTTTAAGTTTAAAAATGAGGAAAACCAAAAGGCTTTTTGTGAAAAAGCTAGGGTCGTGCACAAAAGAATTGAATTTTTAAGAAATTATACTCCCTTTAAACAAGAATGCTCTTCATTTGTTTCTTCTTCTTTTAATAGCGTTCTTCAGTCCATTTAAGGACATATGCCTCTTTCAATTCTGATTTCCACCTTATTCTGTTTGCGGCTTCCTGCATCCAATGTAGATTTGCTGTTAGTTTGATATCATCGTACCACCGCATTGGTGACCGTCCTTTAGGTCTCTTGAAGGCATAAGGTCGCCAGGTTAAAATTCTATTGTGTCATTTATTAGCACTTTCTCTGACCACATGTCCAGCATAGGACCACTTTAACTTCGCCACCCTTTCGACTACATCTGTTATTTTGGTTGTTTGTCTAATCCAGGGGTCTCCAAACTTTCCAGCCTTAGGGCCATACTGATTACTCCAGTAAGTTCCGAGGGCCAAAACCATATTATCATTGTTGCCGGTGGTAAAAAGTAAAATAGTCCACTGATGAAAAAAAAAGTCCGATAAAGTACGCAACGTTTAAAAAAGGCTGCAAATCGGACTAAAGTCCGCAAAACGGCAACACTGCATATTATTAATTTTCCTGTCATTATTTGTAATTTCTAATTGATACTGTTTCAATCACAACTACGAAGTAAATGTTTTTCACATTTTAAAACATGTGAAATATTCAGCCACACCACTGAGACTGAGTTTCCTATCGATTTTGCAATCGAAACTTTGAGTGCTTTGAAAATAAATTTTGATACTCGTTTCTCGGACTTTGATGCCATTGCGAATAAAATTAAGATTTTTCAGAATCCTTTTGATACTGACATTGAAACCCTAGCCCCGGAACTTCAAATGGAAATGATTGATCTACAGTGCAGTGATATAATTAAGAACAAATATCAAAACTCATCTTTGTTGGAATTTTATAAGAGTCTTCCACTGACACAATTTGATAATTTGCATAAAATTGTTCGTGGGCTGTTATCTGTTTTTGGTACTACTTATTTGTGTGAGAAGACCTTCTCCAAAATGAAGTACACAAAAAATGTTTACAGATCTAAATTAACTGATGAGCATCTTAAATATCTTTTAATAATTGGTACAAGTAAAATAAGTCCACAACTACAAACTATTGTCAGTGGAAAATCTCAATAACATAAATCTCATTAGTATTTCATATGTCATTATGCTTGTTATAAGTTATGTTTTTATTTAAAATGTATAAAATGTTAGTTGGATTCATTTCAATAATTTGTTAGTTATTATATACTGAAGTTAAATTTTCTGCATATTATACATGTCTTTACTCATTACAATTCTGTGTTTCTTTATCCAACTTATCACAAAAACAATAACAATAAGCCTACAACAATGTTATGAGTAGTTAGCCCATGACCATATCAATGTAGATGTCATATTAATAATTATTCAACATAAAATTAGAATACTTCAGTAAACTAAATTTAATTTGCTATAAAAAATATGTTCTCTAAAAGGAGTTTTCAAGTATGCTAGCTCTCCGCGGGCCGGACAAAATCTGTCCGCGGGCCGTAGTTTGGTGACCCCTGGTCTAATCCATTAATATGTTTTTCGGTCGTTTAGAGTTATTTCCAACATTGCTCGCTTCATTGCACGCTGCGTTATTTTGAGCTTATTCAGATTATTTGATGTCATTATCCAATTTTCCGCTCCGTAGCACATTATCGGCAAAATGCACATATCATATACTTTTCTTTTGTTCTTTAACGTTATTTTTTGTTTTTGAGTAGATAACTCAGTTTGCCAAAGGCCGCCCAGGATTGCTGTATTCTTTTTTGTATTTTCACTGTTTGATTTTCTCTTCCAAGTAAAATTTTTTGACCCAGATATATGTATTCCTCCACTATCTCCAATTTCTGGTTTCCCACCTGCATTATGCCTTCCTCCATAAGCATTACTTTCGTTCTACTGATGTTCATCGTCAGTCCAATTTTTAGAGACTCTTCATTTAGTTCATTTATTATGTTGTCAAGTTCTGTAGGATCTTTTGCCATTATGATTATGTCATCTGCATAACGTAGGTGGCTCAAGTATTGACCATTCACACTTATGCCGTGTTCTGACCAATCCAGTTTTCTAAACACGTCTTCCAAAGCCAATGTGAACAGTTTAGGTGATAGAGTATCTCCATGTCTACCTCCTCTTTTCAGTGAGACCTGATTGGTTTTCGTATTTAAGTAGTATGTTGCTGTTGCTTCGCTGGTAATCTCTTGTGTTAGTTGTGAGCATCTACTATCGATCCTGCAATTTCGCAGAACTCTTTGAACGGCCACTGATAACGATAAATTATACGGTTCAGGTTCCGATTTGTTAAGGTCTACCTTCTTGAAATAAAACCTTTCTTTAATTTGAACTCTTTCATAAAACCCAAAAGCAACAATTGCCAGCCTACACATTCTTTTTATTTAGCGTGTGTCTGCTTATTTAGCAATTGTTACTTCTTTCGATAAACAATTTATAAACAAACTGCTTGGTCGATATATTTTATAATTATTACTAAACACATATATATTAAATTTAATAACCTATAATTAACCAATAAGCATAAATTCTAACCTCAATAAATAACTACCCATTACAGGCCCAATGTTCAACCGTGTCGAAAGCCTTTTCATAGTCTATAAAGGCCATATTTAAAGGGAAGATGTATTCATTGCACTTCTCAATCAAAAGTTTCATGGTAAGCAAGTGATCCGCAGTTAAGTAACCCTTTCTAAAACCTGTCTGTTCCGTTGGCTGATACTTATCCATTCATTTGTTTATGTGGACGAAACTTGGAATTTTGCTAAAGATGGTACAAAAACAATTTGACTGGAGGATAACATAAAGTATATAAAACACACCGACGGTAAAGGAAAAAGAAACATTATTGTGCATGCACGTGAAAAGCATGGTTTTGTTGAAGAGGCGGCTCTTTCATTTTTATCAAGATCAAAATCGGCCAATTATCATGACAATATGGATACAGAGATGTTTGTGAAATTGTTAAAAAAACTATTACCATTGTCACATGAACCATCTGTCATTGTATTAGATAATGGTCCGTAACATTCGTCAAATCAAATAGCGCGCGCTTCCGCTTCCGTCCCATTTCACGAAATCACTCTCACAAATAGCAAGAAAGCGAGAGCAAAGATATTACACATCAATAAAGGTAAGTTTATTTAGAAGGAACTATTATTAGAATTTCTTTCGAACTAACATAGCTTTTTGTAATTAGTGAGTTTTTTAATTGATAAAAAGAATTAGATAATTATTAAAAACTCTGTTTTAAATTGTGCTTAATAAATATATGTAATTTTAAACAAGACTCATAAAATAAGGCTCAGTAGTGCAGTGGATCGTGTATCCGCTTGTCATACCGACGGCCCGGGTCGAGAACCCGCGCTGGGCTGTTTTTTTCTTTTAAATAAAATTTTAATTTTACATCCTGATATTTTTTTTTATAGGTTGCAGTGGCTATTGGCGTAGCAGAGGCATGTCGTAGAGAAGAGTTGTGGAAATTAGAAACCAATAATTTGGAGGATTTAAATTCGGCATTACTGGTGAAATTAGATAAAACCAAAAAAAAAGCCGAGAACGTTAACTGTAACTGGAGAACTTTATAATATGTATACAGTGTGGAACAGCCAAATGGAATAAATTCGATAACGAAAAAGTGAGAGCGTGTTGAGAAAAACGCTTGGACACGTCGATTTGTATTTTTAGATGCGCATGTTTTTCAAAAAAAAATAATTATATAGGGTGTGTCCTGTGACAGTGGCCAATACCAACTTTCTTATTTTAAATACAACCTCCTGTATATTATTTATTTTTTAAATTTTTTAGGAAATTCTAGACATAATTCATGTACAATGTCCCATTCCTATCTTCAACTGTTTCGGAAATATTAAGTGTTTTCAGATGTATTACAAAAATTAACATTAAAAAAAGAAAATTATTTTCTGTAAAAAAAAACAAAAAAAATTAATTTCAATGTAAGAGATGTTTAAAATATTCGCCGCGAACGTCTTGGCAACATGCTAATCTGGTATAGAAATGTCTTTTCGACCAGAATTATGTGGGTTTTCTTGAAACTCAAGCATAACGTCCAATTTCGCATCATCGCTTAGTTCATTGGCAACTACTCTTTTTGTCTGTCTTACATGACCAAGCTCGCGAAACTGTTTTTCTATTTTGCAAATTGTTCCTTGGGATATAGGCGGCAAATTTGGAAATTTTTCGTGAAATAAGCGAGAAACTTCCATTTGTGTCCGTGTGTTATCTCCATAAACAATCATTTGTAGAATGGTTATTTTGTGCATTTCTGTTAAATGAACCATTTTTCTGATATTATTACGTAGAGTTAACGAAATCCAAACGACAATAGCACTGAAACTGATCACTACTATCATGCAGACAGACAACAAGTTGCTAAGGCTATGAGTTTTATATGAAAATAAACAAAACTGTTTTTTTATTTTTTTTATTTCATATCAGTAAAAAGGAACGCATTATTGGTTTTTGCTTAATTTCTCATTATTAAGAGCTAAATGGGAAATAAGTATTGAGTGTAATGTAGCGAATTTGTGAAATAAAAATAATTTTCTTTTTTTAATGTTAATTTTTGTAATTCATCTGAAAACACTTAGTATTTCCGAAACAGTTGAAGATAGGTATGGGAAATTGTACATGAATTATGTCTAGAATTTTCTGAAAAATCCAAAAAATAAATAATATACAGGGAGTTGTATTTAAAATGAGAAAGTTGGTACTGGCCACTGTCACATGACACCCTATATAATTATTTTTTTTTTGAAAAAAATGCGCATCTAAAAATACAAATCGACGTGTCCAAGCGTTTTTTCCAACACGCTCTCATTTATTCGTTATCGAATTTATTCCATTTTGCTGTTCCACACCGTATATAAAAAATATTATGCTCTTCGACCGATTAATTGGCGAGAAAAAAGTTTTTTTTTAAATTACAAGCAAGGAAAATGTACTAGACAGGTAGTCGGCATTAACAAATTTGGTAATATGGCTAAGACAATTGCAATTTTTTTAAAATTGGAAAATACCAATCTTTATACAGGTCATTGCTTCAGATGTTCTTCGGCAACAATTTTAGTAAACGCAGGAGGGGACGTATTAACCTTAAAGCGCCATGGAAGATAGCGATCCAATACCATGGCAAAAGGTTACATTGGGGATTCTATTAAAAATAAAATTAACGTTGCTAATTAAATCGTCCACTTTATTGAACAACCATTCGAACTCTTTACTGAAATGGAGACAGAAAATGCACCGTATATGAATGATTAACCCTACAATTAATATAACAGAAAATTTACTAATAGGGAATGATATTCCGGGTTTAACCATACAAAAATGTACAATTTTTACTATTAACTATAATTTTAAATAAATTATTTGACTGTTCTTTAATGTTATTATAGTTTTGCTAACTATAAAAATAAATATTAAGGTACATTACTTGTATTGTTTAAATTTATGCAGTTATAAAAGAAGTATAGTGTGCAACATGTGAGAAAAATACTTTTTTCCCTTGTGTTTTCGAGGCACTTGCCCTTCAGACTCGTGCCATAAAAAAAAAAGTTGAACTTTCCGCACTTGCTACACGATATACTATTTTTTTAATATTTCAATTAAACTTCGTTCTACATATTGTATATTGCTTAAACATCATCAACTATTTATATAGAACGGTTATTTACTTACAGAGTTTTCACGGAATTATAAAACCAACATTTAGGTACCTTTTTTTCGATATAGAGACGCCCTTGTTCTTGTCCACAAATACCTACCGTCGTGTATCATGTTTGTTGCGGCCTGATAGATTTGATTGGATACTGGTTTTTATTGGGATCATTAAGTTACACGAGTGTGACACGAGTACTACGGGTACCTACGCGTATAGGTTTATTGTCGTCTACACACCGATCCACCGACGAGTCCCACAACGCAACCTCCAAACTACCTGTGATTTGTGATCAAAGGAATATTTGGGATTTCTTATAATGACTGTTCTCGACTTTGATCATGGGCGCATCATAAAATATATTTTAAAAAGATTACAATTTTTTCTTGTACTGAAACATTATTTTTACCACAACACTCGCGTTTACACAAGTCTGGACGCCCCTTACGAATATTTTATAAAGCTAGTGTCACGTGCCTATTTTTTCCTTCTACAGTTCCATTATTAATTGTGTTTTTGATAGTTTCGTATTCCTCTGGTACCGTATTTTGTTGTAACTTAAATACATCATTCGTTGTAAATAGTGTTGCATACCTTGTAGTGATAGTGCCACGTCTTTTTAGTTCTCTAACGAGTACTCTGCTAGCGGTTTCTCTACTGGCAAATTATGCCCGAGCTCAGCCGTAGAGGGTAGAAGAAAAAAATATAAAAGTGAGCCGCGCCACCGACTTAGACGGTACAAGCCGGAAACCCCTAGATCTTATAGGCACTAGCAGGGCTACAAGATAAACAACTATGATTATGGTGAACCAAATAAATAAAATTATAGCAAAAATATGTTGGACTTTATCAAGTTACAAAAAAAAAAGGAAAAACATATAAATCAACTCACTAATAACACTTATTCAAACGCTTACATAAAGGCAAAGAACAAAAGGCAAAATATATATATATATATATATATATATATATATATATATATATATATATATATATATATATATATATATATATATATATATATATATAAGTTAACTCATAAGTAACACTAATTCAAACATTTACATAAAGGCAAAGAAGATTCACTAGTTAACCGTTTACAAAAAGATTTTCACTGCCAAAACAATCGAGTTCATTTAAAAATACCTTTACAATGGTTGTCCTTTAAAATATCAAGATTGTAGGATATTTACAAATAAGTAGGAAGAAAATATGTTTTTACTTGGACATAAAGAATTATTGAGAAGGTTATTTTAATCCAAGTTTAGTTTTGGCATATTATCTAATGCAATAAATAGTTTCCAACAAAGTACTATACTAATGAACTAAACAGGACATAAAAGTGGTGTCAGCATGAGTCACTGCTTTATATATTTAAAAATAAATCACTTATAACCTTCGGGTATACGAATTCACAAAGCACTATATTTATAAACTGAAGCAAGACTTACTCGTGGTGTCGAAATGAGACACAGCGTTATATATTTAAAAATAAATCACTGATAACCTTTGGGTATGCGAATTCACATGTACTCCTGTGGCCTACTCCTGTGGCCTACTCCGGGGGCTGGTTAGATTATGGGGGTGGCACTGGTTAACAATGGCTTCCCTCAAATAGATCCCGATAACGGTTATTTTAACTTGACACCAACTCCAACAATATCCACAACAATGGCAAGACAAAATGGTCAAGTTAAAAATTAAATGGTTTTTCTTCAAAATCCAATTAAGATGGCCCAAATACAGCCAGATATGAAAGAAATCCCATAGAGGTTCTGCACACGTGCTAATAACGCACCGTCCCCAACAACGTTCACCGACACCTGGCCTCCAAGACTCTCAAAACACGACTCCCGCTCCTATCCCGGAAATCAAGAAAAATGGCGCGGAATAAACGTCAACCCACAATCTTCTCAAATCTGTGCCTCGTCCGTGTGAATATTCAGTCCCATCCACACAGAAATTGCAAACCAACTATCGAAAGTTATGCAACATTATCTACAACGAATGATATATTCGAGTTATAGCATAGTGTACTGTATGCAACCATGAATACGAAACTATAGAAAAAAATAGGCACGTGACAATAGGATTCGATTGTTAATGGCTGTGGCATTTTTCGTTAATCGATGGAGATTGAGTGGGGGTTTTATTATTAGATTTTGCTTTGGTTTTTGGCCTCGATCGTTGTGTGTTGTCAGTTATATTATTGTTTGATTTGCATTTCTGTGTGGATGGAGCATGGAGTTGCGAAGATTGTTGGTTGACGCGTGTTCCGTGTCATTTCTTGATATCCGGCCTGGGAGGCAGTCGTTAGGTGTCAGTCGTTTGGTGGCAGTCTTGGGAGTGGTGTGGTGAGAATTTTTGGGACGGTGTGATATTAGCACGTGTGCAGAACCTCTACGGTTTATCTTTCATATCTGGCTGTATTTGGGCCATCTTAATTGGATTTTGAAGAAAAACCATTTAATTTTTAACTTGACCATTCTATCTTACCTTCGTTGTTGATATTTTGGATTTTGGTGTCGAGTTAAAATAACCGCAAGCGGGATTTGATGGAGGGAAGCCATGGTTAATTAGCAGGTGCCGTTTCATAATCAAACCGGTCACAGAAGTAGTGCATTCGTATCATCCATATCGACGATAAATTGCAGTGTTATAAAGACTTGCTTGGTGTTTTTAGCAGGAACTCCGTATTAAGGTGTTCAAGATTAAAGTTATTTTTTTTATATTTGATCTACAATATGCGTTTACCCAAAGGTTACAAGTGATTTATTTTTGAATATTTAACGACGTGACTTATATTTGACACCACAATTAAGTTTTGTTTTAATTTATTAATATAATACATTATTAAAAACTATTTATTGCATTAGATAATATGTCAAAACTAAACTTTGATTAAAATAATCTTCTCAATAATTCTTTATGTCCAAGTAAAAATATTTTCTTCATACTTATTTGTAAATATCCTACCATATTGATATTTTAAAGGACAACCATTGTAAACATATTTTTAAATAAACTCGATTGTTTTGGCAGTGTAAATCTTTATGTAAATGGTAAAAACGTGAGTAAATTAGCAGCCGTATGTGAACGTTTGATTAAGTATTATTAAAGAGTTGACTTGTATACGTTTTTTTTGGTAACTTGATAAAGTTTGTTACTTTGTTACTTTGTAAACTTTGGATTTTTGATTTATTGTTGTTTTATAAAGTTGTAAATTTTAAATTTTTGATTTATTGTTAGCTGCTAATTTTGACTATATTTGTTATAATGTTATTATTGAACTGAGTACCTTGATTTATTGTTAGCTGTTGATTTTGATTATATTTGTTATAAGTTTATTATTGAACCGGGTACTTTGATTTATTGTTGACTGTTGATTTTAACTATATTTGTTATAATGTTGCTATTGAGCTGTGTACCTTGATTTATTGTGTGAGTAAAGTATCCAAAATATTTTTGCTATAATTTTATTTATTTGGTTCACCATAATCTTAGTTGTTTATCGTGAGGCTCTGCTAGTGCCTATAAGACCTAGGGGTTTCCGGCTTGAACCGTCTAAGTCGATGGCGCGGCTCACTTTTATTTTTTTTTCTCCTACCCTCTACGGCTGAGCTCGGGCATAATTTGCCAGTAGAGAGACCGCTGGCAGAGTACTCTATAGAGAACGAAAAAAGACGTGGCACTAGTTTGTAAGTAATCATACTTTTGTGAAGAAAATTGTGTTCTGTTAGTATTGATTGTTTGTTTGTTTGTCGTAAAACTGCAGAAATAGGATTGCTCTCAACGAATTCCTAAATATATCGAAATTGTAAGAAGTAATTGAAGGTATGAACGTATCTTAAAAGACTATTAATCGACCTTAAATTTTAAGTTAAAATTGTGTGCCTTGTTAAAAAATTTCAGAATAGGAATGTTGTTAAAGAATTCTTAAATATTTCATGTTGGTAAGGAAACCGAAATGTATGCCTCACTGTGGGCATGCAAGAGAGACATGGGAAAAACCTGGGGTCTAAAACCGAGGGTAAGCCTGTGGTTATATCAGGCGATATTACTACCATCACTTACGTACGCAGCAGTAGTCTGATGGCCAAGGGTGGAAGGGGCAGGGGCTGCGAACCTGTTGAGAAGCCACAAGGAAAATTCTTGCGGGCTGAGCACCGCCCCTACAGAGGGACTACAAATAGCTCTTAACGTGCCACCTTTGGATCTTTTGATAAAAGATCGGGCCAGGAACACTGCATATAGACCAAAGTGTCAGGGTGGGTGAAGGAGCAACGGGGTTGGTCACACCAATTTTAAGTTACACATTTTTGGGAGAATTTAATTTAATAAAATAATTTAGTTTTTTAAAAAAAGTACAGTGCAACAGAAGTAGCTTGGCGGGCGAAGAACACACAAATCTGCGCACAACGAAAACATTCGAATAACGATCCGATCGGCGACGACGAAATTTTCAGTAATCGTGAGTCTCAAGTACAATCGGAGAAAGAAGTTTACAAATGTGATGTATATTCAGCCGAATAATTGTTATTTATTATTTTAGAGGCTAGTCGCCCGCCATGCTACTTCTGTTGCACTGTACAACAAACAAAACTCTTTCGTTACACACAATTGGCGCCCAACGTGGGGTATTAGTTTTTTTTAAAGTCAACACAAATAAGTCCGTTACACATTTAGCTTTCAACTTTAGGGGCTTAAAAAGATTAATTTGTTCTTCAATAGTTTGAACAATGGCAGAAACGCTTACAATAGTGAATAGATAGACAAAGAGAGTATATTGAGGGTGGACATTGTACTATTTTAAAAAAAAAGTAGCTTAATCATACCAGTCTTAGTACTTTATTGTGAGATCTCGAGTAGTTCCAGGCACCGAAAACTTCCCCAACTTGTAAATTTCCATTTCCATGCGAACATTTTTTTTATTCTTCTAAAGCTTCAATTTTTCCTTAAAGTGGGCGTAGCAACAAATTTATTCAATTTGTTAGTACATACAAATAAGAAAACATCATGTTTTAAAACTACACGGTCATACTAGTCAAAAAATATAATTATGTTTAATTAAACATATCGGTACAAATATAATTTCACCCTATTCAGTTTGAATGTAATGTTTGTGCAAACACGTTATAAGAATTGAAAAATAACACGTTTGCGCATACCTGAATGACCGTGTAGTTCAACAATTTGTTTGTACATACCAAACATTCAATCACTAGAAGTAGAAGTTTGATTTTTGTTGGAATAATAGTTCGCACAAACAAGTCGGTTTATGTAGGGCTACTTTACATTGCGAGTTGGTGGTTCATTAAACAACAAACAAAAATATTATGAGTGGTGCGCGCCGGCGACAACGGCAAGGAGAAAAGAGGGCGTGGTAAGCTGTAGAAATGCTCTGAGGTGTAGGCAGCTTCACGACCGGAACCTCTATTGCCTGCCCACTCACTTGCTCTTCGACAACGTCTTTCGCTGCGTAGAAGTTGGATCCTTCGATAACTCAGTTAAGCTGGCTCGATCTGTTTTCTACCACTATAGGCCAAAGGGTTTACTGCCTTTTATCGCCGTGAATTTTGTTATCACAGTAAATGAAACAACACACTTGTCACCGAAAATATATTTTATAACTTTAATACATGGAGCTTACATTTTAAAGCCTCCTGTATCTGCTGAATAATTTCACTGGTTGTTAGCTTTGAATTTGATGTATTTTATTTGATAATATTGATGTGCATTTTACCACGTGGTGTTTTAAAGCGGTGATGCCTCGGCTGATGATATGCTAACAAGGGAGCGAAGCGGTGCTCTGCATTGCTTGACATTGGGAATGCGAAAATATACCTCGGTGCATGCATTACGAACACAGGTGGCAGTGAAAAGGAAATAAAAAGAAGGATCGAGACGGCAAGGACAGCGTTAGCCAAACTAACAAAAGTATGGAAAGATCACAACATAAGTAAAGCTACAAAACAACGCCTCATAAAATCCCTTGTATTCTCAATCGCTACCTACGGCTCCAAGTTATGGACTATCAATGTGGCATGTAGACGCCGGATCGAAGTTTTCGAAATGGCATGCTATAGACGAATGTTTAGAATTCTATGGATGGCAGAAAAAACGCTTCATTCCTTCAAGAGATAAGAATTGCGGAAAATGAACGGTTGTTACCAGACATCCAAAGAAACACCCTCAAATACTTTGGCCATGTCATTCGGAGAGATGAGTTACAAAAACAAGTCATCCAGGGGAAAGTTGACAGAAGGCGCCGGAGAGGAAGATCACCGAACAGATATATCTTCTTCTTTTTCTTTGTGCCGTATCCGCTTAACGAACATTGGCTATCATCATAGCAATCGAGACCTTGTTAACAGCCGCTCGGAAGAGTTCACTAGACGTTTTGCCGTACCACTGTCGTAGGTTTTTTAACCATGATACTCTTCGCCTCCCTGGTCCTTTCCTACTGTTCACCTTACCCTGGATAATGAGTTGGAGTAATGCATATTTCTCATTTCGCATGTTTTGTCCCAGATATGTAAGTTTTCTTACTCATGAGTTCTCTGTCTACTCCCATTCTTCTTAAAACTTCATTATTTGTCACATGGTCTGTCCAGCTAATTTTAAGGATTCGCCTGAATACCCACATTTCAAATGCTTCAATTTTCTTGCTAGCAGCTTCCGAGATTGTATATCTATCAAATAAAATCCTGGACAAACCTCTCCATACAAGAAGTGATGCGGACTGCTAAAGACAGAGAAACCTGGAGAAGCTTGACTGTTCCGGGCATACATTTAAGGGGTTACGACGTCTGAAACCAGACATCGACTGAAGAGAGAGGTTCCTAACCTATGCCTGTAATTAGAAATTAGTCGACGTGGTGAAAGAAAACTAATAGATATTAAGAGATGTACCCAAGTATGTCTTGCAGTTTCAACATCAAATTCAAAATTCGCTAATCGCTTTGAAATACAGTTTCATTTTCAGTATCTTCAATATCCAAACTTTGAAGTGAAGTCTTCATTTGTCTCGAATTTCTACGTAAAAAATTAAGCAAAACGCAAGTTACTAAAACGATATTTGTAATTATTGCCCGCCACGTAAAACGAAGTTGCTGCTTTCCGCCTCCGAAAGGGAGCAAAATAGTAATCACAGCATACATTCAAGGTTACAGCCATGCTGACCAAACCAGTGCGGAATAATCTGCGCATGTTCCATGTTGGGTTTGGCTCCTGTTTTCCGTGATTGTCATGCTGCTGATGTCAATTACTTTTTGCTTTTTTGAATTGCGATATAACCTTTTTTTCTGCTACAAACTTAAGTATTTATTACCATTAATTTGTGGAGCAAACATGGTAAAGTAAGTTATATCTTATAAGCATGAAAAGTTTTGTTAACCTCAAATTTATTTTTAGCGATAAATAGAGGTCTTTTCTGATACGTCCTCGCATTTTCAAACTTCACCAGATACTGTTGGTAATAGGTTTGGACGTTAGGTTGGGTTAGCCTAATTTTTTTACTTTTACTGCCTCAATTAATACCAATTATTATTAGCCTAACCTAACCTAATGTCCTAACCTAACACCAACAGTACATGGTGAAGAACTTTAAAAATGCAGGGACCTATTAAAAAATACCATTGCTGATTTGTTATTTGCCGGGCTGTTATTAGTATTCTATTTCTCAGTTCATTCTGATTATCAGGTTTTGTCTTGTACACAATGTTTTTTAGATATCTCTAGAGAAAATAGTCCAAAGGCGATAAATCGGGAGATCTGGCTGTGCCCCTTCTTCCAATCCACCTTTCTTGGAAAACTTGATTTTCGAACAGCAACACCAAAGTGTGGTGATGCACCAACCTGCTGAAACCAAAAGTCTTTAAAATTGTTACCAACTGCATTTCTTATTGCAGGAACCATTTGATTTATTAACAAATCTAAATACGTTGGTCCGTTGAAATTGCCTTTTACAAAGAATGGTCCAATAACAGTGGTGCCGATAATATCTGCCCAAACATTAACTTTTAAAGGCATTTGTGTTCTGTGTTCTTGTATCCATCTAGGATTAGTATCTTTCTAATATCTACAGTTGTGGCGATTAATCATTTAAAATAAACGTGGCTTCATCGAAAAAGACTATCTTACTTGTAAAATGAGGATCTGTATCTACCTTTTGCATTATAGTTTCACAAAACTTTATTCTGCGGTCACAATCATATTCAAATAATTCTTGCAATAGCGTTACTTTGTAAGGATGAAACCTAATGTGGTCACTTCTAGTCGACTCTCTGCTGAGCGAGCTTTCCATGCAGGGAGTAGATTTTCAATGCTATGCGGATAATCTGGTTATAATAGTTAGAGGTAAATTTGAAGCGACGATCTCAAACGTCCTTCAAGAAGCTCTTAACACAGTATACAGATGGTGCGAGAGGGAACAGATGTCTGTAAACCCCCGAAAAACTGTAATTATTCCTTTTACGAAAAGGAAAAACTAGATAAGCTTCGGCAGCCTGTCCTATACGGAGAGAGCATTCCATTTGCGACGGAAGTGAAATACCTGGGTGTAGTTCTGGATAAAAGACTCACCTGGAACGCCCACTTGGAAAAAACAATAAACAAAGCCAGGTTTTCTCTCTGGAATCTCAGAAGAGTATGTGGCAAATCTTGGGGAATGAATCACAAACAGATTTACTGGATTTATCAAACAATGATAATATCTATGGTCACGTATGGTTCAGTAGTCTGGTGGACCAAAGGGTTACAACAGACAGCTAGAGCAAAGCTTGCTGGCCTTCAGCGGCTGGCATGCCTGGCCATAACTGGAGCTATGTCCAGCACACCAACGGCAGCGATGAAACACCTCCTACATCTCCCTCCCCTAGATATTCTCTTAGAGAGGGAGGCCAGGATAGCTTCCTATAGATTCCTGTCTTTGGAAAAGCAAATAAATGGAGGGCAACTCGGAGATCACTCCGGGATACTATATATATATATATATATATATATATATATATATATATATATATATATATATATATATATATATATATATATATATATATATATATCGCGTTAAAACGTGCGTCGGCGTCTTGCGATTCCTAATCTCCATTCCTCTCTATTCGTCCACATGTCCTCTCTCAGATCTCTCTCTTCCATCTCTTTTTGTATGCCTTCTCTCCAGCTCTTTCGTGGTCTTCCTCTTCTTCTTCTTCCTCTGGGGTTCCACTGTAATATTTTCTTTGGGATTCTGTCTGGTGGCATTCTTTGAACATGCCCGTACCATATCAACTGTTTAGTTCTTATTTCGTCTGTGATGTCGTGCTGTACTCCCATTATTTGTTTTATCCTCTCATTTGTAACTCTTTCTAGTCTTGATTTCCCCGCTGCTCGTCTCCAGTAATCCATTTCTGTGGCTCTAATTTTTCTTTCGATCTTTTCTTTCAAAGGCCATACTTCGCAACCGTACATTATTATGCTCTTCACTATCGTGTCGTAAATTCTTTTTTTGTTGTTGTTGCTTATTGTTCTATCCCACAGTATTCCGTTTAACATTGATATTGCTCTTCTTCCTTTCATATTTCTGTCCAATATTGCTTCTTCGAGTGTCCCATCCTTTGATATTCTCATTCCTAAGTAATTGTAAGCTGACGTGTGTTTGATTTTTTGTCCATTTGATAATTGTAAGTCCTGTTGCACTCCCCCAATACAAATATATTCCGTTTTTTCTACATTAACCTCTAGTCCCCAAATTTTATATTCTTCTATAAGTTTTCGTGTCATATACTCTGTGTCGTCTATGTCTTGGCCGACTATAATTTGATCGTCTGCGAATGAGAGTGTGTATAATGTTGTGTCCTCATCTAAAGGTATGCCCATGTTTTGGCATTTCCGTTTCCAATTCGCTAGTGCCCGTTCCAAATATATTTTAAATAATGTTGGTGACAAGCAACACCCTTGTTTCAGCCCTTTTGTGATATTAAACCCTGTTGTTAGGTTTTGTCCAACTTTAATTCTTGATTTGGTTTTATTGTATAATGACTTTACTCCTTTTATCAGTTCAATATTAATGTTTGAAGTTTCCAGAGTTTCCCAAAGTTTAATTAAGGGTACGCTGTCGTATGCTTTCTTTAGGTCAACGTACAGTATATGGATCTCTTGATTGAATGCTAGTTTTTTTTTTATAATTTGTGTTAGTGAGAACAGATGGTCAATCGTTGATCTTCCCGCTCTAAATCCGGCTTGCTCTTCTGCTTCCATTTCCGTGTATTCCCTTTCGATTCTGTTTTTTAAGATCTTGCCATATATTCTACTGATTGTGTTTGTTACGGCAATTCCTCGATAATTGTCGCATTTGCTTTTGTCCCCCTTTTTGTGTATTGTTGACATATGTGATATTTTCCATTCTTCTGGGACTTCGGACTGATTAATACACCTTTGAAATAGATCTTGCAGCATTTGATATAATTTATCTGTTCCGTATTTAAATAATTCTCCTACAATATTTCCTGGACCCGGGGCTTTGTTATTTTTTAAGGATTTACATACTTCCTTCACTTCTTTTGTATTAATTCTAATAGGGGATCCTTGCGTATTAATTCTATCATTCATATATTCTGTGTTCTTAAATTCTTCTCTGTCTTCAGTTAACATTTTTTCGAAGTATTGTTGCCAATTTTGTGTTGTAACATGTTCTTTCCCATTTCTCATTCTTTTTTCTGCAAACTAATTTTCTAACTCTCGCTTGTGCTTCTTTAAATTTTATTTTGTCTTCTATAGTTTTTGAGCTTAGGTATTTTTGGTATTTCTTTCTTTTTTCGTTTATTCCTATTTCTATTTCTTGGTCCCACCAATACGGTTTTCTTTTGTCTTTTATATTTTCTATTTATTGGTGCCGTTATTTTAGTTTTCAGAAAATAATGATCGCTACCGCATGATGGTCCCCTATGTACTCTAACATCTTGGAACTTTATATGTGCGTTTTGTCCGGGATACTGAGTGAAACAAAAAACCACCAAATTCTCGGGATGGTTCCTGACTTGCTAGCCACAAAAATACACGTAGGAAAGTCGTTCAAAGTCCTCTTTCCGGAGAGAGACGAATGGATGAGGGGACAAATCCTCTTCCCAGAGACTGAATACGTAATGTACACAGACGGCTCAAAAACCCCAGATGGAGTTGGGGCCGGTGTTTTCAGCAGGAAACCAAAGATTGAAATATCTACCAGTCTTGGCAGGTATGCCACAATCTTTCAGGCTGAAATATTCGCTATCGAATTGTGTGCAAAAGAGTTGACCAACAGACCTCTAGCAAACAAAAACATAAATATAATATCAGACAGCCAGGCCGCTTTAAAAGCACTGAGCTCCAACAAGATAAATTCTAAACTTGTATGGAATTGCATCGAATCCTTAGAGTACCTTGGTGCGAACAACAGGGTGACCCTACTGTGGGTACCTGGGCACCAGGTGGTGGAAGGAAACGAAAAAGCCGACACCCTTGCAAAACAGGGGGCCGAATCTGCGTTCACTGGACCAGAACCGGTTTTTGGAGTCACCACAAGTGCCGCCAAAACAATTATTTCGGAATGGGCGGAGAGGAAAATACTCACGTACTGGTCCGACTTACCAGGGCTAACCCACACGAAGGCGTTTTTACCGTTACAACCCTCGAGAAACACAACTAAGCAGATCCTAGAATGGAGCAGAAATGACCTGCGTATTCTAACAGGACTGCTTACGGGACACTGTCGTCTGGGATACCACCTCAGAAAGATAGATCTGAACCAACAAACGGACTGTCGGTTCTGCTGCGTGGAAGACGAAACTGCTGAACATATACTATGTTCATGCCCCGGCCTGGGAAGAATAAGGTTCAACATATTTGGTTACACTAACCTAGAACCTACCGATTTTAAAAAAATCTCACCCTATACAACCATGAACTTCGTAAGAAGGGCTGGATTGTACGGTGAACTGTAGCCTCTAGGGGTGAGCCACAATAGACCTACTAAGGGTCGCGGTGGAGGGGCGACCACGCCCCACTCACATAAAACCTAACCTAACCTAACCTAAGGATGAAACTTATTCTTCTTAATAATATTACAGACGGATCCCACACTAACATCATGTTCTAATGCAGTTTTACGAATCAATGTAAAAGGATTTTCTACAAAACTTTGCATAACGTCCAAGAATTTTTCATCATTAGTTACGGTGTTTGGTCGGCCAGTTTTGGGGCGTTTTTAAGTAGAGGTTAGGTTAGGTTAGGTTTCATGTGAGTGGGGCGTGGTCACCCCTCCAGCGCGACCCTTAGTAGGTCTATTGTGGCTCATCCCTAGAGGCTACAGTTCACCGCACAATCCAGCCCTTCTTACAAAGTTCATACTTGTATAGGGTGAGATTTTTTTAAAATCGGTAGGTTCTAGGTTAGTGTAACCAAATATGTTGAACCTTATTCTTTCCAGGCCGGGGCATGA
The DNA here is from genome assembly GCA_950111635.1 of Agelastica alni. NCBI lineage: Eukaryota > Metazoa > Arthropoda > Insecta > Coleoptera > Chrysomelidae > Agelastica > Agelastica alni. Next base: position 10,362,849 of record OX467709.1, on the reverse strand, counting down.
ACATAGTATATGTTCAGCAGTTTTGTCTTCCACGCAGCAGAACCGACAGTCCGTTTGTTGGTTCAGATCTATCTTTCTGAGGTGGTATCTTAGACGACAGTGTCCCGTAAGCAGTCCCGTTAGAATACGCAGGTCATTTCTGCTCCATTCTAGGATCTGCTTAGTTGTGTTTCTCGAGGGTTGAAACGGTAAACACGCCTTCGAGTGGGTTAGCCCTGGTATGTCGGACCAGTGCGTGAGTATTTTCCTCTCCGCCCAGTCCGAAATAATTGTTTTGGCGGCACTTGTGGTGACCCCAAAAACCGGTTCTGGTCCAGTGAACGCAGATTAGGCCCCCTGTTTTGCAAGGGTGTCGGCTTTTTCGTTTCCTTCCACCCCCTGGTGCCCAGGTACCCACAGTAGGGTCACCCTGTTGTTCGCACCAAGGTACTCCAAGGATTCGATGCAATTCCATACAAGTTTAGAATTTATCTTGTGCTTTTAAAGCAGCCTGGCTGTCTGATATTATATTTATGTTTTTGTTTGCTAGAGGTCTGTTGATCAACTCTCTTGCACACAATTCGATAGCGAATACTTCAGCCTGAAAGATTGTAGCATACCTGCTAAACTTTGCATAACGTCCAAGAATTTTTCATCATTAGTTACGGTGTTTGGTCGGCCAGTTTTGGGGCGTTTTTAAGTAGAACCCACTTCTTCAAAAAGTTTTACAATTCATCCACTACAGTTTTGTTAATTTGCTTGCGATTTTGATACGTATTATTAAATAAGTAAGCTTCCTGATCATAAGTTCTTTTACGATCACCATAACCTCCCATCATAAGAATCATTATTCTTTCCTGTTCGGTAAAAGTAACTAATTACAATAAACACTTTTCACTTATGACAATGAGAAATAATTCATGACATTTTAAAACAATTATTGGTGGAAAAACCTACTACTTTTTGACATAAACAATTTTAGTTTCAAACCACTGTAACTTTGGAACTATTGAAGGTAAAATTACGCAGTCTTAACAGGTGTATCTGAAATATAATAAATTATAAAAATTTTAAAATATATACAGGGTGTACTATTTAAAAAATTCTGTTAATGAGTTATTTTGTAGTAACGGTCACCCTGTATACTTCTAATTGACTTATGCAGTTGACCTGAATTATTTAAAAACTTTTATTCAACATTTTTTTTTGTAAATCCGACAGAAATCGAAATATTAGTACGTTACGTTACTTCGATTAAGTGAGCCAACTTAGCGTTGGAAATGTTCATTCGGACTCGTTTTTGGTCGTTTAGCACCATTTTGTGAACTTTAGCGATGTTAGCAGTTGTAGTTTTTGAACGTCCCGAACGTTTACTATCTCCCGCGCTGGTAATGCCACGTTTAAATTCAGCTGCCCAAAATTTTACATACATACATACATAAAGTCACGCCTTTTTTCCCACAGGGGTAGGCAGAGACCACTTCCTTCCACTTGCTACGGTTCTTACACAATCTTTTGCTTCCTCTACTTTCACCACTGCTCTCATACATGCTCGTTGGTTGTTGGTACTCTTGACCTGGCCTTTCTTCAAAACAACGTTGATCTGATCGAGATATGTTCTCCGAGGTCGACCTCTACCGACTTGTCCATTAAGACTCGCCTTATAAATTTGTTTTAACAATCTTCCTTCATCCATCCTTTCCACGTGTCCAAACCATCTAAGGATTCCTTCATCTATCTTTGTAACCACATCTTCTTTTACACCGGATCGTTCTCTTACCTCACTATTCTTTACTTTATCCAACCGAGTCACTCCGGTTATACTTCTCAGACTACTAATCTCCACAGCATTAATCCTATTTTCATGCTTCTTCTGCCAAACCCAACATTCACTACCATAAGTGTAGGAACCAACACACCTCTATGCACCGCCAGACGTGCCTTTTTTGACACTTTCTGGCTATTCATAAAGCCCTTCGCTCAATGTCACTGTCATATTTTCTATCTCTAGTAAACTTTGAACCTAAGTACACAAATTCATTTACTTGTTCTACTCTTTCTCCCTCAATCGAAACTCCACAGTTTGTCATGCTTTCTTCTCTTTCAAAAACCATTACATTCGTTTTGGTCACATTTATTTTTATTCCTTTGATTTTCAGGGCATCATCATTAACCATCGCCTGCAACTTCTCTTCAGATAATGCTAATATGACTTGATTATCGGCGTAAAGAAGGCATTTGACGATCAAATCATTCATTTTTAATCCGTACGCACTCTCTTTCAGATCTTTTAAACAATTGTCTATGTATAAGTTAAACAGCTATGGCGAAGCCACACATCCCTGTCTCACACCTTTTTTGATGTTAAACCAGTCCGTACAAGCTCCGTTAATCCTGACACAAGCAGTGGAATCCTCGTAAAGTGATTTCAGTGCTCGTATTAAACTACCACTTACCCCAAAATTTTACAGTAGTAAATAATGCAGCTTTACAAAAAAAAATTGTGTTGCCGTGGTTATCTTTGCAAATGTTTATGTTCTGTCCAAATTACGAATATATTCATGAAAGTACTGAATGTGCTCTTGCTTTTATGATTTTTACATATCTTACATTTTGAACAATTATCGGCTTGTTAGTAATAAAATTTATTTTCCCAGCCATGATTAGGCTTCTGCGCAAATTTTTCGCGCATATAAACATCACGTGATCCCCACTCTTGGAACCATTGCTCCGCAGAACAGCTGAGATTTCAGTTATTTGATAATATTGCAGTACTTACACGTGAATCTGGATAAGTTGTCATGTGTTAATATTTTGTTTCAACTGCTAAATGTCCATTCTAATATATTTGTCTTGTCTTTTAAAACATGAGTTCGTCACGAGAGGAAAGTGTAAATATAGTAGTGATTTATTTTGTTATATTTGCGGTGTTTATGTAACAAAAAAACAAAAAAGAAATATCACAGACTTTGTTGAAGAGACGACTTATGTTGAATATTTCGGTTTTAAAATGGACAAAATAAATAAATCGTGGGTGCCTCATAAAGTTTGTAAGTCCAGTATTGAGTCTTTACGGTTGTGGGAAAAAAGGAGAACGTTCTGGATTGGACTTTGGTATTTCTATGATCTGGATAGAGCTTTAGAATCATTTCGATGATTGTTACTTTTGCGTAGTAAATGCTTAAGGTTTTAATCAAAGTCAAACGTGAAGATATCCTGACTTACAGTCTACAAAATGTCCTCTTCTACACAGTGAAAATCTCTCTCGGCCTATTTACATTTTAAAAATAATTCGCGTGACCTCAGAAATAATGCCAAATTCACAGAAATCGAGACAGCCTACCAGTGAAAGTGAATGGGAGGGTGAAACATTTATGCCAAAGTTATTTTCTCGAAATGAACTCAGTGATTTCATACTTGATCTCAATTTATCAAAACAAGGATCAGAACTGTTAGCCTCAAAAATAAAAGAAAAAAATTTATTGGCAGTAACAGTAACAATAAAAATATACGTGAAAAAGTGAGTTATTACAATTTTTTAGTGAAAATGAAGGACTGGTGTACTGTAATGATATTACGAAGCTGCTTCTAGACAATTACATTACATTACAATCTTTTGGTTGGTCCTTTGGTATCGGCACCTATGTCAGGATCTTTTGATCCTCGGTGACTACCGCTGTGTCTTCAGGGCATCTGAATTCTAGTCCGCTGATTTTGGCGAACCTCAGGATTTCTGTTGGCCCTGTCTTTTTTAGATTGCTTGCATCCATTATCATACGGCCTCAGGTTTGATACCTGTACACCGCTAGCATCGGGAAGTAACACAGAATGTGTATACTGCTCTCCTCCTCCTCTCCGCATAGTCGACAGTTTTCCTCGGCCGCCTGCTTAAGTTTGAAGAGGTGCGCCCTTAGTGCGATGTGTCCTGTGAGCAGGCCAAGCGTGCTGCTTAGTCTACTCCGGTCCATCGTCCAGAGTGCGTCAGCCCTGAAGAGGTTTTTATCAGCTGTTTTGATGTTCTACAGCCAGTATTTACATTCCACTGAGCAATATGTTCTTGTTCAAGGATTAATTTCAATAAATGTTTTGCTTCGGCGATTGGCAATCCGATCAACTGGCTTCTTGGTTCCACCAGGGTCTCATTTCTTGCAATTCCATCGGCTACCATGTTGCCTTTTATCCCTGTTTGCCCAGGAACCCATGTAAGAGTGACTTTGTTTACCGTCGCTAACTCAGTGAGGGCTTGCATGCAGTCCTACACCACCGATAATGTTGTGGTTAGGTTAGGTTAGGTTGTGTTACTCACGAGAGCCTTAATGGCCGTGCGACTGTCAGTGAGAATATCAATCTCACTTCTAGACATGGGTTTAAAAGTATACAAACCTACTGAGTGGCGCCTTTCTTTATTTACAGCTGTAAAATGCGTCTTACTCCACAATGGAAATAAATTTGCATTAATTTTAATTGACCATTTAAAAAAATTTGGAAATATAACATATTATGTTTTCGACATTTTCCTCTCTATTTACTTCGATGTATCCTAATTTTTTAAAACAAAACTGACATTATAAATATATTTGTTATTTTGTTTCTTGTTTTCCGATTTTTGTAATGTAAAAGAAAACGAAAGCAAATCCTACAAAATCATTGATAATTTTATGAATTATATTTTCAAAATCAATCTTATTTCTAGGGCAACAAAACCACCGTAGACCAGTCTTCGTACACAGCGTTCAACTCATCTTTGATTTTCGTAGGCGTATTTCCTTTTAAAAATAAATATTTAGTGACAGCTCGATACTCGATTTTTTTTATTTTCACAAAAACACTCGCATTGATTCGCTCAAACGATTGTCGAACAGCAACTGCGCGTCGAAAGTGGCTGACATTTTGGTAAGTACCTGTCAAAAGATGCGCAATCACATTCCCTAGCTTTTATTGACGAGTGCTACTATCTTTACGTTAACTTAGGAAACTTTTCGACCACCCTCGTAAATTTAAAAATTTATATTCCAGCAGTAAACAAACTGTTTATGTTTTAGCTCTTTACAAATAATTATTTTTGCAAAAACTATTCTGTTCAAAAAAGCGGGTGCTTCACTGGAGAATAATTGTTGCAATTATTTACTGCTAAAGTACCTTAAAACACCTGTAGTGTCCATATGTCCACATCTTATTAATAAATAATCATATAACGGGTCATTATTTCCTATTAATCCCACTTTTTGCATAAAAACAGTAAGAAGATTGGCGACTTTACAAAGTTATTTCTTATACATTCAAACAAAGAAAATGTTCTTTTTATAAAGTATTACATTAAATAATTCAAAAGCTTACTTATTCGCATCATTTTTTTGACCCGATAATGATCGATTTAAGTTGCAACTGCATATATGCTACAAGCAAAAAGTTCTGTAACAATCAGCGCAATTAATCTATAATTTAACAGACGTTTCATTTGACAGACCTCATTGCCTACTATTTAAAAAATTCTTTTTACTCGTGACCCCTAATAGCAGTAGAAATAACACCTTAACTCATGTTTTGACCGCCGAGAAAATAGTAACACAAGACTCAAGAAACAGTTGTTAATTAGCATTGTAACAAATTTGTACAAATTAATATACAGGAGTTACGTAACGGGTGTAACACCTAACTAGAAGAGAAAAAAAGCATTGCTGGAAAATGACCAGCAATAAAAAGAAATATAGAAAATCTAAGATATTTTTCGAATTATTCAAGAAAAAAACAGGAAAACATTTCTCATTTCTAATAGGCTTTGATTTAAAAAAGAATCTTTCCTTGCTAACCTAACTTCAATTTAACATCAACAAGTTTAGACACCAAGCAGTTTTCAATTGGAGACAAAAAGCACTTTTCTTCCTTTTCAAGTTCAAATTGGTGCTAATCACAATCAAAATTATATTATTAAAAATCAAAGTGGCTTATAAATATAAAACTGGCATTAATCGAAATCAAATTGACAATAAATAACATAATTAATTTAAAACCATTACCGAATTTTAAATAAAAATGTTTTTTTTAAAATCAAATTTTGCGTATTTAATACAGAAACTTTTAGATATGTGCAATGTGCAACAGTAATCTTGCCACGATTGATTGATGCCTCGATTCTTTGCATACGATATTCTGTTTTAGTCAGACGATTCCAATCAGCACCATCCAAGATGTTATGTAGATCTTAAGGCATGTATGTTTTTACTCCTGCCTTTAATACAGACCATGTTTGTTACACACAAATTAAGTCGTAAAAGTGTGTGATTAAATTCTGCAAAAATCTTCTCGATACTGAAGTAGCATGCATTATCAACAACTGACGCAACTCCAGTTTGGTCCAATGTGTGCTCTTCTTAATACTGCCTCACGAATTCGTTTGCTCATGGCGCGCGCCCACACACACACACACACACACACACACACACACACACACACACACACACACACACACACACACACACACACACACACACACACACACACACACACACACACACACACACACACACACACACACACACACACACACACACACACACACACACACACACACACACACACACACACACACACACACACACACACACACACACACACACACACACACACACACACACACACACACACACACACACACACACACACACACACACACACACACACACACACACACACACACACACACACACACACACACACACACACACACACACACACACACACACACACACACACACACACACACACACACACACACACACACACACACACACACACACACACACACACACACACACACACACACACACACACACACACACACACACACACATTCCATTAAAGAATTGGAGCGGCTAAAAAAAACCTTCATGGTAAAGCGCCGCCAAACGGCCCACACCAGAACATAATGCGGGGAAGGAAATTTAACCTCCCCACACTTCCTTTATGTAGGAAATGGCAAACCACATCCAATTTCTCCAGGCAAACATCCAACATGCTAGAGCGGCTTCATATGTCCTTAGCAGGAGGTTCGCCAGGGAGCAACTCGATGTGGCACTAATCCAGGAACCCTAGACTTCCAATACAGGCAGAATAAGTGGCCCAGGAAACTTCTACGGTAAGTTAATTACGTGTACTCTAGGTGGTAATCCAATACTTATCAGAAAAAAAAATTAACTATTTTATGTTTTGCACCCCTGATGTGGTTGCATCACAGCTCTCGATCCCAGGAGAAGATAGTAGCGTAGATGTAGTCGTCTGTTTTGCTTACTTCTCTGGAGACCGTAAGGAACACCCTCCTTCAGCAGCAGTGCGAGATCCATTCGCCTTCTTCAAGAGAGAGAACAGGCAACTGATCATTGTATGCGATGCAAATTCCCACTATCTGGATTGGGGCAGCAGCGACATCAATGAGAGGTGAGTACTTATGTAATAATATAATAGGGGAAGGGCTAGCAGTGAATAACGTAAACTATTTCTCTCCTGACAAGTCTCCAGCGAAGGATGGTATTTTCCCTGCCCTCATTCAAAATGGCAGCGAAATTTCACTACCTCTTCTGGTTAAATTATTCAGAGCGAGTCTAGCGTGGAGTTATATTCCGCTGGGCTAGTTAACGGCGAGAGTTGTTTATATACGTAAAACGGGAACGGTGAACCATTCCCTACCTAAATCCTTCCGGCTGATCAACCTTACCTCCTTCTTAGTGAAAACTCTGGAAAGAATTATTGATAGATATATCAGAATGGGGAATCTTAGGGAACAACCCTTTAACCACCATCAATATGCCTGTCAAAAAGGCAAATCTACGGATTTAGCACTAAACAATCTAGTAGAAGAGATCAGCCATTCCCTTAAACATAAGGAAATTGCGCTGGTAGCTTTTCTAGATAAAGAAGAAGCGTTCAATAACGCCTTACCACAGTCACTCAATATATAAACTAGGGATAGAGGGATCAACAGTCAAATCTGTAACTCGATCAAAAGCAAGATTGAAAACTGATATGTAATATCATCACTGCATAAAGAATCGGTTAGGTTCAGGGCGGCGAAGGGGTGTCCACAAAGTGGGGTGCTTTCCCTTCTGCTTCCCTAATGTGGTCACTTCTAGTCGACTCTCTGCTGAGAGAGCTTTCCATGCAGCGAGTAGATTTTCAATGCGGATGATCTGGTTATAATAGTTAGAGGGAAATTTGAAGCGACGATCTCAAACGTCCTCCAAAAAGCCGTTAACACAGTATACAGATAGTGCGAGAGGAAACAGATGTCTGTCACCCCCCGGAAAACTGTAATTATTCTCCTTACAAAAAAGCTAGATAAGCTAGAGAGCATTCCATTTGCGGCGGAAGTGAAAAAAACCTGGGTGTAGCTCTAGATATAAAAGACTCACCTGGAACGCCCATCTGGAAAAACAACAAACAAAGCCAGATTTTCTCTCTGAAATCTCAATATGCCTCAAAAAGCAGACAAGTATATTTCCAGAAGATGCCATCCACTAGAGATTAAGAAACGTCAAGTAGAAACTCAGACCTACGACGGCCTTTATACCCGATAAACCATTTATATGTAAAAAAATTTTTGTAAATAAATGTTTTTTTTAAAAGGTGGGTCGCGAAACATTTTAAAACCTCGCACCGGGTCGCGGTCAAAAAAATTTGGGAAACACTGCACTACTATTCATTTAACATGAAACTAAAAACATTAAATTATCAGAACATACTTTAATTAAATGTGAATATTTATTCGCGTAAAAAATTGATTGGCGTAAGCATAATATTTAAAAAAACACAAAATAAAATTGCATATTTATCGTAGCCAATAATGTTGACAATCGCACACAGAGCTGATATTTTTTTTTTATTCACGAAGTAGAAATGGATCGGACATTTGGCTAACAACACGGTCAACGCAAATGCAACAAACTGCGGTGTCATACTCCACAATGAATGGACTAACAAAGATTAATGTTTTTAGTTTGTGGTTGTCACTTACAAAGTGGACAGTGGCGGTGCTGACCCGAAACGATACTCAGATTGAATTAACGCGTTACATTTGGATCATATGAGTCCGACCAGAAGCTAATCTTAACGCCCGTCGATTAAATTTTCAGTGACAGTCACTAAATATTTATTTTGATTCTGATGTCAGCAGGTACAGGTAGTGGAAAACGAGTTGAGCAAAGACCTTAAAAATAGTAGCGCAGAACTAACCGACAACGGAGCAATACTCCAGTAGAGGTCGGATTTGACCCTTGTACGCCGTCAACAGTTGATCAGGAGTAAAAAACTTTCTAGATTTCCACAGAAAGCCTAGCCTCTGGCTTGCTGACTTTGCGATGTTAGCAACATGGTCATGACAAGACATATTATTAGACACCGTGACTCCCAAAATCGAGATGGAGGGACTTGATTCCAGAGTATTTCTAGACATTGTGATGAAATGATTTAAGGAATTCATATTTTGGAAAACGTGGCGCTTTGTGTTTTCTAGGCGTTGAACTGAACAAGATTGTTGGTTCCCCACTCGACGATTGCATCAAGATCTCTATTGATGGAGTCAACCTGTTCCTGCCCGAGTCTATTTGTATCAGTCACCGAAAGTGATCGATAGGATGTGAAAGTTGAGACGAATGTGCTGTCATCTGCGAAACTGTAAATGGGATTTGTGGTAGTTTTTAAGAGGTCGTTGATGTGTAAAAGAAATAGGACTTCGGCATTGGTTTTTAACGCATCAGGAGAAATATTGTCAATTGCCACACGAAGGAGCGATCTTGCATGAAGCTGAAGAGCCATTGGCGCAATTTGGTTGGGAGACCGTAGGCAGATAATTTGCTTAACAATGCTTAACGCGGTCGAAGGCTTTGGATATATCCAAGGCTATTGCACAGGATTCACTAAACTTCTCAATAGTGTTTGTCCAGAGCTGAGTGACGTAATCCAGCAAATCTCCAGTAGACCGAAGTTGTCGAAATTCATATTGTCTGTCATGAATTATCTCAAATTTCTCCAGATATTTGATGAGTTCTATGTTAATCGCTTTTTCTACCCGATGGGCTTGCAACCTACGTCGTCATCGTCGTTGTCAGCTTTATGATCTGAAAATACCCTTTCGCTATCACTACTATCTTCTCCTAAGCTTATTATTAGATTCGCCACGTTATCCTTTAAGTTCTATTTCAATGTATCCGGTTTTAACTTTTGTCACATTAGCGCAAATATTTTTCCATTACTCTACAGTCAACTCACAAAAAAAAATTTCTGTTAATTTCCACACATCATCTAATTTAAAAGTTACGTTGCAAGCAGCTACTTTGTTCAACACCAACGCGCATATTTTTTCTATTGGGTTTAGCTCCGGATGATAGGTTGGTAGACGTAACGTTAAAATGTCATGTTCTGCTATATGTTTTAGAAGCTGCCTTGTGCATTTTTAAAATTGTATATAATTATGTCCTTATCAGATAGTTGGTGATAACTTCTTCTTTGTCAACCATTATTCATCCATTCCTGGATGTAGGTCTCTTCTAATTGTTTCCATATTTCTCTATCTTTCGAAAATCTCATCCACTGTTTGCCAGCCACTACTCTTATGTCGTCCGCCGATCTTTTTTGAGGTCTTTCTTCGCCCCTTGTTGTCTCTCTTGGCCTCTATTCCAGTATTCTACGTGTTCATCGGTTGTCTTCGCATTTGGCTATATGGCCAGCCCATCGCGATTTCATCTTTGCTACCTCCTCCACGATATCTCTGAATTTTGTTTTACCTCTTATCTCTTCTTCTTCTTTAGGTGCCCTGTCCTCCTCGGACGTTGGCAATCATCAGCGCTATCTGAACCTTGTCTACAGCTCGGCGGAACAATGTGGTAGTGCTCACTCCATACCATTGTCTTAAGTTTTTTAGCCAGGATATCTTTCTTCTACCCGGACCTCTTCGTCCTTCGATCTTCCCTTCCATGATAAGCTTTAAAAGTCGATACTTGTCATTTCTTAAGATGTGACCAAAATACTCCAGTTTGCGCTTTTTTAGTGTAAACAGAACTTCCAGCTGCTTGTCGAGGCGTTGAAGTACCTCGGTGTTACGCACTCTTTCTACCCAGGAGATTCTTAATAGCCTTCTGTACGTCCACATTTCAAAGGCCTCCAATTTTTTGCACATCGCATCTGTCAAAGTCCAAGCTTCCATTCCATAAAACAGTATGCTAAACACGTAACAGCGAAGCACTCGGACGCGCAGAGGCAAGCTTAAATTTCTGCTGCAAAGTACTTTACGCATTTTCAGGAACGAAGCACGAGCTTGTTCTATTCTGGCACGAATCTCCTGCATGCTGTCCCACTTCTCATTTAGTTGACACCCAAGATATTTAAAAGTTTCTACTCGCTCAATTCGTTGACCGTTAATTGTCAGGTGTCCGTCCACGTTGTTTGATTTGCTAACTGCTAGCCACTTTGTCTTTCTCACGTTCAGGCTAAGTCCGGCCTCTGAGCTTGCAGCCGTCACGCGGCTTACCAGCTCCTGCAGTCCTTCCAGTGAGTCGGCAACAAAAACCGTGTCATCCGCATACCTCAGATTGTTGATATTAATCCCATTGACAGATATCCCCTCGTCACATTCATCCAACGCCTCTTGAAATATCTTGTCGGAATACAAATTAAATAACAGTGGTGATAAAATGCATCCTTGACGAACGCCTCTCAGGATTTTGATCTCGTCGGACGCGGTGTTATCGATTCTTATTTGAGCACTTTGGTTCCAGTAAATGTTGGCTATTATTCTAAGGTCTCGTTGTTCCAGTCCTATTTCTTTAAGAATGTTGATCAGTTTTTCGTGCTTTACTTTATCAAAGGCTTTTTCGTAATCGATGAAACATGCGTAAACGGTCACCGACATGTCCCGGCACCTTTGGATAAGAACCTGTATGCTAAATAGTGCCTCTCTTGTTCCAAAGCCATTGCGAAAACCAAACTGAGAGTCCCCCATCATTGTCTCGCACTTCGCATATATTCTTTTGTGTATTATTTTCAAGAAGAGTTTAAGCACATGGCTCATCAGGCTAATAAGACGATAATCACCGCAGTTCTTGGCCTTCGCGTTTTTGGGGAGCGGGACAAAAGTAGATTTTAACCAATCAGAAGGTATACTGCCGTTTCGGTAAATAAGATTAAATAGCTTTACCAGCGTGTTCAGTGATTCTTCGTTTTGCAGTATTTTTAGAACTTCTATATAGACGTCATTAGGACCACTAGCTTTCCCATTTTTTGAAATTGACAGCGCATACTGAACTTCTGCCTTCGTTATGTCCAAGCCTTGGCCTTGATTAAAGAATTCTTTCTGAAGTTCTGGCCGGATATCGTGAAATAGGTGCTCGATGTAGTCGCACCATTCCGTCAGTTTTTCTGAAGTATCCAGTATCAGCCTGCCCTGTGCGTTCTGTAAAGTCGTCGCGTTTCTATTTCTGCAGATACCTGCTGCGTCTTTTATCTTCTTGTGCATGTTGAAGGTATCGTGTTTTGTTTCCATTGCTTCTATCTCTTGGCATTGCTCGTAAAACCATTTCTCTTTTGCTTCTCTTATCTTGTTTTTGATTATGCGGTTTTGCGCCCGGTATTCGTTGCTCTTGCCTTTGAGTGTCCGTCTTTTTTCCATAAGATCAAGGATTTCCTCTGACATCCATGGTTTCTTCTTGTGGTTTTGTTGAGGTTTAAGTATTTTGGTGGTACTTTCTGTGATGGTATTTTTTATATTGGACCACAATTCATCAGTCTCGGCTGCCTCCGTTATGGGTATCGCATCAAGTCTGGAATTCAGTTCATGTTTCAGTTTACTCATTATATTTATGTCCTTTAGCCTTGAAACATCTGGCTTATTATGTCTGGGTCTTTGCAAACATCTTTTGAGTGTGAGTCTTGCTGCTGCAACAACTGGATTATGGTCTGAGTTTATGTCTGCACCTGGATATGTTTTTGCATACTTTATGCAGTTTCTGTATCGCTTTTTAATAAGTATGAAGTCTATTTGATTACGAATAATTTTTTCGGGGGTATGGGCGCTAGATGTCCACGTATAGAGCCTTCTTGTTGGAAGTTTGAAAAAGGTGTTTGACACAATGAAATCTTGTTCCTGGCAGAACTGAACTAGCCGGTCTCCTCTATCGTTTGCTGTTCCCAGTCCGTATCTACCGATAATATCCTCTCGTGGTGTACTTCCTACTTTGGCATTAAAATCGCCCATGATAAAAGTCACTTCTGATTTTTTCGTCAGCTTCAGGGTATCTGTAATTTGTTGGTAGAAGTCTTCTATTTCCTCATCGGGGTGATCACATGTTGGTGCGTAAACCTGGATGATGTTGATGTCAAATGGCTGCGAGTGTAGTTTTATAAAAAGCACCCTGTCCGATACCGGAACAAACGACATTACTGACTTGCTGGTTTCCTTGTTCATTATGATGCCCACGCCATTATATTGTTGGTTGTTATCGCTACCCGAGTAGAATACTTGATGTTCATTTATTTCACATTGTCCCGATTTGCTCCATCTCATTTCGCTAATTCCTAGTATCTCTATGTTAAGTCGTTTCATCTCCTTGATAACATTGTGTATTTTACCCGCCTGATACATGCTTTTAACGTTCCACGTAGCAATCTTCCTCATGACTGGCCCGGTGATTCTTAGCACCCTCTGGTCATTTAAGACCTGCCGGGGACTGAGGGCCTTGGCACTTTCTTTTCCAGTCATGCTGATGATTATCCTGGGGAATTTAATGAGGTGGTTTCCCGTTGCCTTCCTCATCGCAGCCTTACAAACGATTTGATCATAATATGAAATGGTCGCTTGTAAGTATCTGGTAACGAACCTTTAGGACGCAAATCGTCAGTAGCTTCGCTTCAGGAATGAAGCAGCTGCTGCCCTGCTTCATGCTAGTTTTGGTCAGCCCCGGGTATTTCATTTCCCCGGTACCACCCATATCTGGGAGGCGTTCCCCTATCCGCCACCTGGGGAGGCTTCCGATGGAGGGCTAGCAACCCCACACGGCAACCCTCTTATCTCGGTGTTTTTAATTTTGTCTTTTAGTGATATTCCAAGCATGCTTCGTTTCATCGCCCTTTGGGTTGTCTCCAATTTTTTAGCACACTGGTAATACGCAAGTGTCGTATACTTTTCTTTTTGGGTTTATGGGAATAAAATTATTTTTTAGGATATATATATATATATATATATATATATATATATATATATATATATATATATATATTTATATACATATATATATATATATATATATATATATTTATATATATATATATATATATATATATATATATATATATATAAAAGTTTACCGAAAGCAACCCCATACTAGTTGTGTTTTTTTTTATTCCTGCATCCTTGTTTGATTTCTCTAATCTAATGTCATGGCCCTAGTACACATAGTGTTCGACGTTTTCTATAATATGGTTCTGTATTGTTATGTTTGTTTGTTCTTGGCTCATTATTTTTGTTTTGTTATAGTTCATTTTAAGGCCTACAGTTGCGGATACGTCATTTAGTTGTAGCATTTCGTTTAATTCTTGCAAAATGTTTGCTATTATTTTTTTTTTTGTTTTTATGAAAATAGTCGCAAAAAGGGTAGACCTATCGTGTGGGCCGCAGACGGCCCGCACTGCGACTATTAGAAGGGGAAGGGATTATAGAAAGGAAATGATTGTGGACACGCTTTTTAATAAGTTGTAGGTCATAGTTCTCTGGAAAAACTGATTTTGGAAGCTTATTCCATTCCGTAGCAGCCCTGTAAAAGAAGGATTCTTGATGAAGATTGGTTCTAGTAGCGTCAATCTTGAGAGTAAATGGGTGAGACATACTATGTCATCCGCAAATCTGAGATGATTTAAGTTTACTCCGTCGATGATTACACCTTTGATGTTCCATTTTAATTTCTTAAAAATGTCTACCAGGACTAGGGTGAATAGTCTCACTCCTCGTTGCAGTTTTATGGTTTTTTTTTATTTATTTAATACAAACATGCCCGCATCAACTACTAAGAGTTATTAGCAGGAGGACTTACACAAGTAGTATGTGTTGTATTTGTGTTATAGATAATTTTTAAATTTTGTTATACAAATTTATGTCTTGAAATATTTAATTTCAGCACTTGTGTATTTGGTGAGCACATCCTTGAACTTAAATTATTCTGTTTTCTATATCTAGAATATTCAGGACACTCTAAGATGATATGTAAGAGAAACATGGCAATGTATACATTCTGGTGCTGGTTCTTTGTTGAGGAGATATTGATGTGTAAGGAGTGTGTGACCTATTCGCAGGCGGGTTAAGAAAACTTGATCTCTTTGTTTTTCTGGTATTGATAGAAATAATTCGACTTGTGACTTAACTTCTTTCAGTTTGGATGTCGTATGATTCCATATTACTTGCCAAGAATTAAATATATGTTTTTTGATTGGATTTATGTGGTCAGTGTAGGGAAGTTTTTGAATGTAAGGTGCTTCTTGATTAGATGTTGTATCTACTGCTAATTGATCGACTTCTTCGTTTCTTTTAAACCAGAGTGAGATGGAACCCACAGAAATGAGACGTTCTTTTGAGTAAGACGTATGATTTCCATTTCACTTTTGATTCGTATGAGAATAGGATGTGAAGAGTAAAGTTGTTTTAAGCGAAGTAACGCACTCAGTGAATCTGTTATGATGAGAAACTTGGTTGCTGTAGAGTCTTTGCACATTTTTATGGCTTCCAGAATTGCAGTGGTTTCTCCCGTGAATATACTACATTGATTCGGTAGTCGGATGGCAGATTTGTTATTTTCACAGATGTAAGCTGCTGCAATTCCATTGTGATTTTTGAAGCATCTGTATAGATTTGCAGGGTTTGGGGGTATTTTGATATAATTTCCCTGGAGAGGCTTTGTAGGAGACAGGGTGTCACGTGCCTATTTTTTCCCATCTACCGTTTCATTATTAATTACGTCTCTGATAGTCTGGTGTTCGTAAATAGTTTTGCATACCGTATTTTTGTTTGTTGTATATAGTGTTGCATACTTAGTACGGATAGGATTTAATTATTAATGGCTGGGACGTGTTTGTTAATTGGAGTGGGAGTCTTTGGGAGTCAGCTATTTTATTGTTTGGTTTGCTTTTCTGTGTGTATGGGCTGGCTATCAACACGGACGAGTGCGATTATGAGTAGGGACATAGATTTGCAAAGGTTGGCTAACGTGGGTCCCGGGTCATTTTCTGATATCCGGCCTGGGAGTGAGGAGTGATCATCATTCGCTTGGTGTCAGTGGTGGAAGTCGGGTGAGAGTTTTTGGAACGATTTGATATTAACACGTGAGCAGAACTTCTACGGTTCTTTCTTTCATATCTGGCTGTATTTGGGCCATCTTAATTGGATTTTGAAGAAGAACCATTTAATTTTTAACTTGACCATTCTGTCGTGCCTTTGTGGTGGATATTTTGGTTATTGGGGTCGAGTTAAAAGGACCGCGTGCGGGATTTGATGGAGTGAAGCCATTGTGAAGTAGCAGGTACTGTTCCATAATTCAAAACGGCTCCAGGAGTAGGCCACAGGATTCGTGAATTCGTGTACCCACAGGTTACAAGTTATTTATTTTAGAATATTTAAACGACGTGATTTGTTTTCGACACCGCTATTAAGACTTTTTTTAATTTATTAATGTGGTACACTGTTGAAAACTATTTATTACATTGGATAATATGCCGAGTCTGAACTTTGTTTAAAGTAATATTCTCAATAGTTCTTTGTGTCCAAGTAAAAACGTTTATTCATACTTATTTGTAAATATCCTACAATATTGCTATTTTGAAGGACAGCTATCGTAAAAAGAATTATTTTTGAAATAAGCTCGGGTGTTTTAACAGTGTAAATCTTTAAAAAATACTACTTGGTGTTTCTGTTCTTGGATCATCGATGTAACAGTGGCGTCTTAATGAAGTTTTCAATTGGTTACATAGTATTGAGTTTAATTTTATCAACTTATCAGTTATTATGTGCTTGATCTAAGTGTTTTCAATAGATTAAAAGTAACAAATCATTTTTCGTTAAATTTGTACCTGCTCCAAGTTGAATCTGAATTTATATATTACTGAATAGAATTTATGTGGTTATTGTGAGGGTTTTAGAATATTATTCTTGTTGCAAGTCCATTTATTTTGTATTTTTTTTTTGTGTTAATCTTTTGCTATCAGGAATTCTATATAAAACCAATTATTTTTGAAATTTTAAATAGTGTGAACATTTCTTTTTTTTTGTTGTTTTTAATTCTCTTTTGTACCTCATTAGGTTTTTATTATTGTCTGAAAGATTGTTATAATTAATTTAAATATTATTTTAAGAAGAGTGTATTAAATTCGTTTAATCCACTTTACGAAAATACAGAATTTATTGTAAAAAATCAGAACATCATTTTTACTTAATTAATATATTGCAGTAATTGTAAATATAGTTTTATTTATCTAGTTCACCATAATTGTTTGTTGTTTATCGTGTGGCTCTGCTAGTGCCTACAAGACCTAGGGGTTTCCGGCTTGTACCGTCTAAGTCGGTGGCGCGGCTCACTTTTATATTTTTTTCTTCTACCCTCTACGGTTGAGCTCGGGCATAATTTGCCAGTAGAGAGACCGCTGGCAGAGTACTCTTTAGAGAACAAAAAAAAGACGTGGCAAGGGGTTAGTTGAATTTTTTGGATTTTGAGTGAGGGACGTTTTAACATCTGGCTTCTGAGACATCCAGGGGGGAAAGTTACTTTTTTGTTGGAGCGATAATTTAAATTAATCAAGTTCATAGTTAGTTCGTCTCACTCTTTCTCTAAAAGAGGGTTTGTTTTTGTTTTTTCTTCCAGTTTTATTTGTATGCTCGCATTTACGTATATGTTCTTTATGTTCGTATATCTTAAATAAATTCTTGCGTTTTCTAAGGTTTTTAACACTGCCCATATTTCTAAGGAGTCAAATGCTTTTTGAAAATCTACAAAAGCCACATGGAGTGGTACGTTATACTCGGTGCACCTCTATTAGTGTTCTTAAGGTGTGTAGGTGGTTTGTGGTGCCAAAGTGCTTTCTGAATCCAGGCTGGTTAGCGATAACAACTAATACGATTTACAATTTGTATTAAAAGAACAGATTGTTAATTGTAACCGTCAGTTTAACAGAAAAGTCGATAATAATTACATTGTGATGTAATGTAGTAGATTTGAAGTGTACTTGGTAAGTTTGTTTTAATTCTATTTTTACATTACTTTCCCAGGAAAAATTAATCTTATTTTATTGTGTTTAATTTGGGGAAGTAATGCTGATTTTAATTAATTTTTTAAAAAAAAAATTGTGTGTAAGTCGGCATTGATGGCAAGTTTTTTAGTTTGTTTCGATTTTGTTACATTTTTAATACCCACTTTTCGGAATGAAAACTCTTTTTTTTTCGGATGTTTTGGTTGTCCACTGATTTTTGATTTTCACTGGACTTTTAGTTGCTCACTGATGTTTCGACTTTTCGCCGACATTATGCTGCTTATATAATATATTGGAGGTACTCAACAGGGTATATGTTATGGATGCAGTAGTTAAATGCAGCCAAGTTTTTAAAAAACATATATAAGCCTTTAAACTTGCTTGTTATAGTTCTTTATATTAAATTATAATTTTTCACTGATAAAAGTTATTAGAAAAATTTAAAAAAAAATGTGCTTCTTTAACATGGGTTTTTATGAGAAATCATGATTTCTTGATATTAAAATAAACAAAAACATTATAAAAACTGCAAAATTCGATAAAAAAGAAATACGTGTGTGTAGGAAATTTAATAACGAAGAGTTTGGGTGCTTAAAAAGTATTATCGACTGTCCAGTTTTTGAAATGTTTTATTTTTAACGATGAAAAAATTTGATTTACTGCGTAAAAACGTGAGCTTTAAAGGATCGACAGTAACGGCGCATTCGTGCAGACGACTCAAGTCTCAAGTCACCCATGTAAATACACATAACCTGTGTGTTGTGAACTAACCAAGAAATAATGATTAGTGAAAGTGAAAAATTTAAAAATATAGTGTATTACAAGTAATAATGACATAATGTTACATAAAAAGTTAATATTAGTGTAAAATTTTCTGTACTTTAAATAAATATGACATATTTACAATTTGATCATAACTGATGCCAGATTCGCATAATCTTTTTCGCATACCCAAGCTTAAAACATTTTTCATCGGTGAATAAGACACATTCTTAATACTTTTGATTTTTAATAAGACATCCTGGATAGTTTTTTTGTGGTTAATTATGTCTTCCACTTTAAGATAAGTTAATGACAGAATTTGTAGCATTTTTACATCGTAACAGGCATCGTGTGCACCATCATCTGTCGTTGATAATAAATCGCTGGCCAAACTTGTTAATTTGAAACTTTCTTTGCGGTTTGGGTATTACAATTTGACGTAGTTGTTTATCCATTTTTAATATTTGAGGTTATGTTATCAGCTGTCAGCTGCTGCTAATAAAAGTAAACTCACGCTAATTTCATTGCCAATTTCATGACTATTTGCGATGTTGCCACGTTTTTTTACAACTACACACATAAATTCGGACTCATTATTTGAATAAAAACAATATATTTTATTAAATCATGATTAAATATTGATTTGTCAATTAACTTTATAATTATTTTTTCGTAAAAGTGTCTGTTAATTTCATTAGGAAAAATCAGTGTATTTTTTATTTGAAGTTGGCAGCGCTGATTATTTAACATGTTTAGCATAGGACCCCCTCGCGTCCCGCTTTATCACCCCGCTCTGACCCTCGAGCTTCGGTGCCGTGCTTGAGTAAATCCCAAAATCCCCTATTGTGCTCCCCCACCATAAGTGTAGAAAAATTTATTGCAATTGATCGACTCTATCTGTTTGCGAGAAACAAAAGTAGTGGACTGTATTTTAATGAAAGATACAAAATATTACTAGCAACGGCAGACCACAAAAATGGTTCATGTAAAATCTTGCATCCACCTCGGTTCAGTCAAAGCTCCTTTCTGTTCGTTTCGTCCTTTCACTGGTGAATTGTGTTGCCGTCAATTGGGGTCCACCTCGTGTATCACCATTCGAAATGTAACACGTTATGCTTGTCTTTAAAAAGACGCACTATCGTGTTAGATATGAATCCAATTGGCTTAAAATAATAATAATAAACTTAAATAACAGCGGCTTCGAGGTTAATTCTTCACGTGTTTTCTGACGTTGACGTATTTAGTTCGTGGTCTGTGACGTTTTTAGGATCCGACTACCTTTTTTTCTTACCTGGTCGTGCGATAATTTAGAAATAAAATGTCATTCGAAAGTCAAACACATACTGGGCAAAAAAAAATTAACGGGGGCTAAATAATCTGGGTGTCTCGGATTTTTTTGAAAATAAGTATGTAGTGAACGTTGATATATTTTATTTGCATACAATTTTTTTTATTTTTTGTCAGTTTTGTGGGTTTTTTTGTCACATTGTACAACAGATCGGTATTTTCGTGCAGGTTTTACTAAAGTTCATCAACATGCGGAGCTCTCTAGACAAAAGACTAAATCGAGTGAGAATAAATATAAATCGACTAGGGACATTTTAATCCGCGATAATTAAGAAGGTCATAAAGATCTCTGAAAGACGAGTGGATTTTAACGAATGTCCACGTCGAAATGCTCTTTCCGCGATAAAGTGCTACCAACGTTTGAAGGAGACTTATAATCAATGTCCATAAGATATTTTCCCAACGCATTCTACCAAAAATATTTAAATTAAATATAATAAAGTGGGAGCATAAATAAAAGGTCAACTAAATACCCTTTTAAATCAAACATACAGGGTGTCCTAGTTGTGTGGGAAAGTTATTGTATTCCGTTATTATAATAGATACGAAAAAATTGTATCAGTAAAATAACTAGGCATCTAAAGAGGCAAACAAGCCAAAGAATGAGTATAAAAGGTGTGGCAAAAGAGGTTGTGGCGAGAAAGAAGGAAAGTGATAAAGATGAATTTGATAGAAGGTTATCTGACGATATCCAAAACAGTATTAAATTCTTCTGGAAATCTATATCAAAACAGCCAGAGGTAAAAATATTACTTCGCAATTGGTAAAAATCAGAAACCAGGATGGTAGTATGGTAAAAGGAGAGGAATGCGTATTGCAGAGATGAAAGGAATACTTCGAAAGTTTATTTGAGAAAAAGGATACACAAGTACAGTCCCAATTCGAAGACATGAGTGAAAGTTGCAATGAAAGTGAAATTACTACGACAGAAATTGTGGAAGCGTTGAACAGTATGAAATTGGGTAAAGCTGCTGGGTACGACAGGATAACAGTTGAAATGCTGAAGGCTGAACAAAACGTGGTAGCTAGTCTACTGGACCGCCTTTTTAACCTTTGCTGGAGGAGTGGTAGTGTACCAGACGACTGGTGCAAGGCCGTTATCGTGCAGCTTTAAAAGGGAAAAGGTTCGCAGCAGGACTGTAAGAACTACCGAGGTATTAGTTTACTCAGCATAGTCGGCAAACTGTATGCAAAGATATTGATCAAAAGAGTAACGAATGAAACTGAGATGATGATATGGGATGTGAAAGCAGGATTTAGAAGAGGAAGGAGATGTATGGATCAGGTCTTTTCATTACGAGGTATAGTCGAAAAATTCTTGGCTAGAAGTCAGAAGGTCTATTGCGCTTTTATAGACTTGGAAAAGGCCTATGATAGAGTGGTGAGAAGTGAATTGTGGTCTACATTGTCTATGTATGGGGTGAGTGGTAGTTTAATACGAGCACTGAAATCACTTTACGAGGATTCCACTGCTTGTGTCAGGATAAACGTAGCTTGCACGGACTGGTTTAACATCGAAAAAGGTAAGACAGGGATGTGTGGCTTCACCATGGCTGTTTAACTTATACATAGACAATTGTTTAAAAGATCTGAAAGAGAGTGCGTATGGATTAAAAATGAATAATTTGATCGTCAAATGCCTTCTTTACGCCGATAATCAAGTAATATTAGCGTTATCTGAAGAGGAGTTGCAGGCGATGGTTAATATTATGCATGATTCCCTGAAAATCAAAGAAATGAAAATAAATGTGAGCAAAACGAAAGATATGGTTTTTGAAAGAGAAGAAAGCATGACAAACTGTGGAGTTTCGATTGAGGGAGAAAGAGTGGAACAAGTTAATGAATTTGTGTACTTGGGTTCAAAATTTACTAGAGATGGAAAGTATGACAGTGACATTGAGCGAATGGTAATGGCAGGAAAACAAATGAATGGGGCACTGCATAGCTTTATGAATAGCCAGAAATTGTCAAAAAAGGCACGTCTGGCGGTGCAAAGAGGTGTGTTGGTTCCTACACTTATGTATAGTAGTGAATGTTAGGTTTGGCAGAAGAAGCAGAAAAATAGGATTAATGCTGCGGAGATGAGTAGTCTGAGAAGTATAGCCGGAGTGACTCGGTTGGATAAAGTTAAGAAGAGTGAGATAAGAAAACGCTGTGGTGTAAAAGAAGATGTGGTTACAAAGATAGATAAAGGAATGCTTAGATGGTTTGGACACGTAGAAAGGATGGATGAAGAAAGATTGACGAAACAAATTTATTAGGCGAATGTGAATGGACAAATCGGTAGAGGTCGACCTCGGAGAACATGTCTCGATCAGATCAACATTGTTTTGAAGAAAGGCCAGGTCAAGAGTACCAACAACCGAAGAGCATATATGAGAGCACTGATGAAAGTAGAGGAAGCAAAAGATGTATGTAAGACCCGTAACAAGTGGAAGGAAGTGGTCTCTGCCTACCCCTATGGGAAAAAGGCGTGACTTTATGTATGTATGTATGTATTTGTAGGCCAACCTACTTTGCAATATTTTTTAATTACATCATCCCAGTACCTACAATTAGGTTTGTTAACAAAACCGTTTAAATAAAACGTCGATTCATCACTGAAACAAATATTTTTAACCAAATTTGCGTCTGCTTGTATTTTTTGGGACATAGTCGTTTTTACTAAGCTTATAATAAATTTGTATTTCGCAAGAAAAAACTTATGCAATTTAACACTTTGTGTATGGCACCAACAGTTATTAAATTAAATATTGCGTTTTTTCGGTAAATCTAATGTGCTCTAGAATACTTTTATTTAATACTAGCGGAACCCGGCAGACGTTGTCTTGCTCGAACGTTGGATTTTCTGATTTGAAAATAACACTTTTAAACTAATCGATCCCGAAAACTATGAATTCCACACTAATATCAGTGTTTTTAATATTTAATCCCCCTCCCAACCCTTTCGTAAGGGTGCTAGCAAAATTGGGAATGTCACTATTAAACTCAGCGACCCCAAAAACTATTAATGCGACACTAATATTGGCAATTTTTGATAGTTTTTATATTTTATGCCCTTCTCACCCCTTTCGCAGCTTAAAGCTGCTTACAATTTTTATACACAATTTTTTTGGTATCTCTTATCATAACAGAGCTACTGAGCTCTATTGAGACAACAATTTAGTTGCCGTGATTGTGATTTAATAAAATAGATTAACTTGACGTCCTTCAACACAATAAATTTTATTTTATTCGCGAAAAATTCCCTCGACGAATAATAGGTTATCTTGACGTCCTTCAAAAATGCAAGAACTTTATCACGCTGTATATAACGCACAATTTATTGTAGCAATATTAAAAACAATTTTATTAGTTTACGACTTAGTTTCTATTAGGTACTTATTAGCAATTCTTGTGCGTTATTTGAAGAGCTTGATTATCCAAAAATGATTTTTTTAATTGTCTCTGCAGCAACTTTTTTAGGAATAAGATGGGGTAGATACTCTCAGATGGTCACCACTTCTGTATAAAGTTTTACAAAAATCTATTTAAGTTTATTTCTTTTGCATCTTAAATTTGGATTCTGGCAAAGAGTTGTTGTTTTTTGCTAGATATTAGAGTACGCTTTCCAATTTTCGTGCTTTTTGAATTTTTATTTCTTTTATATATTTAAGTTTGTTTTAATTCTTAATACCAGAAATTAAAATTAGATATGAAAAAGCCTTTTCATTAGAAAAGGCGATTTTACTTACGGAAACTAGCCAATAATAAGTTATAAATATTTTAATCGAATCTTCTTCACTTAATCCGAGGTCTTAAATAAAAAATATTGCGCTAATTAAAAAGTATTTATATTTATAATTTTATTATCATTTAAAAAAATAATACTAAAGTTTTACTAGGTATCTGATCACTTAAGTTTCAAAAAACACAGCGCTCATGAAGAAAATACAGTTAAAATTCTTAACTTAGAAAAAAAGGGGTGAGTAATTGAATTGCAAATTATTTTATTTAATAGGTACGATTTTTAGGATATGTTAGGATTTGGTTAAGTTTGGAGTTAGAATATTTCCTCGCTATATAATAAAAGAGGATTAGCGGATTTTTGTAGACCTTAGGAAAGCAAGGGATTGACCTGTTTGCCTCGTGGCTGTGAAAGCTCAGAATTTTCTACATTACTTTTTTGTTAATGCCTTGGATTTTATATGATATCTAGGGGTGGGTGGGGGAGATATAATTAAAACACTCATAACTTTTAAGCATCTGATTTCCGAAAGTTAATAAAACGTTTTTGCTCAGCAAAAGGCTTCTAAATATCTGTCCATTTTTAATTCCTCTAGAGACAATTAAAAAAACTACTGCAAATTTTATTTTAATTTTGTTGATGTTACTTTTGATGGAATATTTTCGTAATAACGTTAAGAATGCTCAATGTTCTTGGTTCGTGAACATGGTTTAATAACCGGCTGAAGAGAACTTCAAGATAAGCAAGGACAATTTTTACTGTGGGTTCCTAAAATTAATGACCGCGTAGTTTTCTGCTATAAAAAATCCGCAATTTTTATATATCTCGAATCCAGTAACTAGCAAAAATAATATTAAAGAAAAACGTTAAGTGACAACCACTAAATTAAATATCCCAGCCTTACTTTTTATTGATGACAATATAAAATAGAAATGAAAATGTAACTGCAAAAGAGGATAAATTATACCTACAACTTTTATAATAAATATTTACCATGCAATCAGCTACGAGGGCAGTTTGATAAGTCAGTGACTTTTAGAATTTACCGCGCAGATACTCCAAATGCAACAGTGCTGCCGTCAACTATAATCTATCAGTGGGCAACTTTCTAATTTTAAGTAAGCTACGTCGTGCAGTTAGTGTTTGATAGCCGTTCAAAGCAGAAAACCTCGTGAATTTTTACGAAAATAGAAAAAAGTGAATTTCGTGTGCTGATTAAGCATTACTTTTTACGTAAAAAACTAAGGAAAGACTTGATAAATACTACGGGGACTCGGCACCATCAATTTCAATGGTTAAGAAGTGGTTTACAGAGTTCCGTTGTGGTCGTACCAGCACTAGTGACGCCGAACGTCCAGGTCGCCCAAAAGAAGTGATCACGCCGGAAATCGTCGATAAAATCCATGAAATGATATTGGATGATCGGAGAATGAAAGTGCGTGAGTTGGCTCATGCTGTAGGTATCTCAACTGAACGGGTACATCATATTTTACACGAATATTTGGACATGAAAAAACTCTCTGCGAGATGGGTGCCGCGATTGCTCACACTCGACCATAAGCGCAATCGCGTGACCACTTCAAAAGAGTGTTTAGCGATGTTCAGTCGTAATCCGGACGAATTTTTGCGCCGTTTTGTTACTGTGGAAAAAACATGGATCCTTCACAACACTCCAGAGACCAAGGAACAATCGAAACAGTGGACCAAAGAAGGCGAAACAAAGTCTGTCAGCCAACAAGGTCATGGCCACAGTTTTTTGGGATGTACGCGGTGTCATTCACATCGATTACCTCAAGAAAGGTAAAACGATCACCGGCGAATATTATTCAAAGCTTTTGAACAGATTTTACGTTGATTTGAAGCAAAAACGGCTGCATTTGGCGAAGAAGAAAGTGCTATTCCATCAAGACAATGCACGTGTGCACACTTGTCTAGTCACGATGGCCAAAACTCACGAATTGGGATACGAACTGCTACCCCATCCAGCATATTCTCCAGATTTAGCCCCCTGCGACTATTTTCTATTTTTAAACCTAAAGAAATGGCTGGGCGGTAAGAGATTTGAGTCGAATGAAGAAGTCATTACCGAAACAAAAGCGTATTTTGAAAGCTTTGAAAAAACCTATTATTTGGAGGGAATAAAAAAATTAGAAAAACGCTGGACTAAATGTATCGAGCTAAAAGGTGATTATGTAGAAAAATAAAATGTTTATTTGCGGAAAAAAATTTGTTTTATTCAAAAAGTCACTGACTTATCAAACCGCCCTCGTACTTATCTGAGAACTACCAATCTTCATCCACAAACGTGTTGCGATAGATGTTAATAAGATTATACAGTACACAATTTTAATAGGGGCTGAAGGTTAAGAAAAGAAAATGAGAACCAACTTAAAAGTTAGTTCCACAATATAAAGATCCCGAAAAGAAAAAATCCTAAAGTACAAATGTTAACGAAAAAAACTTTAATTACAATTAAAAAAAGTATAAATCGATTTGAACATTTTAAAAATCAAGTCAATAATAAAAAAAGGTAAATAATAATAAAAAATTATCTTGGTCGCGAAAAGACATACAATTGTGTATACTCCAACGGGGAGCCCAAAAATCAACCTCCTAGACAAAAAAAAATTTTTGTTGACTAGTGTTTTTTTTGCTGCGGTAGAGAAAATCCTTTATGGAGAGGTTATGAGCCTGAAAGCTCAATGTCTACTGTAAGACTCCACTGACTGTATCAGGTCTACTAACTAAAAACTCCTACCCTATTTAGGTCCGTTTGGCCATTGCCTCCGGTAACACTTAAGCCTGGTGGCCCATTGTATCTTGCCTATGTGGTTTTGTATCATTGCACAATGAAGACCCAACCCTCAGATCAAGCGGCAAGGAACACACACTGCACCGGAGCGGGGCACCGCACCGCAAAAGACAGACAATCCCTGAACAGCCCTCCGGCGACCCAGAACCTAACTATACCCAATCCAGTACCTTCGTACCTTGTACAAGTTTGTACAATTTCTGAACTGAGTGGGAACAATCATCATCACTTAGCTATAGTAGTCCACTGCTGAACATAAGCCTCTCGTTTATTTTGCCACTCTGCTCTATCTTGAGCCATTTGTATCCAATTACCACAGATTCTTTTGATGTCATCGGTCCATCGTGTGGGGGGGCGCCCTCTACTACGATAAGCTTCGTGCCTCGGACGCCACTCCAATAGTTTTTTAGACCATCTTCCGTCAGTTCTTCTAGCTACGTGGCCAGCCCAGTTCCACTTTAAAGTTGTTATTTTTTCGATTACATCTATAACACCTGTTCTTTGGCGAATAATCTCATTTGGTATTCGGTCTCTGAGGGAGATACCCATAATAGCCCTCTCCATCGCCCGTTGGGTGACACGCATTTTCTTTGCTGACTTTTTTGTAAGCGTCAATGTTTCGGCTCCGTATGTCATCACTGGCAATATGCACTGATTGTATACTTTTCGTTTTAGACTGATGGGCACAATACAGCCGCCCAAAAACCGCCCGTCCTCCCCAGCGCCCCGCAGCAGCTCAGCACGCGCTCCACCGCCCCCGGATCCCGGCCATACAACCCGCAGGTCAGGCTTCCATTATACATTTTGCTAAGGTGCTTTTTCACTGATGCGTGACCGGTCAGGAGCCCCTTAGTGATTTTTAGCTGATTCCAGTTCATCGCTAACAGTTCTGATTTTCTTTTGTGGCACGGTCCTTTGATGTATTCTGTCCCGTGTTTGTTTCCTGGTATGCCTTTCTAGTAGTTTTTGTGTTTTTTCGAACCTCTTCTTGCAAATTCGTCTGCTTCCTGCTACTCCGTGGCTTCCTGGAACCCATGACAGTTTGACGTGATTGCGTTCTACCAGCGTTCTCAGTTTTTCTTTGCAGTCCACGAGTATGGGGAAAGGGGAGATCCCGCCCTGTAGTGCCCCCTACACAGGACTAAGGCTGTCTACTACAGGATTTAGCTTGGTTTTCTATAGACCTCCCCACCACCATGCATCCATCAGCACGGGTCGCATGACACTTTTATTCGCCTTTTACGACAGGGATCTTTTCTATTTTTTCCGTATCCATAAGGAATGTTAGAGTTGCCTTGGATGCAACGTTGTAAGTGCTAAGGGCCGAAAATTCACTAATAAATCCAAAGTTGCAGCTTTTGTTTTGTCAGTGAGATGTTGTGGTTTACTTTCAATTATTGTATCCATATTTATTAAATCCTTATTATTCTTATTTATTTTTGTCACAAAAAAAAATATTCCAATTTAGTTAATGGTTGGTATGACAGAAGTAAAGGCTTGAAATAAACAAAATATGGTCTGACAGGATAGAAAATAAATCTGCAACTTGATTGTGGGGGTATAAAATCATCGGTTTCTACTCTAGGGATAAAACTGATTCGGTTCTGCCCGGCAACAGTCGAATAAGTCTGAAATTGGCTAGTTTCGGTTGGCTCAACAGGCATTGAGACTATTAATGCAAGTCTATATAAAAATATTATTTTTAATCCTTTACATGTTTTCTCAAGCGATATCTCCAATTTTATTCAATATTTCTTTTAGGATCGTAATAAGAACCGCTAAAATAAGCGTTGAACTTATTAGTTCTTCTTCTTCTTACAGTGTCTTGCTTTCTCAAGCGTTGACGACTCCCATATTGACTACTTCTTTGTATCTATCTCTATCTTGAGCTGCGTGGAGAAGTTCCTCAGCAGTTAAACCTGTCCATTTTCGGAGATTTCGAAGCCAGGATAGCTTTTTGCGGCCTATCCATTTTTTTCCCTCGATCTTGCCATTCAAAATAAGCAGTAGACTATAACGTGGTCCACGCATCACATGTCCCAAGTATTCCAGTTTGCGGCGCTTGATGGTAGTTAGGAGCTCTCTATCGTGCCCTATTCTGATGAGTACATTCTCATTGGTAGTTCGGCTTGTCCACGGAATTTTGAGCATCCGTCTGTACAGCGACATCTCGAATGAAGCAATGCGGTCATAAATTTTTTGGTGGAGCGTCCATGTTTCGCAAGAGTTCAACAGAATAGACCATAAATAACACTTGGTAAACCTTTCCGCAGATGAATGTTAAGTTGCTTGGCAAAGAGTAGCGGCTTGAGATTCAGAAATGCTCTTCTAGCTATTTCTATTCTAGCCTTGATTTCTTCGTCTGGATCCATCGACTGATTGATCCAGCTTCCAAGATATTTACAGTGCTAAACTCTTTCTATATTTTTGCCATCAAGTGTTATTCTTTCCGGGCCAACATTCATTTTGCTAACAACCATAAATTAAGTTTTTTTGATATTGATTTTCAGTCCCCATCTATTACTTTCTTTGTTTATCTTGTCTAACATACATTGTAATTCTTTTAATGATTCATTAGTTGGGATGGCCCAAAATTATTGCTGGCTTTTGCCGATGATATGACGTAGTGGGTAACACGGTACTGACTGGGAAAGACCTCTTTTTAAGGCTAGAAACGCGAGCTGAGCAAATAGGACAAATAGAACAAATGTCTCTATGCACTAAAGACAGTGCTAGCATCGAAAAATATCTCGCGAAGAACAAAAATCATAATCCATAGAACCGTTATTTGACCGACTGTTATGTATGCTAGCGAAACCTGGAACTTGACCAAAGGCAACGAACGGAAAATAAGAATTTTTGAAAGAAAAGATCTACGCAAGATTTTTGGACCATTGCGAAGCCCAATAACCCAACAGTACCGAGTAAGAACCAATCACGAAATATCAGAATTATACAAAGATCCAGATATTGTGAAGGAGATAAATGCAAGAAGGCTGCAATGGGCAGGTCATGTGCAAAGACAGCATGACACACGGATGGTGAAATTGACTTGGAAAGGAGCACCAGTAGGACGAAGACCTTTAGAGCGCCCCCGAATGAGGTGGCGAGACAACATCAAAGTGGACCTTAGGACAATTGGAATAGAATACGACCTAACATCAGTAACAATGGAGGCGAATAGTGCAGTCGGCCAAGACCCACTCCGGGTTGTAGAGCCATGGAGTAGTAATAGTATGTTTTCTTAATAAAAATTTTCGATAAGGTCAAAAATTAAGGTACTTTACTGTTAATTAAAAATCGATTTTTTGACAAACCTCGTATACGACTGATACAATTTACTTTCTGATACATTTTCGAAAGGTTGTTTATAAAAAAAAGAATTTTCACTTAATTGCTGAGATCCAACTGCTTCCCACATAAATACTTTTACCCGAAACTGATTATGTACAAAGAAGAGACCAATATTACGGTGTTCCTACAATATCCCAAATGTGAAAAGAAAGAATACCTACTTAAGGAAATGCGAATCGATTCCGGAAGTAATACTCTTCGAATATCACCCATATATCGATTCGAAATACGAAGATTTTGACAGTTGTGACAAAATAATCATCTTCGAAGTGGGTCCGACCGCAAAGTAAACGAACTACACGCCCCTGATGGTCGGTTTCGAGGTTCAGTTTTTTGTGTTCCAAAGGCGGAGAACCCATTACATAATCATCGAGAGCAGGCTGCCCGAAGAATCGGCTACTTTATTACAAACGCTTAAAAGGCCATTTCTGATGTGGAACGTCACTTCGATCAATTTTATTTGATTGTTCTTGTACTATTTGATATCTTTTTAAATGGTAAGCTTTATAAAAGGAGTAGAAACCAAATATTTGTTAAAAATATATTTGATTTTTTAACCAGTGCCAATTTTAAGATTTTTTTTTGTATAACTACAATAAGAATTTAGTGATTATTGCAATCTAATCATTTACACATTTGTTTCATCTCAACTTGATGCTACAGGTCTAAGGTCACATATTCACCGATAATTGAGCTCTAATATATAACTTAATTGCACTACCAACTAACGAGTACATTTAAGCCGCATATTGCTTTGCTTTTTTATTCATTACTCAAACAACTCGAGAAGTCTTCACTGGTTAGCGTTGCCAAGAAGCTGGATGGCCATGACTTTCACATCGGTAAAGAGCTGTTTGACTATGACTTATAGTTAAAGTCAGAAATAATATTTTTTGTTTTGCGAATTCGGCAGCTAAAAGAATTTAGCCAGGACCGGATTTTAATTGGATATAATGAACAACTAAAAATATTATTTGCTGATAATAGCAAACAACTCGACACAACACTGTTTTTATTACCGGCATGAAATATTATAAGTTTTCCTCTGTTTAGGAAAGTATTCACGAAACTTTTAGCAGATTGATCACTTCCGTACCAAGTTTAATCAAGATAAACTATGAATCTACCTTGCCGATGATCTTCATCTATTCTACTGAGGTATTCGTACATACATACCGTGCCAAAGCTTTGGCATCACGGAGAAAAGACTGCGGGAATGTGCCGAAAACCTACGAACCTTGGCTAACCATAACAAGGTCACCTTGTCGTTGGTGCCAAGGCATAAAGGTATTTCTGGTAACGAAAAAGCAGACAAACTAGCTAGGCGGGGCTCTGGAACACCATTTATTGGGCCAGAACCAATAATAGGAATACCCAGGGCCAGCGTTAAAGCAGTGATCAATGTCTGGGTCCACTCTCAGCATCAGCTGAAGTGGGCACAGACAGAGGGAGCTAGGTACAGCAAGTTAATGCTAAAAGAACCCTCACCTAAGAAGGCAGGGAAGCTGCTCTCGCTAAGTGGAGAAAAACTTAAAATAGTTGTAGGGCTTTGTACCGGACTGGTCTTTGAGGAAACATCTGCACAATATAGGCATGTTTGACACAGAACCTATATGCAAATTATGTGTGGGAGGAGAAAACAGCCACTTATATTATCTTCGAGTGTAGAACCATCGTCCAATGGAGGCACTACCTGGGTTGTATACAAGACCAAGGGAGTGATCCACCTGGGGCAATAGCAGTACATGAGCTTCTACTCCTTAAGAGGAGAATTAAAGAAATGGGACTAAACTGGTGAACTGAAAAGGTACAAAAAGCAGAATATGCTGAAGTGCCTATGAAAAATTGGACCTCTTGCACAACTCCTATTTACTTATTCATTCATATATACACACATTAAATCACGTCTTTTTCTCGTAGGGGTAGGCAGAGACCACTTCCTTCCACTTGCTACGGTTCTTACACACATCCTTCCCCTCTTCTACCTTTATCAGGGCACTCATACATGCTCAACGGTTGTTGGTACTTTTAGCCTGGCCTTTATTCAAAACAATATTGATCTTTTTTTTTTTTATGAAAATAGTCGCAAAAAGGGTAGACCTATCGTGTGGGCCGCGGACGGCCCGCAATGCGACTATTAGAAGGGGAAGGGATTATAGAAAGGAAATGATTGTGGACACGCTTTTTAAAAAGTTGCAGGTCATAGTTCTCTGGAAAACCTGATTTTGGTAGCTTATTCCATTCCGTAGCAGCCCTGTAAAAGAAGGATTCTTGATGAAGTTTGGTCCTTGTAGTGTCAAGCTTGAGAGTAAATGTGTAAACCTAGCCTCTGGCTTGCTAACTTTGCGATGTTAGCAACATGGTCATGCCAAGACATATTATTGGACACCGTGACTCTCAAAATCGAGATAGACGGACTTGATTCAAGGGTATGTCCGGACATTGTGATGGAATGATTTGAGTAATTCACTTTCTTGGAAAACGTGGCGTTTTGTGTTTTCTGGGC
The DNA here is from genome assembly GCA_950111635.1 of Agelastica alni. Taxonomy (NCBI): domain Eukaryota; kingdom Metazoa; phylum Arthropoda; class Insecta; order Coleoptera; family Chrysomelidae; genus Agelastica; species Agelastica alni. The sequence continues at coordinate 10,330,092 of OX467709.1, read as the reverse complement.
GTTAAACTGAACAAGATTGTTGGTTCCCCACTCAACGATTGCTTCAAGATCTTTATTAATGGAATCAACCTGTTCCTGTCTGAGTATATTTGTATCATTCACCGAAAGTGATCGATAGGATGTGAAAGTTGAGACAAGTGCGTTATCGTCTGCGAAACTGTAAATGGACGTACGTAGTGGTTTTCAAGAGGTCGTTGGTGTGTAAAAGAAATAAGGTGGGGGACAGGATGGAACCCGGGGGGACCCCGACATTGGTTTTAAACGCATTAGAAGAAATACCGTCAACTGCCACATGTAAGGAGCGATCTTGCATAAAGCTCAAGAGCCATTGGCGCAGTTTGGTTGGGAGACCGTAGGCAGATAATTTACTTAATAATGACTGGTTGCAAACGCGGTCAAATGCTTTGGATATATCCAAGGCTATTGCACGGGATTTACCAAACTTCTCAATAGTGTTTTTCCAGAGCTGAGTGACATAAGCCAGCATTCATTTTCAACTATTTTCATAAAAAAAAAAAAATCTCCAGTAGACCGAAATTTTCGAAATCCATATTGTCTGTCAAAAATTATCTCAAATTTCTCCAGATATTTGATGAGTTCTGTGTTAATCGCCTTTTCCATAACTTTGGATATGACTGAGAGCAATGCAATAGGGCGGTAATTCGCAGGAATAGTCTACTTTCCTTTTTTCGGAATCGGTTGGACTTTAGCGTTTTTCCACATGGACGAAAATACTCCTTTGATGTATGATAACTTGAAAAGCCTACAGAGAACTGGGGTGAGCTCTTGAGCACAGGTCTTCCGGAACTACTAAAAGAAGAAGAAGGGAATTCTCGGAAACAACCTGTCAGTATAGTTGCCTAGATTACATTGCGATGCAATGTTCTCACTTGCAATCTGGTGCCATTGCATAATTTTGGTGAATTTATATTGCGCAGCAACATAATTGGCGCGCCAACTCTCAATTTTAATATGTGGGTTTGGAAATCAGGAGTAAACCAGTAAACCAGTGTATTCAGGAACAGGACCAGATAATGAATGTTATCATCGGTGTTTATCACTGAGTCGACGGATTTATATTAATGTTCGACCCCTTTGAATGATCTCAAAAGTATTTTATTTATGACTAAGGCTTGTTCGTTTTTTGGTATTAGGATGGCACGCTCGCATAACCATTTTGCAGGTTAATCATGAATATTATTAATGTTTGGGTAAATTTTAGCTATAAGCTCTTCTAAAGTGGAAAAACTTGTACCTAACTCTGTAGAAAGAATTATATTATTATCCAGTTTCGGGAAATTACCATTTCCTATTTTAAGCAACAGGTTTGAGAACTGTCCGGCAGTAACATTTCCCCGAAGATGGCCTCTAATATTTTTGGTCAATTTTGTCACTGAAGGCCAAACATGTGCCAAAATAAAATGTAGTTTAAATCAAAAGCACTTAGGAGTATTAATATTAACTTCAATGCAAATCACCCCCAAAATAACTTTCTACACTTTTTTAACCCCGTTAGGCGATGACTTTTAATAAAATACGAAACACATCTTTTATCAATTCTGTCAAAGAATGTTTATGCAAAATTTGAAGTAGTTTGGACCAAGGAATCACGTTGTCCCTTACAAACTTTGCCACCGTTTTTCACCCTCTTAGGGGCAGAATTTCGGAAAATCCTTTCTTATTGGTTGCCTTCGTCATACAAAGAAAACACCCTTCAAGTTTCAGGTCTCTACGATCACCAGTTTAGGCTGTGCGTTAATCCGTTAGTCAGTCATTCAGGACAAAGCATTTTATATGTATAGATGCTGACATACTAATGCGCTAACAAAATACAAATATGTATATCGCTGGCAAACGAGAAATTATTACGCATCAAACAAGTGGATGTGTCTCTTCAATTAACCCATTCATAAATACTAGAAAGTATGCGCAATAATATTCCTAATAAATTATAGTTAAATGCGATGGATAGCAATTGAAATTGACTTGCCGATATTTGTAGTTTTCAAATAAATTATTTAGGCATCATTACCCACCATTTATGAACCGTAAAAATGACCTTCGCAGTATACAATCAAGAATGTAAGCTTACAATCAAAGCTGTGCATCGTGGTATTTTCGAAGGACTTCCTAGCTAAACCTAACCACCAAGGAAAAACTGATTTATTTTGGCTAATAAAACACAAAATTTTTCTACTGCTCTGTTTTTAAAAATCAAGCTCTCTTTCAGAATTTATCATTAGTAAAGAAACTTTTTTAATAACTTTCCAAGAATATACAGAATGTATCAAAAAGGTAGGTCATAAATTAAATCATATATTCTGGGATCAAAAATAATTCGATTGAACGCAACTTACCTTAATGCAAATGTGCACACAAAAAAGTTACAGTCCTTGGAAAGTACCAAATGAAAATCGATTTTTTCCAATATTTTATGAACTATTTAACATTTTGTAATGAAAATGGATATATGGCTTTCTTACCGTAGGTTGGGTTAGGTATCATGTGAGTGGGGCGTTCCTCCACTGCGACCTTTAGTAGGTCTATTGTGGCTCACCCCTAGAGGTTACAATTCACCGCACAATCCAGCCCTTCTCACGAAGTTCATGATTGTATGGGGTGAGGTTTTCTTGAAATCGTTAGGTTCTAGGTTGGTATAACCAAATATTTTAAACCTTATTCTTCCCAGGCCGGGGCATGAACATAGTATATGTTAAGCAGTTTAGTCTTCCACTCAGTAAAACCGACAGTCTGTTTGTTGATTCAGACCTATCTTTACGAGGTGGAATCTTAGACGACAGTGTCCTGTAAGCAGTCCCGTTATAATTCATAGGTCAGACCTGCTCCATTCTAGGATCTGCTTAGTTGTGTTTCTTGAGGGTTAAGGTAAGAACGCCATCGAGTGAGTCAACCTTGGTATATACGTGAGTATTTTCCTCTTCACCCAGTCCGAAATTATTGTTTTGACGGCACTTGTGGTGACTCCAAGAACCGGTGATGGTTCAGTGGACGCAGATTCGGCCCCCTGTTTTGCAAGGGTGTCGGCTTTTTCGTTTCCTTCCACCCCCTGGTGCCCAGGTACCCACAGTAGGGTCACCCTGTTGTTCGCACCAAGGTACTCTAAGGATTCGATGCAATTCCATACAAGTTTAGAATTTATCTTGTTGGAGCTCAGTGCTTTTAAAGCGGCCTGGCTGTCTGATATTATATTTATGTTTTTGTTTGCTAGAGGTCTGTTGGTCAACTCTCTTGCACACAATTCGATAGCGAAGACTTCAGCCTGAAAGATTGTAGCATACCTGCAAAGACTGGTAGTAGATTTTTTAATCTTTGGTTTCCTGCTAAAAACACCGGCCCCAACTCTATCTGGGGTTTTTGAGCCATCTGTGTACATTACGTATTCCGTCTTCGGGAACAGGATTTCTCCCTTTACTTATTTATCTCTCTTCGGAAATAGGACTTTGAACGATTTTTCTACGTGTATTTTTGCAGCTAACATCTCAGGATCCATCCCGAGAATTTGGTGGTTTTTTGTTTCACTCAGTATCCCGGAATGGTCCCCGAGTTGCTCTCCATTAATTTACCTTTCGAAAGACGGGAATCTGTAGGAGACTATCCTGGCCTCCCTCTCCAAGATAATATCTAGGGGAGGAAGATTTAGGAGGTGTTCCATCGCTGCCATTGGTGTTCTTACCGTAAGAGCATCTTTTTCATATAAAACAACGAAATCTGTACAGCCCATAAAAATTTTAAGGGGGGTTTTAAACCCCTAAAATCCTCCAAACTTTTCTATGCGTTGCAATTAAATTAGTATTGTAACACCATAGGTTTAATAAATGTATTTTACCTCTTTGCACTTATTCGAAAAGCCAGTTTTTATCAAGATGTGGCCTGTTTTTCATTATCCTTTTAAAATTCTTTAGTCGGCTGTTTAACACTTGTAGTTTCTACGGATAAATAACAAACTGTTGCTTTAACAACTACAAACTGTCAATTGTAGCTTTCGATTATTATGCATTTTAAGAGTGTTAGGAAAAATTAACTTTCTGTTACAATGGTTTACACGGTTGCAGAAATGGCAGGTATACATTAAATTCAGGGTAAGTTTGGTCAGGCTAAAACAAGTTTTCAGATATTTATCTGTAATTCTGGTAATTACAGGTGAATGCCAAGGGAATAGTGCAGCAGCTGCAAGGCGTTATGCGGAAAAATATCCCAATCGGAATACACCACACAGACGATTTTTCTTTCCATTGATCGTCGTTTACGGGAGACGGGTACTTTGCGACCGCAACTTGCTGGTAATAGTAGTCGTCCAAAAATCGATACAAACGATTTTTAGAATTAGTCGGAGAAAACCCTGGAAGCAATGCAAGGGTAATAGCTGCTCAATTAGATGTTAGTCACATGATGGTGATAAAGGGCGATAAAGAGGTAAGCAGTAACTTATAAATCATGCAAGCAAAGTTATGCTACAGGTACTGCATGCACGATTGAAACCTTACCTTCTAACGCAAATTCCACCAGAACAGGCTGGGTTTATCCCGGAAAAAGGCACTCAAGATCGGCTAATAAATGTCCGGCAACTAACAGAAAAGCTGTACGAATACAATGTCCCAGCCATTTTTTGTTTTCTTGATTACACCAAAGCCTTCGACGCTGTGACACTGGACAATTTTATGAAACGTTCTAGAAGAGATGGGCGTACTGAACCACCTAACACATCTGTATCTACACAACAAAGCCTATGTCTGTGTTGACGGTCAATTGTCAAAGGAATTCCAAGTAGGTGTCCGACAAGGGTGCATTCTTTCCCCTCTCCTCTTCAACATTTACGGGGAGTGGATCATAAGGAAAGCAACAGATGGCTGAGAAGGAGAAATATCCATTGACGGAAGAAAAATCTCAAATCTCAGATACGCGGACGACACGACAATCTTAGCAAGCAGTGTCGAAGAAGTTAGTGCAGAATCGGGGTTAAAACTCATCAGGAGCAAGTGTTGTCTCATGATCGTGGATAAAAGCGGACTTTTACCACAAACCCTTTCTTCAATACCTGACATAGAGTGCAAAGAGTCAATTATATACCTCGGTGCATGCATCACGAACAAAGGTGGCAGTGAAAAGGAAATAAAAAGGAGGATCGGGACGGCAAGGACAGCGTTAGCTAAACTAACAAAAGTATGGAAAAATCACATAAGTAAAGCTACAAAACAAAGCCTCATGAAATCCCTTGTATTTACAATCGCTACCTACGGCTCCGAGTCATGGACTATCAATGTGGCATGTAGACGCCGGATCGAAGGTTTCGAAATAACATGCTATAGACGAATGCTTAGAATTCCAAGGACGGCCCGCAGAACAAACGCTTTAATCCTCAAGAGCTAAGAACAGACATCCAAAGAAACACCCTCAAATACTTTGGCCATGTCATTCGGAGAGATGAGTTAGAAAAACAAGTCATTCAGGAAAAAGTTGACGGAGGACGCCGGAGAGGAAGATTACCGAACAGATATATCGATCAAATAAAATCCTGGACAAACCTCTTCATACAAGAAGTGATGCGGAATGCTGAAGACAGACAACCCTGGAGAAGCTTGTCCCGGGTATACATTTAAGAGATCACGACGTCTGAAACCAGACATCGACTTTAGAGAGACATAATGGTTTGGAGAAGATTGAAGGAACAACAGCTTCATCCCTATTACTTAACAGCCGTTCAAGAATTACCAGATGAAGATTATCCTAAAAGAATATGATTTTACGACCGGTTTTTAACGTAAAATAATCGAAACATCAATTTCATTAATTAAATTTTGCTTACCGATGAAGCAACCTTCAATAGAAATGGCATTACGAATCACCATAACGCACACTTATGGGCCGAAAAAAATCATCACGCAAAAAAAGCGACTCATCACTACAGCACTTTTAAAGTCAATGTTTGGGCAGGCATTATTAATAATAATTTATTAGGACCAACATTTCTTTCAAATAATTTAAATGGTGCAAATTACTTGCAGTTGTTACGAAATGATTTATCAGAGTACTTGAAAGAGGTAAATTTTTGGGAATAAGGCAAAATATGTGGTATTTACAAGATGGAGCTACAGCGCATTTCGATTACGAAGTTACCTTTTCTGCACCCTGTACGTTGGATTGGAAGGGGCCCTGATGCACCTATTTCTTGGCCATCCAGAAGTCCAGATTGACTTTTGCTTCTGGGGTTTTATGAAAGAGGACGTGTATTGTGTTGAAATAATCGACGAACAACAACTGAGGCTTCTAATCATTGAAAGTTCAAATCGATTTCGTCAGCCAAAAAATTCGGTTTTCCTTTTTAAATCGGTGCCAACTGTGTATTTAGAAAAATAAAGGCCCTTTAAACATTTATTATAGTAAATACTAAACATTTGTACATATTTTTTTTATACATACATACCACTCAACAGCCAACATGGCAGCTAACAGTCATAATTCGCAAAATCCTTTTACATAAAAAATTTTATGGACGAATGGCGCCTAAGTACCACAATCTGTTTACTGTTTAAAAAAGGAGACAAAAAGATACCCGCAAACTACCGAGGCATAAATCTTCTAAATACAACCTTAAAGCTAGAAAATAGTGGTATTCCTAGCCCCTTATTGTTCAACATCTTTATGGACGAAATAATAAAAAATAATCGTAACCTGAAAGGGTATAAATCCTATAAATCCTATGCTATGCTATGCCGATGATGCTGTTCTGATTGCAGAAAACGAAGATGACCTATATACAGAGATTACTACTCAAATTCAGCACAACGGCAAAAAGTCTAAAAATGAAGATATCTGCAGCAAAGACGAAATGTATGACCACCTCAATAACACCTATCAGATTTAAACTGGTTGTGGATGATAAAATTATGCAACAAGAGATGAAATTTAAATACATAGGCATAAAAATATCAGGATGCGGTGAATCAAGGCGGAGGTAAGAAAACAAGCGGCAAAAGCTTACCTGAACGATACAATCCTCCAAAACAAATATATCGGAATCGAGACCAAATCCTGAATCTACAAGGCAGTCATCCGACCTATATTAACAAACACAGTGAAAACTAGACCAGATACATCGAACACAAAGAAAATATTAGAAACCACCGAAATTAAAATAGTGCGCAGGATCGCTAGAAAAACACTTTTTGACAGGAAGAGAAAGGAGGACATTAAAAAACATGTAAAATAGACAATATAAATAAATGGATACTGGGAAGAAAGAGAGAGTGGAACAAACACATAGACAAGATGAATGACGATAGAATGGTCAAAATAACTAGAGACAAGTCGCCCTTGGGGCGCCGAAGCGTTGGAAGACCCCGCAAGAGGTGGAGCGACAACCTTTCTTACCATTAAACGGCAGAGAATACGAAGAAAAACAAGAAAATTGCTTACATTAAAGAAGGAAGAAGAAGATACATACATAAATATACATACATATATACATAAAGTCACGCCTTTTTCCCATAGGGGTAGGCAGAGACCACTTCCTTCCACTTGCTACGGTTCGTACACACATCTTTTGCTTCCTCTACTTTCATCAGTGCTCTCATACATGCTCTTCGGTTGTTGGTACTCTTGACCTGGCCTTTTTTCAAAACAATGTTGATCTGATCGAGATATGTTCTCCGAGGTCGACCTCTACCGATTTGCCCATTCACACTCGCCTTATAAATTTGTTTCGTCAATCTTCCTTCATCCATCCTTTCTACGTGTCCAAACCATCTAAGCATTTCTTTATCTATCTTTGTGACCAAATCTTCTTTTACACCACAGCATTTTCTTATCTCACTATTCTTAACTTTATCCAACCGAGTCACTTTGGCTATACTTCTCAGACTACTCATCTCCGCAGCATTAATCCTATTTTCATGCTTCTCTGCCAAACCCAACATTCACTACCTTACATAAGTGTAGGAACCAACACACCTCTATACACCGCAAGACGTGCCTTTTTTGACACTTTCTGGCTATTCATAAAGCTATGCAGTGCCCCATTCATTTGTTTTCCAGACAACACCCTTCGCTCATCTCTTGTAAACTTTGAACCCAAGTAGATAAACTCATTTACTTGTTCCATTTTTTTTACCTTAATCAGAGCCCCGCAGTTTGTCATGTTTTCTTCTCTTTCAAAAACCATTACTTTCGTTTTGCTTACATTTTTTTTTTAAAATAAAAAGAATTTTCGAACGAAGTACGACGAGAAATTTTAGAAGAATAGAAAACAAAGCAATAAGTAATGTGTTCCAAATCTGAAGTGCGTCTTTAGTAAAAATTTGTAAGATTAAGTACATATTTTTATTATTGGCTCACCAAAAATGATTGCACTGTAACTTTGAATGCACTTCTTTCGAGATCGGTACGGCACTGTATCTAATTAATCCATTGAATTATGTTTAATAACATACATATTGAGAATCAGCTGTCTTTTTATTTTCTTTTTCATTATTATTCTTTTGGTGGGATAAGTATGATCATTATTTGTGCTAACAGCAGTAAAGAAAATATTTATCCTTTTTGTTGTAATGATTAGCGAATGCGTGAATAAAACGTTAGTGGGATTTCACTTTGACATAAAGTAGGTTTAGTCAACAGTACCGTGATTTGTTATTGAGTTTACAATCAGACGATTTTCATGGTATTTTTCTTGAAAGGAACAATAACAAGGGCTTAAATGTAAGAATACCGTGAAATGGATTTTTTTTACCGGATGTATAAGTATTTTTTAACATTCCGCGGTGGGTTAAATACACAATTGTTACGTGGATGTGACTGTTAGTTTGTCAATACAGAGTTTGACATAATTTTATTGACAATAGCTATGTATAGTAGAATACCACAAATGTATAGAGTGATTCACATTTTTAACCTAGACCTTTGCGGGTCCAAGAGGAAAGGAAATCTTGACGAGTCATAGGCGTGTGGTTATTATTATATTATTAAAAATAATTTTTAGCATTTTAGAACGAATTAGATGTCACAAAATTTCTTTCCTTATTTTAAAGATGCCCAAGATGACAAAAACCGGCAATAATAATTATCGAATAAGTTTAATATGAAAAAACTGTTACATATTATGTCTTCCTATTATTATTGTTAATTTTAAGTTAGATACATTCAAATGTATAATATATTTTTTGTATATCCCTGTCATAAACTGTAATAGTATTTTGAGATGATAGTAACAGTAATAAAAAGTTAAACATAATTAAGAATCAAAATCATAAAATTTTATGTAGAAACAAAATGCTAGAAAAATTCAACGGAATTAAAGAATTAATTGTTTATGAAATTATTTTTTTTAATAACAGTCTGTTAAAAACCCAGTGAAACAGAACACAAGATCTTATAGATATTTGCAATATACGAGGGCGGTTTGATAAGTCAGTGACTTTTTGAATGAAACAAATTTTTTTCCGCAAATAAACATTTTATTTTTCTACATAAACACCTTTTAGCTCGATACGTTTAGTCCAGCGTTTTTCTAATTTTTTTATTCCCTTCAAATAATAGGTTTTTTCAAAGCTCTCAAAATACGCGTTTGTTTCGGTAATGACTTTTTCATTCGACTTAAATCTCTTACCGCCCAGCCATTTCTTTAGGTTTGAAAACAGAAAATAGTCGCAGATGGCTAAATCTGGAAAATATGCTGGATGGGGTAGCAGTTCGTATCCCAATTCGTGAATTTTTGCCATCGTGACTAGACAAGTGTGCACATGTGCATTATCTTGATGGAACAGCACTTTCTTCTTCGCCAAATGCGGCCGTTTTTGCTTCAAATCAACGTCGAATCTGTTCAAAAGCTTTGAATAATATTCGCCATTGATCGTTTTACCTTTCTTGAGGTAATCGATGTGAATGACATCGCGTACATCCCAAAAAACTGTGGCCATGACCTTGTTGGCTGAGAGACTCTGTTTCGCCTTCTTTGGTCCACGTTCACCCCGAGCAACCCACTGTTTCGATTGTTCCTTGGTCTCTGGCGTGTTGTGAGGGATTCATGTTTCATCCACAGTAACAAAACGGCGCAAAAATTCGTCCGGATTACGGCTGAACATCGCTAAACACTCTTTTGAAGTGGTCACACGATTGCGCTTATGGTCGAGTGTGAGCAATCGCGGCACCCATCTCGCAGAGAGTTTTTTCAAGTCCAAATATTCGTGTAAAATATGATGTACCCGTTCAGTTGAGATACCTACAGCATGAGCCAACTCACGCACTTTCATTCTCCGATCATCCAATATCATTTCATGGATTTTATCGACGATTTCCGGCATGATCACTTCTTTTGGGCGACCTGGACGTTCGGCGTCACTAGTGTTGGTACGACCACAACGGAACTCTGTAAACCACTTCTTAACCATTGAAATTGATGTTGCCGAGTCCCCGTAGTATTTATCAAGTCTTTCCTTAGTTTCAGTGATGGATTATTTACGTAAAAAGTAATGCTTAATCAGCACACGAAATTCACTTTTTTCCATTTTCGTAAAAATTCACGAGGTTGTCTGCTTTGAACGGCTATCAAACACCAACTGCACGACGTAGCTTGCTCAAAATTAGAAAGTTGCCCACTGATAGATTATAGTTGACGGCAGCATTGTTGCATTTGGAGTAAATGCGCGGGAAATTCATAAAGTCACTGACTTATCAAACTGCCCTCGTAATTCGTACAGTAATGACCATGTAGAATCGGAAACTAGTGCGAATTGTTTTAAGAATCTTTTCTCGTACGTCTACAAGAAAATTCTAATGGATCCAATTATCTCACTTGTAACCAGTAGCGGAGTTTTCTATACAAAGCAATAAAACGTAATATAAGCTAATAAAAGTCTGTCTAGTCAGTTTCTTGCTCCTATTAACAGTAAGAGAACAATTTATCAATTATCCACAGTTTCTCAGATTCACGATAATAAAACTTTTGGTTTTTACTTAAAAATAGCATGACATTACGCGGTAATAGATTACAGAAATGCTTTTGGAATATGAATAATATACTTCTTCGTTTTTGGTGGAGGAACTGGAAGTGGTTATTTTTCCTATTGCAATTCATTCCGTGAATAAAAAGAGGCTGAATTTTTTTATTCCCGTGATTCTTGCATAATATATCATCATTAGCATAATTTTCGAGAACTCACAACTATATGTTTGGATGATAAACGAAGTATTAAAAAATATGATGTAGAACAAATTGACATTTACCCTGACGTCATACCTACAAATGAGTCAAAAATGGCTGTTACTTTGTCATGTGCCTAAATATTTTCACTGTTTATCTATCTTGGCAGTATTTTTTTGCGTTATAAATAACTAAATATTGCTGTTGGTTGAAGTTAATTTAAATAATTCCATATTACTGTTTTAAAATAGTCGAAAATTTAGATAAGAATCCTATAATATTCACTAATAATTATTTTGCTATGAATCTTTCATTAGAATAAATTTATTTAAATTTACAACAGCACATAATTTGGAGCTAACAAAAACAATCGGCTAGCATAATAAAAAATATTAAATCATTGGTAGTAAAGGTATTTAATGTACACTATTCATTCATTTATTATTATTCCGAAATTTACAATACAATATATTGTTATTGTTTCTTGGGTTCGGTGATTTTAAACTCTCGATACAGTAACAAAACCATTTTTATTCCGATACTTTTACACAATAAATTTTACTTTTATAAATCACCTAGATATTCACTTGGATATTCAACTAATTACAACTTTTATAACTATTTAAATTTTATAACTCTTCTCTTCACGGCCGCTGTCCTTTTTATACCTCTAAATCATAATTTGGGCATAAAGCCCTTTAAAAAGCCTCAGAAAGAGCACCATAAAAAAGTGGATGCACTCAGAAGCTCTGGCTAAATGTAATGGATCCACAGGTGAGCGGTAGGTGAGAAGGTTCATAAAAGAACCCTCGAATGCAACCACAGCAGACCTGCTTAACCTTAGCCTACCAGATTTAGAGTTACAGTGTGCCTGCTGACAGGACAATGTCGACTTCGCAAACACCTTTGTAGGTTAGGACGGTCTGAGAATAGTTAATGCCGTTTCTGTCTTGAAGAAGAAGAGATGGCGGAACACGTCCCGTGCCACTGCAAGGGACTGGCAAGGTCCCAGTTCCCGTGCTTAGGCAAAGAAAAACCTAAGCCAGATAGCTACAACAGGACCTCCAACAGCCTCTGGAAGCTGGTAAACAACTAGGGCTAGAAAAGGAGCTCTAATCATAGGGAGATCATAACAGAACTCATCAGGTTGGAGTACATACTTACAAAAAGCCTTCCATTAAAATCTAATGCCTATTTTAATGATGGCTTCCTTTTAGTAGTAATTCATTTCTACCAGATTTTGTTTGTCATCTTACCCCAACCCACTGAAGTAGAAAGAGGCAATCGAATCATGTTTGGAAGTTAAACAAGATATGAAAAAAGTTTTCAAAGAAATGTAAATCCATTTAAAGTGGCTAGACAAAAGGAGTAAAACTTTATCTTATCATATTACCCCACCTTTTAGTAGTAATTCATTTCTTCCAGATTTTGTTTGTCATTTTACCCTAACCCACTGAAGAAGAAAGAGGCAATCGAATTATTTTTGGGAGTTAAACAAGATATGGAATAAGTTTTCACATGAATGTGAATCCATTCACAGTGGACAGAAAGAATGGGTGAAGCTTAATCTAATCATCTTACCCCACCTTTGGTTGCACTAAATTAAAAGACTCGAATCACTTGATATCTCTACATTTGCCAATTTCTTTCAGTAGCTTAGCTACACTGGGTACCAACATATCGTCTCCATCACGAAAAAAGAGTGATGATTCGTCTTTGTACACAGATGACTCTTAATTTTTTTTTATTATTATTTACTCAACCGCCAGTTATTTCGAATTTCTTATTTGTCGAGAAGCATATCTCGACACTTCGAAATAATATTTACTTTACTCTCGAGTACCTGTGTGGTGACTGGATGGTGAAGAAGGTACTTTACAATTAAATACATTATTGTTACGTGGAACGGTGGTACCTATCAGTTTGTTGAATCGAAAAATACGAACTCTTTTTTTGTTATTGTGTTGTTGTTGTTGGCTGTCCAACAGACATATCTCGTTGATATCCTTATGAATAGGGGCGTATATGGGAGATTAAGTATGCAGGAATTTGGTTATCGAAAAGTTGGAAAAAAATTGTATTCCATTCGGTTAGCACTTAGCATTCGAATTTAAAGGTTAAATCATATACAGGATGCACCCGACATAATGGACAAAATCTCGAGAGAATGTAGCTTAAGGGGAAATAATTTATTTACTATTGTTTACTGACTTTTAAAAACACCCAGTTAAAATTGATTAATTTTAATAAAATTTACACAAAATTTAATTAGACTTAAAAACGATTACATTTTTAGATTAAAATATTAAAAATAACAAAGTCTTAAGTATGACATGGCAACAGACTACAGTACGTTTTGTATGTAATCATTTGCATTCAAATTTCTGTCAATAAAAACTGGAGGTGACTGCTACAGTATTTTGTCGCATTCCGTACCATCAGCACCCGTATAAGAGCTGTATGTCGTTTCAATAGCAAAATCTAAATCTTTGCCACGGGTCTTTCTTTTTAGAGGAATCATTGTCAAAAACTCTTCCTTAGTCTACATGTCATTGAATACCATACGAATAAAAATACACAGCTGGGCAGTATCTGTCATAACGGTGGATTTGTCGAACTGTAAAGAAAAGTATGTACTTTTCATAGTTGCATGTTTAAGTTTATCTGCCATGTCCTGACACATGACTTCAACACACATAGTTGAAGTTCTTTGGTAGCAGACATAATCTCTGTTTTATTTTTGAAATCTCCAAATAATGTCTCACCCGCTTCAATAAATGCTTTTTTTATAATCGATCCATCTCCAAATGGTTTCTTGTGTTTCGCCAATATATAAGATATTTTAAATAACGCAGCTTTTGATTGTTTGGCTGGTTTCGTGAACATGGTTTGTTCTTTTTTTAAACAAGTTATCAAATGACATACTTTTTGTTTTCTTAATTTACTTTGTGAGGGAAAATCCTTTTCATAGTTTTTAAGAACCGTTCTCTAAGTTCCAACGCTTAGGTATTGCAACTGACGCACGGCAAATGAGACAAATGCACTTATCCTTTATCATACGAAAGAAAAATTCTTCCTCCCAATCATTATTAAATGATACTTTTCTTTGCCGCTCTCATTTTGTAATATTTATTAATAAACTGTATCGACGTATTGCCTTTAAGTTACAACTCAGACTGACTCCAATTCCTGCGGGCGCAACTTTATATCAGCGCGAACGAAGTCTCGAATGTTCCCGTCAAACACGCCGCCCGAAGTTTCTAGAAAAAGTGGCGGAATTAAAAAACGCGACTTTTCCATGACCAGTACCGTTATGAGGGGGAAAATCTGGCCCAATTGTGGATAGAATAAATTTTGAGCACCTCTGGTGCATATATTCTCGTTATGTTCCTCTTGTTTAGTCCCGTCTATAACATTAGACTCTTAAAATCCTCAACTTATTTAGGGAATTGTGTTTTTTTCTCACTGTTAAGGACTAATGTATCCTTTTCGTTACTATAATAATTAGAGTTAACTTTTTTGATAGTAATGAGACAAGCTTCTGACCAATCTCAGCCAAGACTTGTGAATGTTCTAATTCTTTAAAATAATAATAATGTAATAATTAATTTAAGCGCCAGGATTTAATTTTTACTCCCTTTAAACTTTCCTTCTAATACCAACCAAAAATAGGGGAAAGAGTGGTAAACAAAAATCTTCCCTGTGTCACAAAAAAATATTTATAAATTAATAACAAAAAATATAAATATAAACTTGATTTTGTTGTACAATCAATAAGTTTTTAATTTTGTAAAAAAAAATTCTTAAAAGAAAAGATCTCTTATTTTAATTTATTTTATTCATAGAGAACATATTTTGCACCATTGCTTCTATTGTTTAATTTTTATTGAATAATATTAAATAAAATGACATAATATCAAATCAAACCAATTATTTAAATACTGTTTAGAAATAAATATCGCACAATAACTGTATATTATTATACAGTGTTTTCATTTCAAAACCAGCCAGTCCAAAGAACTTTTTATTTTGTGTTAATATAAGAAAACAAAAAACACGTCGAATTTTAAATCAAGGGGGAGATTTAAAAATGTTATTCTGCTGTTTCCAAGTGGCACCCCTTTGACATCTACCACCCCTTATTTAAAATGTCAAATAGCAACCCCTACCTAGTGATACATCAAATGAAAACCCAAGAAAAATGCAAATCTGCCAAATGAACAATTTATTTTGCAGATAACATTAAACATAGCGAAATTACAACAGAAACTAAAATAAAGTTAATTACAAGCAGCTCCTGAAATATATTTACGGTAACTGTTTAAAGTGTGCTCCGTTATTTTGAAGGCAATAAAATACCCGTTTTTCAAATTTCTACAAATTTTCGCTAGTAATTCGTATACATTTTTCAGTTATTCTAAGCTTAAGTTTCCCAATGTCTTTGGGTATTTTGTAAACTAATGTTTTTAAATAGCCCTACTAAAAAAAATCCAAGTGGTGTTAGATCTGGAGATCTTGCCGGCCGTTCTATAAAACCCCTTCTGCCAATCGAATGTCTTGACAATCGTTCGTCTAGCCATTGTCTTACAGCTAATGCGTAATGGGGTCCAGCTCCTTTCTATTCGAGTTTTATATTGTATTTATCCAGCTCCATATTTTCCGGCTCATCAACTTATCTTTCTAGTGACTAAATAATAATTGGATTAATTTCATTTTCTAATAATTGTAGGTACAATTCTCCTGTTAAGTTTTGGTCAATAAAAAGTGGTCTAAATATCTCATTTCCTAAAATACCAGCCCATACATTAATCTTCGCTGGAAACTGAGTATTATCCTGTCGAAACACGAGAGGATTTTCGTAATCTCAGTACCTAAAATTTTGTTTGTTAACAGAGCCATTTAAATAAAACGTTGATTCATCACTGAAACAAATATTTTTAACCAAATTTGCTCCTTTTTGTACTTCTGGGACATGGTTACACAAAATTCAATTCTGCAGTCATAGTCGTACTCACTAAGCTGATGATGAATTTGTATTTTATAAGGAAAAAACTTATGCAATTTTAACACTTTGTGTGCAGAAATATTTGTAAGTGTTGATACTTTAGTGATGGAATGAATAGGTACGATCTATAGCAAAATGACCCAGTACTTCAATTTGTGCAGCTTCGTCGAGAACTCTGGGATTATTTTTATCATTAAAAACGGATCCAGTTTCTCCAAATTTTCGTAATAACTCTATGATGATCTTCTTCTTCTTCTTTGTGTGCCATGCTTGATTTCAAACGTTGGCTATTATTCAGCGTTCAGGCGTTGGCTATCATAGAGTTGACAATTTGTTGGAAAGCTTCTCGATCGGTAGCTACATGAAACAATTCTTCGACTGTTCGACCCGTCCAATGTCTAATATTACGAAGCCAAGAAATCTGTTTTGTGCCAATCCATCGCTTTCCTTCTATTTTACCCTGGATAATTAATCGGAGCATGTGATATTTATGCCTCCTCATCATATGTCCAAAGTATTTGACTTTTCTTATTTTGATGGTGTTTGTCAATTCTCGCTCTTTATGTAGTGATTCTAATAAATGTTCGTTAGTTACGTGTGCTGTCTACGGAATCTTTAGCATACGGCGATAGCACCATTACTCAAACGCTTCCAATTTATTTAGATGCTTTACTTTCAGTGACCAGGTTTCACATCCATAAAGCAAAACAGACCAAACGTAGCACTTTAATACTCTTAGACGGATAATCATCGAAAGAACTCTATTACATAGTACAGAACGCCAACTAGTGAATCTTTCACGTGCCAGTTCTATTCTGGTTAAGATTTCTTCATCGCTTTCAACTCCATTCAGCTACCCAAATACTTAAAGTGTTGTACTCTATCCAGAATTTTACCATTTAATTTTAATTTTGGATACTCGATATTAATTTCACCGACAACCATCCACTTCGTTTTCTTTGTGTTGACACTTAAACCCTTTTCCTTGCATGCATTGTTTACTGCATTTAGAAGTGTTTGGAGGTCTTCGAGGCTTTCTACCATTATAGCAGTATCATCAGCGTACCTAATGTTGTTAATTACTTCTCCACCAATTTTAACACCTTCATGGCGATATTTCAGCGCTTCTTCAAAGACAGCTTCCGAGTAGACATTAAAAAGCATTGGTGACTTGACACATCCCTGCCTAAAGCCACGTTTAATAGGAACTTTTTCTGAAACCTCTTGGTTCACTTTTACTCTAGCAGTCTAGTTATAGTAAAGGTTATGATGATCAAGTGACCTATATTTCTATCAGGATGCCTTTCATTAAAAACTCGAGCTGTTCCTCGAGCGCACTTGTTTTGATGACCGTAAATAAATATTATTTCTAGTCGTTATTGCAAAGAAAATACTACAAATAATGGCTAATTTAGCTTCACAAATAACTAACTAAATATACTATTAATATTTTTGAAATAAAGAAACATAATGATAAAAAATATCAAAAAAGGTGACATTTATTTATAAGTAAGTTATCCCTAATTAAACATCTACCTATCCAATAGTGGCGTAGGTCGTTTTTGTGATGGTCTCATGTTATTTCACAAAATTTGTTGTTATCAGCAAAATAAAACGATAGAATAAATTGTTGTTTATATGGCTGATTTGCATTTTTCCTGGGTTCATTTGATTTATCACAAGGTAGGGGTTGCTATTTGACATTTTAAAGAAGGGGTGGGGAATGTTAAAAGGGTACCACTTGGAAACAGCAAAATAACATTTTTTAACTTCCCCCTTGATTTCAAATTTGATGTGTTCTTTGTTTTTCTTACATTTGCACAAGAGCAAAAGTTATTTGGACTGGCTGGTTTTGAAATGAAACACTGTATTATAATAATATCGAAAAATCTATCACCATTTAAATGTTAATAAGTGTCGAAAAACTGAAAAAAATTAAATACTCAATAAATATCCAAATGGTTATGGTTTTCTAAATAAAAATGAATATGCAAATTAATTAATTATAACTCAAATAATGAATAATTCTGCATGATGAAAATTATAGGTTATTTGGTAAAGCAGGATAGCACATTTTTTAAGGCAAAAGTTTAAACGGTTGTTTTACAGGATTATTCAAAGCAGAAAAAATACGTTCTAATCTCAGTTTTTACAAAACCACCCGGACAAATCTTGAAAACAATACATCATTAAACTCAAATGAACAAACTTTGAGGGATTAAGTAAAAATTGTCCTTAGTAACGGTTAATATATAAAATATTTTAAAAAATTGTAAAATATAAAAAGGAGCTATATTTATTTATGTTTATAAAAATATTATGTTAGATATAGGTAAATAAATGCACTTTTTTGTATCACTTGTTTCACAGAACCGTCTATTCGCTTGGGTTTTCTCACTGTTGACCTTTTTTGTGCTACCTTCATCTTACATCATCATGTACATTTAAAACTATAGTTTCCAAATGCTCTGGTAATTGACACAAGAATAATATTAGTTGTTAAAGTCATTTTTATTTCACACATTCATTTAATGGCTATTATTTTTTTAGAACCTGTTAAAATAAAATTAATGGCTGTTATTTTTTTAGCATCTGTTAAAATAAAATTAACAATTCTGTTAATAATACATAAATACATAGGTACAGTAGGGCCTTCTTCCCATAGGAATCGACAGAGACCACTTTGCTCGTCAGTTGCTGGCGCTCTTAACCTTGGCCTTTCTTTAAAATAATTTTGATCTGATCGAGTAATAATTTCTTTGAGAATGGTGGCTATAAATAATTCAACTTTGTTTTCGTTTATTTATCTACTACAAAAAATACGTTGTTCTTTACAAAAGACATTTTAAATTAATCTAACATACTTCCAAAAATACAGTGAGCTATTCAAATATAAGGAAATAAAATTAGTTTTGAAAACATTTCTTCATTTTCAACAAATAAGTTCTTGTTAGTTAATTATAATTTCACCGGTACACAAAATAAAAAAAGTTGTCAGTACTTTTGACCAGGCCTACTTTTTTATGTTTTTCGATGCCCTGATGCCCGTTTTGAATTTTCGGGCTTGAGTTTGGAGTAAATTGCATCAAAAAGAAGTCTTAAAGCTGTTCTTCTACACATTGGAAATACATTAATTTATCCCAATCATTCGATCAAGTTAAAATACATAAATACCAACTACTGCAGAACATCATGCAGGGTAAAATTGCTGGCAAGCGTAGTCCAGGTAGACGCAAAACATCATGGCTGAAGAATTTACGCGATTGGTGTGGCGTAAACTCAAGCACACTCTTTAGGATGGCGGTGAACAAAATTGAAGTAGCTGTGTTGGTGACCAAAGTTCTAGAAGGACATGGTACATGAAGAAGAAGAAAAGACACTTACGACAATTTGCAGATAGTATTGAATAAAATAAGATATTCGGAATATCAATGAAAAGATTTTGGTGATCTGAAAATTGCAACGTTACTCTTAATCTTGTAACATTTTTCTCAAATCTACTACCACCACTTCATATACATACATACATATAGTCACGCCTTTTGCCCGTAAGGGTAGACAGAGATCAATATCTTCCACTTGCTACGGTTGTTACACAAATCTTTTGCTTCCTCTACTTTTATCAGTGCTCTCATACATGCTCGTCGGTTATTGGTACTCTTGACCTGGCCTTTCTTCAAAACAATGTTTATCTAATCAAAATATGTTCACCGAGGTCGAATATTAAGCTTGGTTTTATAAAGCAGTATGTCACAGCTCTCGATAAAAATGGCACGTGTTTTTAGTATTGAGGAAAAAAGTTTCCGGCAATTAGTGATGCTAAGTTGACGGAAGAATTTTGCGATGGACCACAAATTCGGATTTTACTTGAGGACGATAATTTTATTGGCATAACGAACGACTGTGGAAAAGCAACTTGCAAAGTTAGCCAAAGATTGCGGATTTGTTAAATGCTAAAGAGGAAAATAACGAAATAAAAGAGAAAACGAAAGAGAAATCCGCTGCTCAGATCATTCGAACACAAAAAAGTTTGATACAAGCGGAGAACTCTTTAAAAAACAATTTTTTAAGATTTTCAGCTATTTTCAGGGTTTTTTCACGAGTTTTTAACTCGAATTGACACAAAAGGCACTATATTTAGATTGAAGGCTTCAAAATTAATAAAAAATCTGCTCTCATAAGTTCAAAACACACTAGTACCTTAATTTTTCGCGATTTTCAGCGATTTTAAGCTTTTTTGCAATTTACTCGAAATTCAAGCCCGTTGGAGCCTGGATTTGGGCTCATGGCATCGAAAAACATATAAAAAAGTAGGTCTGGTAAAAAGTACTGACAACTTTTTTTTGTGTGCCGGAGATTTTAATTAATACTCTTATGTTAAGATTAATTACAACAGTTTATTGGCGAAGAATCGACTCATAATAAATATTATATCTCCTGAAGTTTGTCACAGATCTAGAATAATCTCTGCTGAGCCCGTATGTTTCGGTAGTATGCCATCATCAGACAATCATGACCTTTGGTAATAATCCACGCTTTTACAAAATGAACTCTCTGATATACAACAGCTAATATTTTAGAGGTTAGTATTAAAAATAACAAACATCCTTTTCTTCAGCTTAAACTTCATTGCTGGCATTTTATTTTCATACACGTGAAAAGAGTTCATACGCGGCAAATCAGCAGTTCTTGGGTTATTTGCCGTCATAATTAAATAAAAGGCCCATAAATAACCTCCGAAAACGCATTTAGTTACATCTTTTGTGGCAAAACATAAAAATTCCTTTTTCTACAATTTTACGAACGTGTAACCAAATCCTACGAGGTATTTTCTATTGAATTCTGGGTCCCTTTTTCGAATCTTCGACCGGAAACTTAGTCAATACGTTGAATGGGAACTAACAATGGTATTCGGATTTGTATTGTGCGCGTTTATCTTTTTTTTAAAAGTGCCAAAAATCCGGCTTAAAATCGCGCAGGTATGTAATTCAAATGTATGACACAATGGGTTTGCTATAGTTGATAACAGAGTCGTACGAAAATTCCCCTTTTTTAACCCATTTCAAAATACATTTTTCTCCAACTGCTTAGCCTTTGACGCTTTCAAATTTCAACGCAAAGTTGACGTTTTTCGACAAACGTTATTTTGTGACAGCTTTGCCGCTCTAGCGCGGAAACATTTTAAAAACGCTTGCATCTCTTACTTATTCTTTTATAATGAAAAATAGTGATAGTGAATTATCGAACACACCTCCTGATGTAGAAGAAAGTGCAAAAAATGTATCTTTAAATCTCCTAGTATAGAAATCGAGAGCAAAATATGAATTTCAATTTCAATAGATTCATAACCTGGTGTCAATCGAATAAGTATTCAGAAAATGTGTCTCCGGCTTATTTTGGTCAGAGACTTCGAAATCATCAACTCTTTGGTCCATATATTCGATGATACGAACATGCTTGAATGTTAAAAATAACATCGAAATCAATGTCAAGTATCCTAAACTCATCGCATTTCTCAAAAAACAATCCGTTGGATACAAAGCGAAAAAATCCAAAACATTTACCACTGAAGATATTCACAAAGGTCTACAAGAAGCTACCTATGAAGAATATCTACTGAAAAAGGTAAATTTCAATTATACCTTATACTATCTGTAGTTTGATAGGCAGTTAGAATAGTTTCTTAGTTAAATAAACTCTTGATTACTTGAGTAGTCATATTAGCGTAGGGGTCCGAAGCGCAGGCATTTCAAACTGTTCGCTTGGGCTCAATGCCGGCCGGGGTCACTTTTTTTTAATTTACGAGTTATTTTCCCTTCTATTTCGTTAGAAATATGAATTATTGGAATAATAGCAATTTGGATAGCTTATACATTTTGGATAGCTATTGACTGGTAATTTTTTTATAGGTAATTATAATTATGGGTATTGCTGGTTCCTGCAGACGCGATGAATTAGTAAAAATGGAGATCGGTGACATAGAAAATTCCCAGTGAAATTGCTAAATATTTGGAATTACCTGAGCATACTTTATATACAGGACACTGCTTTCGACAAACATCTGCTACTTTATTGGTGAATGGTGGAAAAGATCTAATACAACTAAAGAAACATGGTGGATGGAAAAGTAGTAATGTCGCAGAAGGTTGTATAGGCGAATCAACCAAAAATAAGATTAAAACACCAAAAAAATATTTTCAAAACCGCATGTATCCACATCTCGTTCTATAGATTTCCAATCTTCGGAAGAATTTATGTTGGAGATATATCCTGTTGGACCATCAGGTTAGGAAATAAATATTAAAGATTATCATAATTGCACATTCAATTTCAGTATAGTGAGTGATAAACTAAAGTAATTATTTTCAATATTATAAAATGTTATAATTAAAATACAAGTAATATTATGAACTTACTTATTTTGAATAAAGTATTTAGTGCTTTTTTTTTCTGTCTAAACACTGCAATTGTAGAAAAGATCTTGTGCGTATTTCGAGCACAAAGTGTCATTGCCGCTCTCCAAAAATTATAACTCTCTTTGTCGAGCGCCAATATATCACTTTGTGCTCTTAATACACAAATAGCTTTTTTAAACCCATAAAAAAATACAACTTCTCATGTGTTATGTATTTTGTTGCTGTTCTAAATATTTGTAAATTAGGCACAGTTTGTGACCATAACCTAATGGCATATGAAGTTATTTTACTGAAAGAATGGGTGAAAACTAACATTATGACGTCACACGCGCTCGGGTTTGTTCGGGAGCTGTCGGCGGGTCTTCGGTACTTTTAATTATTGCGAAAAAAAAATTAGTTTTGTTATAAAACTTATATATGATCATTCCATTTATCACAAAAATAAAATTTTAAAAACCGAATTGCAGAACCTTTTTGAGGGGAGTTTTAGGGCCAAAAACCGCACTTCCCCCGAAACTAAATGTGATTGCCTAACCCCTACACCAAAAAGAAACATATTTCCAATTTTCTGATAATAGTACATTGTGTATCTAGTAGTAAAAGCAATACATTCCCGCACGACAACGTAAATTAAAGCATTGAAGTCTGGGAATGTGCTTTTACTACGAGGTACACCTACTATTTTTTCTGAAATAGCAATCAACATTATCATAAATTAAGGAGTTTTTATAAATGCTTAACAATTTTTGACTACCAACTTAATGCCTAGGAAGTCTTTTCCTTGAAAATCACTGTTTATTTTGACTAGCAAAAAAATTTCCGGACCGTTTTCGGTAATTAGTACAGCAATGATTAATACACTGGCCATTTAGGAGAGGCACAGGTTGCTGCTAAGCTTAAAAATTAAGTAATTTAATAAATCAATGTTTCTTATTACCCTTTTACCCTTTTACCCATCACCTGTTTCAACAACTTCATCAGAAATATCAAGATTTATTTGGATCCACCCTGTATACAAGGAGAGCTTTTTGGGTACAAAAGCACATATGGAGATCAGGAATCTAAATAAAGAGAAGGACGAGAATGGGTGAGGGATAGGGCGGCTGGCGGCGGTCTTCATGAAGGGGCGACAGTAATTAGACGCATTTTTGTAATGGATAGAAGTTTGAATACGCTTTACGATAAATATAGTTTTTAAGTGGAACAAAATATTATTTCTTACAAGCAGCGGTGGGATTGGGAACATTTCATTATTTTTTTTATTTATTATTTTGAAAGAAAAAAAATGGAAAAACGGAAAATCGTAATCCTGAACGTAAGGAAAGACGTCGCTGCCGACAAAGTAGTAGTAGTTTAAGTACTACCTCAAGTTCTTCGAGTATGGATAGTAGTGGATCATCATCGATAAACTTAAAACGTGAGGTGAAACGTTTGAAAAAAAGAACTAAGTGACAAAATAATGGTGATGAGAATTTGGTGCCAATTTTTGACCCTTCGCGTGATGATATTACGGCCGAAGTGTGGGTCCAGAAGGTTGAAACTTTGGCTAGTCGATACAAATAGGATGATCACTCTGTTGTTCGACTGATTGCAAACCGTCTTGGGGAAATGCATGACGTTTGCATTCAGGTGAAAACCAGTTGGATAGAAATCAGGAATAGCGTGCTGGGCCAGTTTTGTAACGGTGTTTCATTTGCTAATTTATTAAAAGAAGCAGCTAATTACGAAACAAGGGCAGGTCAGAAATTAGGTAATTACTGCTTTAAAAAAAACATTTAATTGTAACGGTATTGTATTTTTCAGAATGGCGTTTTTACGCTCACATTTAATTTTTTACGGACAGATATTGCCACAAGTGAGTTGTTACGCTCAAATTCGATCTTTACGGACAGATATTGTCACAATGAAGTTGTTACGCTCATATTAGATTTTTTACGGACAGATATTGTCACAATGGAGTTGTTACGCTCATACTCGATTTCTTACGGACAGATATTGTCACAAGGGAGTTGTTACGGTCATATTCGATTTTTTACGGACAGATATTGTCACAAGGGAGTTGTTACGCTCAAATTCGATCTTTACGGACAGATATTGTCACAATGAACTTGTAACGCTCATATTAGTTTTTTTACGGACAGATATTGTCACAATGGAGTTGTTACGCTCATACTCGATTTCTTACGGACAGATATTGTCACAAGGGAGTTGTTACGCTCAAATTCGATCTTTACGGACAGATATTGTCACAATGAAGTTGTTACGCTCATATTAGTTTTTTTACGGACAGA
Source organism: Agelastica alni (assembly GCA_950111635.1). NCBI lineage: Eukaryota > Metazoa > Arthropoda > Insecta > Coleoptera > Chrysomelidae > Agelastica > Agelastica alni. The sequence goes on along the minus strand of OX467709.1, from coordinate 10,305,225 downwards.
TATTGTCACAATGGAGTTGTTACGCTTATACTCGATTTCTTACGGACAGATATTGTCACAAGGGAGTTGTTACGCTCATATTCGATTTTTTACGGACAGATATTGTCACAAGGGAGTTGTTACGCTCAAATTCGATCTTTACGGACAGATATTGTCACAATGGAGTTGTTACGCTCATATTCGATTTTTTATGGACAGATATTGTCACAAGGGAGTTGTTACGCTCATATTCGATTTTTTACGGACAGATATTGTCACAAGGGAGTTGTTACGCTCAAATTCGATCTTTACGGACAGATATTGTCACAATGGAGTTGTTACGCTCATATTCGATTTTTTACGGACAGATATTGTCACAATGGAGTTGTTACGCTCATATTCGATTTTTTACAGACAGATATTGTCACAATGGAGTTGTTACGCTCATACTCGATTTCTTACGGACAGGTATTGTCACATATAGTAATTATTATTTAAGACTGGAATGTAAAATGAAGTTGTTGCGTTCACACTCGATTTCTTACGGACAGGTGTTGTCACATATGGTGGTTATTGTTTGGGACTGTAAAGTGAAATGAAGTTGTCACGCTCACACTTAATTTCTTACGGACAGGTATTGTCACATATATTAATTATTATTTAAGACTGTAATGCAAAAGGGAGTTGTTACGCTCACATTCGATTTATTACGGACAGATATTGTCATGTGTAAATTATCTCTAGGTATAATATATTTCTTTAGGAGCAGATAATGCTATTTTCACCAGCGATAGGTCTTAGGACAGTCCTCTAATACAGGATGGTCGAGTGTAAGATATAGTTGGATCCACCCTGTATGCAAGGAGAGCTTTTTGAGTACACGAGCACATCTGGAGATAAGGTATCTAAAGAAAAGAACGAGAAGGGTTGTGGGATAGTGCAGCATTTTTAACGATGAGACGTTTATTTTTTATATAAGTTTTTTAAAAATTATAAATAATTATTTTATTTTTTAAAAAACTTTCATCAACTACTGCTCACCTCCTCAAAAAAAATTTCCCTTCTACGGCCCTGTATTATTGTGCAATAAAATAGCTTTTAATTATTATACAAATTTAAGTCCTCCATCTAAGAAAATCATTATCATTTGCATTTTCGAGGAATCGCGTTCATTCCTTCAAAGCAATATAAAAATATTTATGAATCAATACTTAAATTTTCAAAAATTATTTATATGGGGGGTGATAAAATATTTTTAAAAGGTAATAAACCTATAAATTTTTTATGAAATTCTAACGGCACGTCTTTTAAAAATTATTTATGGGCCTTTTTTGAGTTATGGTGTAGCGGGTATACACGAAAACTTTTCAAAAGAGCCTATTGAGATGGTATAAAAATCTGAAGGGTGGGTCGTGATTTATATTAATATTACCATTGCATTTACACCGGGTCTATCATCAATTATGAAGCGTAATAGTTATACATCCTTCTACACAAGATTTTTCGATTAACAATGGGATTAAAATTATTAAATAATAATTTTGCAGTTCCTAGTATTGATTTACAAAATTATTAAAAAGAATGGGAAAACTTGTAGAAATACTTACATTAATTTTCAGGAAATACCACAATGAAGTAAATAATTTAACAGTTAATAACCTTCCAGATAATAAATAATTTAATAGTAAGTAAATTATTGTGGAAGTATCTACATTCTACATAATTTCTCAGCATTTAAATTTTCATTTAAAATAAATGTTAACTGAAAATACAGTAGAACAAATTGACCTTTACCCTGACGTCATACCTACATACCCCGTGAAATGAATCAATGAGTCAAAAATGGCTACTGTTACTTTGTCGTGTACCTAAATATTTCCACTGTTTGTTTATCTTATCAGTATTTTTTTGCGTTATAAATAACTAAATATTGCTGTTGGTTGAAGTCAATTTAAATAATTCCATATTACTGTTTTTATATAAACGAAAATTTAGTTAAGAGTCCTATAATATTCACCAATAATTATTTTGTCAGCTACTAATACACAAAAAAACTATGAATCTTTCATTTGAATAAATTTATTTAAATTTAAAACAGCACATAATTTAAGGTTAACAAAAACAATTGGCTAGCATAATAAAAAATATCAAATCATTTGTAATAAAGGTATTTAATGTACACTATTCATACATTTATTATTATTCCGAAACTTACAATACAATATATATTAAGTATTTTGGAAACATCGTCAGACTCTGAAGAGGAACTGTTACCTACGTTAATAGTTAGTGATTCCACGTCAATATCACAAATAACTTTTAATTTGCTTATAAGCATATCCAATTGTCAATCTGTAAGAATTCAGTTCACAGAATTAAGAAATATGAGTGTATGTAGACACCAGTACCTTTCTTAACCTTTTTATAGAAGGCTATAAGTGTTTACATGCATGTACCTTTCTTACTTCTTGGTTGTTAACGTAATTCTTACTTTAGTTGACTTTATAAATTTATCATAAATAATGTTCCCGTTACACGAAAGTTTAGCTACCGTCTAAGAAGTAAGGTTATGTTAAAAATATTTATTAAATGCAAAACTGGAAATTTTATTCTCACCGTAAAATCAAAATAACAAATAAGAGGTTTTGAAAAAAACCGATTTTATAGAATTTATCTGAATGCAAATGATAAAACGCTTTAAACAAAACTTGATGTATCAAAATAATGGCAGTTGTCATAAGAGGTCAAAATAAATTCTTATGAATACAACCGATTAATCGTTATTGGCGCTATCTATGTTCAACATTTAGAGGTCATAATTAGAGATACAAAAGAACGTATGTCATTGCTTGAAAGACAAGTGTACATATTGTATGATGTGTTTCTACTGTTAGAAGAAAAGGATGAGGTATATAAAGTTTGTGTTTAATACTGTTCATTGTTAGTGACGTCAGGGTAAAGGTCAATTTATTTTACTGTATTGTCTTAATGTATGTTCCGATAACGTAATAAAGGGATTTTAAATCGACAACACTGTTTTAAATGACAGTAAAATTGACAATTAACAGCTGATAAGTGCTTAGTAAATGTGGTATCGTTTTTTTTCTTATGCTGAAACAACGCTTGAAAATTGTAAAAATAATTTACTTCTAAAATCACGGTTCAATTCGCAAAACTTTTGTGAGCCAAGTCCATTTTACGGTCGACATAATCGTCTATCTGAATAAGTTATTTGAATAACCATAAATCTTTTACGCACCACCAATTGTTATTGCGCATCAGCAGAGACATCGTACAGTGTGCACCGAAGAGTTTATTGCTTTTGTGGAGCGTAGTTTTAAGGAGGACTCAAATGAGTCGATTATCCAACATGCAAAACATTTGGAGCTGTATAACTTTATGATAGATTTTGAGGAATAATATTTGTTTAGGACCTTACAAGATCCAGCTTGTACGTGAACAGCATGCCCGTCGTACATTCGTTAAATGAGCCAAAAACAAGATAATCCTTATTTTCTCCACAAAATTTTGTTTTGCGATGAGGCTAATTTCTGGTTTAATTGCTACGTAAACAAACAAAAGTCTAGACAATAAAAAAGTGAGTATTAAATCGCAAAGATCACTGTTTGGTATGCTTTATGATCTGAAGGAATAATTGGCCCATATTTCTTTAAAAATAATGCTGGCCAGAATTTTAAAGTTAATGGAAAGCTTTATATTGATTTTTTTTCAATTGAATGGTGTTAATATGGAAGAGCTCCAGTATCAACAAGATTTTGCAGTATGCCACACAGCTAATATATGGCCTTAGTTGTTCGAAAAAATGGTCGGAAATTGGACTTCGAAATCGCGCTTTTTTCGAGCTAGCTGAGGCGCCCAAATGCCAGAAATCAAATGTAAACACTAATAGCAATAATAGCAAACAATTTGATTTTTAATAAAGCCAATATCATGGCTATTACCAATTATAGGAAAGCCAGAATTTATATAGCCAGGGGTAGTAAGGCCGCAATCAAGGCTGTGGCCAACGCCACAAAAAATCCAACCTGCTCGAGGAACTGGCAAGAGACAATATTTGCATCATTTGGTCACCAGACCATTTATGCATTCAAGGTAATATAAAAGCCAATGCATTGGAAAAAAAGGTTCAAGGAACTACCAATAGCTCCAGAACCATTTTGCGGATAAATAAAACAACACATTTAATCAGAAACTAAAATATGGAAAAAATCAACATACTGATATAACTAAGAACAGGCCAATTGTCTACTGGACTGGCAATACTGTAGAGAAAACAATCTTTAACTTATAAATAGGAATGACTTAAAATTGCTATTTGGTATCACTAACCAGTCAATAAACATCTTAAAAAGATGGGCAAGGTGGAGAATGATTTCTGCAAATTCTGCAGCGAGGACAAAGAATCTGTACACCATCTTCTAATAGAATGTGCAACATAATCATAAAAAAGAATAAGATTGTTCGGTCCTACCTACGAAGATCTTTAAAATTGTAACGAAAGATCATGGTGCCCAAGGACTTTTGTCAGGCACAAATGTACTGTTAAATAAAAATATTTTAATTTTTAATTGCATTTTAAAGTTGTAAACCTACAAAAAAGACACTTTATAATGAATATATTGCCAAGTTAATATTACAGATAATAATAATTTGTTTAAATATTTTAAATAATTCAAGTAATGCGAATGTCATAGCTAACGCCACTTAATTAATAAACAATGTCCAAATAATGATGTTCCAAATAATGTCTATATCATATTCTAATTGATGCCTCATAGAAATTAGATTCACAAAACAGCTCAAAACTTGAAGATGGGTGAATATCCATCGTGATAAAACTGTTAATTATAATCAAACGTAGTTTAGGGTTTAAATAATCCTTTTTTGAACTGTAAAAGACACACCTTTATTAATTTTTAACAATTTAAATTCACACGTTGTTTTAGCTTACTTAATATTAAATTTTGGTTAATACACCGATTTTCACAAAAACACAACAAAACTCTCGTAAAAATTTTCTTCTTCTTCTTCTTCTTCCTTTTTTAATGTAAGCAATTTGCTTGTTTTTCTTCGTATCCTCTGCCGTTCAATTGTTAGAAAGGTTGTCACCGTATCCTAATATTTCTATGCATAGGTATTTAAATATCATCTCCTGTTTTATCATCCACAACCAGTTTGCATCTGATAGGTGTTTTTGAAGTGGTCTTCGTTTTCTGCAATCAGAACAGCATCATCGGCATAGCATAGGATTTTGACGTCTTTGTTCCCCATTTTATACCCTTTCAGGTTACTAGTGCTTTTTATTATTTCGTCCATAACGATGTTCAAGAATAAGGGGCTAATGGAATCTCCTTGTCGAATACCACTATTTACAGGAATTTCTTCGGTAGTTGTGCCATTGATTTTGGCTTGTATTTTGTTTCTCTGGTAAATATTTTTGATGGTTTTTATGATTTTGTATGGGATTTGCCTGTTGTTTAGAAGGTGTATCACGTCCTCCATTTGAATTCGGTCAAACGCCTTTTGCAGGTCTATAAAATAAATGTAGGCTGATTTGTTATACTCGATGGATTTTTCAGTTATTTGTCGCAGGACAAATATCGCATCTGTACAAGATCTTTCTGATCTGAATCCTTGTTGTTCATCGCCCAATGTGGGTAAAATTTGATAATGAAAATACACACGATCAAAAACCAAAAACCAAAAGATCAAAAACCAAAAATCAAAAAATTTGGTATCCAACTTTAAGATTAGGCTTTTGGTGTAAACAAACATGATACATACATACATAAAGTCACGCCTTTTCCCATAGGGGTAGGCAGAGACCACTTCCTTCCACTTGCTACAGCTCTTACACACATCTTTTGCTTCCTCTTATTTCATCAGTGCTCTCATACATGCTCGTCGGTTGTTATTACTCTTGATCTGGCCTTTCTTCAGAACATTGTTGTTCTGATCGAGATATTGTCGCCGAGGTCGACCTCCACCGACTTGTACATTCACACTCGTATTATAAATTTGTTTCGTCAATCTTTCTTTATCCATCCTTTCTACGTGTCCAAACCATCTAAGCTTTCCTTTATCTACCTTTGTAACCATATCTTCTTTTACACCAAAGCGTTCTCTTATCTCACTATTCTTTACTTTATCCAATCGAGACACTCCGGCTATACTTCTCAGACTACTCATCTCCGCAGCATTAATCCTATTTTCATGCTTCTTCTGCCAAACCCAACATTCACTACCATACATAAGTGTAGGAACCAACACTCCTCTATGCACAGTCAGACGTGCCTTTTTTGACACTTTCTGGCTGTTTATAAACATGATAATAAAGAAGAAACGACTCCTGCGATTTATTATCTTCCGAATTTTGTGTTCAGTAGTAAAATCACGATTCTCCGGTAATTAACATTTCGGTGCAAAAAATGCCTTAAGTTGGACTAACAGATATTTAGAGGGAAAAAATTATTGCTTTCATTGAACAAGGAATGCCACAAAGAGACGTAGCGGAGATAGTAGACGCTACCCAGGGTGTTGTAACGAAAACATATGCAAGATACTTGAAACTCTCAAAAACGGGCCCAGACAAAGTCGTCAAAGAGTCACAACTAAACAACAGGACCGCTTTGTGTGCCAAATTGCTAAAAGAAATCACAGTGTTTCTTATCCAGAGCTACAACGACAACTTCTGGAAGCTACAGATGTGAACGCTTCGGTTGAAACCATAAGAAAAAGACGAACTATAAGAAAGAGGTTGTATATATGTACATTAGGAAAGATTTACGGGTCCCACAGTTATCTAGGCAAAATAAAATTGCCCGGCTAAATAAGTGTCTTCAACACCAAAACTGGACCAATTGAGAATTGGAAAAATGTTTTTTCGGATGAAACTAGAATTGGCCTAAGATCAGATGTTCATCGAATTCGGGTTCTCAGGAGCGAGACTCCAGGCTGCCAGATCTGTCCCAAGATATGAAGAAGAAACTGGAATGTTTTGGGGAGGTATTATGCTGGGAGCAAAAACTCTATTTTTACCACTTTAACAAACTTTAACCGGTCGGAGGTATGTTGATTTAGTGCTAGAACCAATCATTAGGCTTTGGAGAGCTGCTAATTTTATCTTCATGCACGATAATGCATATCCCCATGCCAGCAGAGTAGCTAGAGAATGTCTTGAATGCTCCAGAGAAATAAAAACTCTTGTACCACCACTCGCCACATTCGGTCGAAGAACTCGTCACGTTGATCAGTCTCACCCATTTACTCTCAAGATTGACACTACAAGGACCAATCTCCATCAAGAATCCTTCTTTTACAGGGCTGCAACGGAATGAAACAAGCTTCCAGAGAGCTATAACCTGCATCTTTTTAAAAATTGGGTCCATAATCATCTCCTTTCTATAATTCCCCCCCTCCGTCCGCGTTCCACACAATAGATCTACCCTTTTTGCGACTATTTTCGGTAAAAAAAAAACGGAAGGTGTGTCACAGTTTTAGACTGGACTGCATGTTCACCAGACCTAAATCTTATTGAACATTTGTGGAACCAGCTGCTTAAAAAAAGTGTTAGAGCTCGTCGAAACAATCCAGGAAATGTCGCACAGCTTATTGATGTAGCATTAGAAGAATGGAAAAACTTACCTCAAGAAAATGTTGGCAATTTAATGAGAAGCATGCCAACTAAAAAATATCATTGTTTTTATTTTGTCAAGTAATTAATTTCAATGATATGTGGGTTATTTTCTATTAAAAGTCTTTGGTAAGGACCAAGTTTTATTCATAATTTCATACAACTTAAAAATTATGTAAAATAATAGGTGATTCAATTTAAGTTTGGTTGCGTGTATTTATTTGAGAAGCACGTCAACGTTTTAAAATGAACTGCCTACATATTTTTTAAAAAATTTATTTATTTTTGTGATCGTTTAAATGTTTTTTGATACATCGTGTTGTCTAAAATGTTTTTGAAGTTAACTTGAGGAACATACTTATCATCTCAGGATTCTTGATTTTTATGACGGTTAATAAAATACGAAGTCTTTGTTTTTGTTTAACAACTGGGTAAATATTGAATCTAAAGGTAGAGACGGTACTTGAGAGGTTGTACATAAAATTATTCCCCGAAAAGTTAAGAACGGCAATAAAATCTCCTTTGGGTGATAAAACGAAACATTTTTTTTTAAAATAATAAATTAGAATTACTATACATTTTATTTCTTGGTCAAGAATTTGTACAGTTTCATCAAACAAGGCGTCAAACTCATAAAAGAGAAATAAAACTTGAACCTTTTTGTATATAAATCACTTTTGAAAAAATTTATACGCTTTTGCGAGTGCCACACACATTTTTTTCAACTTTCGAAGGGGATATTTTCCTCAAAAACGTAGTAATTGAAGGTTTCGATTGATTTTAAAATATATATTGATTTTTCAAAAACCCTAATCATAGAAACGAAAAATAAATAAATGTTACTTACTTACTTAACGTGGCCAAACAACACTTTAAGCGTTTTAGCCTCCTCGACCACCGCCCTTCATCTAGTCCTATCTCTTGCTACTTCTTCCCAATTTCATAGTTCCATCATATAGGCGTCTCTCTCTAAATTATCTTTCCACTTTTGTCTAGGTCGTCCTAGTGGCCTTCTTGTATTTGGTTTGCCTCTATAAACGTTCCCAATATCCCTATTCTCCGCTCTGACTACGTGACCTGCCCATGCGAGCCTTCTGGACCTTATTGTGCTAATGATCCATAGCTGTTTAGTCATTTCCCTTATTTCACCACATGTGCGGTTCCTCCACTGGGTTGTTACTGGATCTTGTACGAATTTACATATTTTCCGTAAAACTTTATTCTCGAAGGAGAGTAACCTTTTTTGATCTCTAAGAGTCATGGTCCACGCCTCGCATCCATACAGGACCCCAGGGATTACTATTGTATTGTATAGGAATCTTCAGTTTCACTTTTCTTGGTAGATTGCATGGTCGAAGCAAATTGCTCAGGGCAGCTACGACTCTGTTTCCGCTATGTATACGACACTGTATTTCCTTTCTAACATCATTTGTTTCGTTTATCTATGAGCCCAGGTACTTGAAATATTTCACTCTTTCGAAAGTCCCATTATCTCTTGTTAGGTTTATGTCTCTGTGTGTTTCTCTTCGATTTAATTTCATGTATTTAGTTTTCTCTTTACTTACCCTGAGCCCTATTATCTTTCCTCTCTCTTCTATTGGCGTATAAAGTCTTTTAAGCCCTTCCTTTGTGTCGCACATGATCCCCAAATCGTCTGCGTATGCTACCGCCTTGAATTTCTTGCCCATTTCCACACCTTCATCTATATCATCAAGCCTTCTTATCACATATTCTAGAGCTACATTAAAAAGTAATAGTGAGAGCGCGTCACCCTGTCGTAGCCCACTTTGAATATTGAAGGGTTCTGACGTTGTTTCCTCAATTTTAACTCGGGCCTTGGATTCTAGGACGTACATCTTCGTCAGATTAATGAGTTTATTTGGGAAACCGAAGTTTTTCATCACGGTCCATAGGCTTTTGCGGTTGATGCTGTCATAAGCCTGTTTATAGTCTACAAATAAAGCAAAGGTAGTTTGGACGTGTTCCCATTATTTTTTCAGAATCTGTCTCGCGTTGAATATCTGTTCTTTTGTCCACCTCCCCTTTTGGAAATTACACTGATATTCTCCTACACCTTTCCGCAAAAGGAGGATATAAATGTTACAGCGAGGAAAAATCACAATCCTCTGTCTTATTGATGTTGGCTCAACTATGAAAACTATGTTTTTAAGGAGATATATTTATGACAAAATATTACTTAATTTTAGCTCAAAATACTATATTTTTTGTCACAGAAAAAAAATCTTAAAAATTCAAAAAAATCCCAAATGAAGAGAATCAACCAAACTAAATAACAGCAAATTAACACTTCCTTACATCGCCTTTTCCACTGGTAACTGCTTCGATTAGTATTGACATTCTGTCAACTAATATTTGGCAGTCATCTGGCGTAAAATCGTCTTGGAAACGGGTTCGCAATTCTGGAGCGATTCTGGACTACTAGACGTCCAATTTAAAACTGAAATATTGTGTTCCAACATCCAATCTTTGACTTTTTTAGCAGTATGACAAGCGGCGCCATATTGTTGGAAGATACAATCGATATTATTTAAACGCATTTGTTCAATTTGGGAAGTTAAGTTTTTTTTTGAAGCACATTAATTTACTTATCAGCATTCATAATACCTTCCACGAAGTGTAAGTTTCCCACTCCACTAGCTGACATGTATCCCCAAAACATAACAGAAGCCGAAAACTTAACTTTCTTTTTAAGACAATTATTCTGAAATAGTTCTTTCTTAGTTTTTAGTTCTTATAACACGACTCCTACTATCACCAACTTATACTCTTCAAATCTAGCTTCATCACACCAAATAATGAAGTTCCGTTGGTTTGGAAACCATAAGTTGTGTTTCTTTGCCCACGCTTGTCTATTTTTTTTCGAATCGTTATCAGTAGTGGCTTTTCTTTTGCCTAAGAAATATTGAATTAATAACGAACAAAGAAAAATAATACTTACCTTGTTAATTTTAAGTCCCAGTTTTTTGGCAGCTCTGTGACAAGTTGCTCTTGACATTTTTTCCTTAATTTATAATGTTTTAAATTTATTGTAATTAGTACGCCGATTTTGCTTGATAAACTTTTTTAAAGCTCTAAAGTTTGTATTGGAATAATGCGGATGACTTCCAGTTCTCGGTATTTGAACCACATATCCAGTTGATTTGTACAGTATATTTCTCAATTTATTAACACTTGCAGCGATTTTGGCCTTTTAAGTATAAGTAATGATCACTTTTCTTATTTCGTCAGAAACAGCTTATTTCGGCAACTTCCCGGACGCTTTTTCTCTGAGAAAGTAGCATTATTCCGGCCTAATCTGGGAAGTACGTACTTCCCGGACTAGGTTGGGTATGGTAGGTATGGTTTTGATAAATACATTTAATCATTATCATAGCAGCGAAATAACGACTGACAGCTTTTTGAAATAAATTGACATTTTGATTTTTGAAAGTTTGAATGGTTTTTGGTCGTAATTAACGCAATAAACTATGGAAAGCAGCAGCGATAGTAAGTTTAAAAATGTGCCTTCCGAAATTTCCAATGCAACAGCTGCTGCTACAGCACAATTATTAACTAAAAAATCATAGTCCAGGTACGAAAACGTTTATGATTTGTTCATGAAATGAATGGTTATGTAAGATATATTTGGATCCACCCTGTATGCAAGGAGAGCTTATAGTGTACACGTACACAGTCTGGAGATCAGGTACCTAAAGAAAATGACGAGAAGGAAATATTATGAAAATATTATGATTTTGGTGACTTTCCGACATAATTTACATTAAAAGTAACTAAATATTTTAATTATGTATTATCATAAATTATTTGGTTTTTAAATAAAATGAAGAACTAATATTAAATTATCGTCCGTTGAACGGTGTAATCAACGACAAATGTTCGCAGAAAGTGCCTAATACAATGTAAGAGAAAGTATATGAGAGATATGTCGTCGTCACTTATTTATTGGATGTGTGGGGAGACTGACAGAGCGGTTAATGGTGGGCGTGAGCAATTTCGTCCTAACTAGGAAAGCTTTTCATTTTTCACAATTAAAAACATAAATTATTTTACAAGGAAACAATTTTGAAACAAAAACTGGCACCTTCGGTCTTGTTATCTTTCTATCTATCTATCTATCTATCTATCTATCTAGTCTTCACTTGTAGCATCCTCTCTCTAGCGTTATTTATTTTTCTAGCCACGATTTCGTCGTCTCTATCAAACCACTCCATTTTTTATCCCTTTGATTTTCTCCTAGTACCTCTTTTACTACACATAAACTCCAATTAAATCTTGGATACCTGTTGAAAATTCCGTTATTTTCAACTGTAAAATGTTTCTCCAAATCATTCCTTGATTTAAAAACCTCATTATTATAACCGTTAAACGCGTGCTTTAGGTTACCAATTATACATAAAGGTCACAAGCATCAGCGCCCTAAAACAACAACTACTCTTGACCGCTTCCTTTTGAGGACTTCGTTTTTGGTCTTCGTCGAGAGTTCAAGCTCACTTCGCTTCATTTTTACTGCAGTAATAGAATAAAATGTGAATCCTATTAAGGATAGCCATCAGCCGTATAATGATGCTGCACTGCAAATGAATGATAAAAACATTGAAAGGGTTCCATGTTTCAAATATCTTGGTTGTTTCATTACAGAACAGCTCGACCCGGATAAAGAAGTCAAGTGCAGGATCGAGTCAGCTCGCGCAACCTTTCAGAAAATGAGATCGCTCTTTTGCATTAATAATCTAAACTTAGAGCTCCGCCAGAGAATGATCAAATGCTACATATGGTCTATACTGTTGTATGGGGCAGAGATTTGAACCTTAAAAGCAGCAACCATTAATCGTCTTGAAGCATTTAAGAGGTGGCTACATAGACGTATGCTCCGAATCCCATGGGTAGCAAAGCAAATAAATGAAGCGGTTTTAAATAGAGCAAACGCCGTCCGCGAACTACTAATAACAGTTAAATGCCGAAAGCTGTCCTATCTAGGTCACATACTCAGGGGTGATCGTTACCGTATCCTTCAACTTATAATGAAGGGCAAGATAGAAGGACGTAGTAGTCGGTAAAAGACAAGTCTCGTGGTTATGGAATCTTAGAGGGTGGACCGGAATTCGAATAGCAGAACAACTCTTTAGAATCGCCGAAGACAGAGCACAGCCAGTGACAATATTCTAAAATATAAAAGAGACCTGAATTTTTACAATTGATCATGTTTCAATAGACGACAAAATGGCGTCTCCATGTATAAAATTTTAATATACTAAACAGGGTAATTAAATAGTGTTTAGAAAGTGTTTAGTGTTTAGTCCTTAGAAAACAAATCCACGTGTTATGAACAGGATGACCATGCTATGACCCACAAATCCGGCAACTTACAGTAAAGTAGGACACCAAGAACAGCGACTAAACCTTCTCTTCTTCTTTTGCCGTCGCGTCGACAATACCTGTCCATCTTTCCTCTACACTTCCAGCTCTTGTATTGTCCATACTAATTTCTATCTTTTTATTTAATGTATTTTAATAATTATTTCTCATAGCATACAAGCTCCTTACAAATCTACTCTAATCTCTGGCTTCATTAGAATTTCTTTACGTTTCTGAACATACACAAATATGGGCTGTCTTAAAATAATGAGCAATTTTAAAGAAAGTGATTGGGATATTTAATAAATAATGAGCATTTATTCATTTATTTTTCATATCAATAATTTAACGATCTTTTAAAGAAAGTCAATTCGATAAGTTTATTTCATTTTAGCAGCGTCAAGTATCAGTATCATTACATAGTCGATATTGTAGAAGTTAAAAACAAAATCTAATTTAAAAACTCAATTTTTAGGGGCTTACGACAAGAAAATCCTTAAATATACAATTAAAACAAAATCTAATTTAAAAACTCAATTTTTAGGGGCTTACGACAAGAAAATCCTTAAATATACATTTTTAAACAAATCCAAACATCCAAAAAAGGTTATTTGTATTGAGTCTATACTCGACTCTAATAAGAAATGATAAGAATACGGACAAAAATTTGTAACAGGTGGGCACTATTTTAAGTTTGTGTTATCAAAAAAGTATCGCTTTATATTTGCGATTCTTTCAGTTTAAAGCAGCAGTATTTTGTGCTCAATTTACCAAGTTATTAAATCATTATTAGTGCAGTCATTATAGTTTTTAACTGCGGAAAAATTCCTGGTGAGCTGAATTTTTGTATACACCTTTATTAAGGCACTTTAATGAATATGTAAAAAATCTACAATGATATCGTACCGGCTAAAAAGGTTATCAAGGTCAAAAGGTCGCGAAAATCAGTTTTCCGCGAATATCTCGCTACCTATTGCTCGGAGGTCAATTAAGGTTATGACAAAAATTGTTCATCGTGCAATTATCTACAAAAAATTTATGTTGCATTTTTTTGTAAGATCAACCGTTTTTTAAACAGAACGCTGAGAAATCGACTACATTATGATTATGCACTCGTTTCCACACTCCCCCCTTGAGGTAGCATGTAAGACGCGTTTTTTACATGGTTTCCCCATTAGACCTAATCCATGATATGTAGTAAAAGATTTTTTATTTAAAAGTGAAGAGTTTTTTATCTAAAAACTGAAAAAAACAAAAGAAATAAACTTATTACTAGCTTATACAAATTTATATGTAGTCAAACCTGGATAAGCGAGAGTTCAAGGGAGCACGATCTCATTCTCGCTTGTAGAGGTTTCTCACTAACCCGGGTTTCTCGCTAATGCAGGTACATGGGTAGCGTTTTTCTCTTATAGGGGTAAGCAGTAATAATAAGTCACAGCAAGTACGAATGTAGGAAATATGTATGTATGTACAAATGTAATATGATAAAATTATGTGCATGATATGCTCAACATTATTGTGTACATATATTTTTTTAAATGCTTACGAAAACAAAACAAAAATTCGTATTTAAAACGTATTTACTTAAAAAAATCCGTCAATTTCGTTTGGGTTTCTCTTTTTGTATTTTGAATGTTTTTATCTAACTCATAAATTTTGTGGAATATTGCTTGATCAACAACCGCCGCGTATTCAAAGTACTGATGGACCGTCTCCAACGCATTTAAAGCTAGCTTCATTGGAATCATCTTTATTTCTGGTTCCGGAATCTATGCCTCGTCTTCACTGTCATTTCCATCAATACAGGTGTTCACACAATTCTTAACGATATCGTCGTCGGTTTGTTCTCCAGCGGTAGTTACGTCGTCGTCAATTTGAACGAAATCTTCGAAGCTCGGCGGCGGCATTAACATATTGGATTCGTGAGACACAAGCTTAGTCCATTCCTCGTTGCTAGGTCCAACTTCAACATAATTTTCTTCGGGCAGGTCTTGCTCATCTGTACTTTTCCAAAACCCAGCTTTCTTGAAGCAGTTTTTAACAGTTATGTCACTGACTAAGTACCATGCTTTTCTTGCAAATTTCATAGCTAGAAGTACGTTAATGTCAGGGCTACTGTTTTCTTCCAGACCCGTCAGAATATGTTTAACGACTTCTCTGCGATAAAAGCGTTTAAAAGTGTGAATGATGCCTTGATCTAATGGTTGAAGTTTACTTGTGGTGTTAGCAGGTAAAAACATTACTTTTACGTTTGCAAGTGTTGGTAAGTCCGTATGAGCAGCACAGTTGTCAATGAATAGCAGAATTTTTTTTCGGTTTATATTCATTTGTTTGTCAACTTTTTTCAACCAATCTTTAAATAATGTCTTGGTCATCCAAGCCTTTGTATTATTGGCATAATCAACGGGTAGAGTCTTGACACCATTAAAACATCTATAAGGTCGCTTTGATTTCCCGATGATGAGAAGTGGAAGTTTGTCCGTACCACTCATGTTTACACACTGAAGAAGTGTAAGGCGTTCCTTACTTTGTTTTCCTCCATGGCATTTTTCGCCTTTAAACGTAAATGTTTTATCCGGAAGGCACTTGAAAAACAAAGCAGTTTCATCCGCGTTGTAAATATCGTCTGGTTCATACCCTTGTAAAAGATTTGGCAGATCTTCAAGCCAGTGGTTGCACACACCTTGGTTCAAAGATTTTCTTTCCCCAGCTGCTTTTTTGAAAGCTATATTATGACTCCTTTTAAAACCAGCCATTGCTAGCAGAAAAGTTCTGGATTCCCAGTTTCGTAGCAAACTCTTTTGATTTTTCTTTCAACAGAGGTCCATCTATGGGAATGTTTTTATCGAGAGTTTGTTTTATCCATTCCAAAAGGCACATTTCGATATTGGGAAATTCAGAAACTCAAGTCCTCTTAATATTTCCATGTCCATCAGAGCACTCAGACTTTATGGAGTCTTTTGATTTTATAATTTTATAATAGGTGGATTCTGGTAAATTAAACTCCCTCTGAATTTCATTACGCGATTTTCCGGATTCAAACGTATTCACTATTTTAAGTTTATCACTTAATGACAGTACTTTAATTTTCCGTTTTTACATGATGCAGAACAAAACTTTCCTTCGCAATTGATAACTATAAACTGAGTAAGTCCGACAAACAGGACGGTACACAGGCACACGTGTCCATTCGAAAAGAATGCGATAGAATAACAACATTATTAGTTCCACGAAATAGAATAGGTATAATATTGAAGAGAAAACAATACAAAAACAATGGTAGGAAGTTCCACGAAAGTTAAGAATGAGTCATAAAATAGCAGATATTAAATTTGTAAATAAAGCTCGACTGTCGCTTATAGAGGTATGGATAAGTAGCAGTCTCACTTACGGAGGTCTATGAGGGAAAAACGACTCTCTCTTACAGAGGTTACTGCTTCTCGCTAATAGAGGTTTTGGGAGCTTAAAATGACGGGTCCTGGCTATTACTCTCACTTATAGAGTTTTCTCACTTATCCAATTCTCATTTATCCAGGTTTGACTGTATATATTTTTTTTATTCACTCTTTGTCAATATCCTCAGTTTCTCCATCATTAAAAATTGCTGACAAATCGAGTGGGCTTATTCCTATACCCAAGTCGACATCTTCATCATCTTCATCAATAGTTGATTCCTCGTTTATGCAGTTTATGCAGTTTTCACAAACTGTTGAGCATCTCAAACTAATTTTTTTGCTTCCACATTTGCCGCCACAACCTTTTGTACAATTACAAAAGATTGTGTTTAGTGGATCATCGGGTTCTGGTTTTAATAAAGAGTTATTGACTGCAGTATGTTATTTTTTAACTCCCAGGAAACTGATAAACTTTACTGGAAGTTTTGGAATCCCGAGTCTCGAATAGATTAAGGGTTATGCACAAAAGATCTATTAGGTCGAGGTGCTTGAGAGGATGCATAGCCTTCACGACCCCCCCTTCAATACACTATGTTATTTTTTAACTCCCAACCCCAATGTTCTGGATCAATTTCTCTTCCTAGTCAGGTTTGTATTTAATAATACACTCCAAAAATATGCTGTTGAGCTGCTGAAGAAGTAGTAGGTGGCAATGACGGAAATTTCACAGCTGTGCTTTGTCTTGTTAGCTTAGCAAAGTACAATATCTGTAATTATTTATCAAATGTTCTGATTTTGGAGCACCATACATTGCTAGTAGAAACTGTATTCCAGCATCGACAACGACTTCTCGTTCTTTTGCCATACGACACGATGCATATAAAATCCACCATGTATGTTGCATTATTACAAACTACTTGATAATTAAAGGCTCGAAGTAGACGTATATTTTTGATTGACGTGAATAAAATCAGATTTGTAAGAGTTTACACAATTCATGTTATCATGTTACGTATTCGTTCGATTTAATGCTATTATTGCGTACTCTCATTTGGAAAATATATTATTTTCGAGAAATTCGGTTCCCTTGTTTCAAAGAGTAAAAATAAAATAATAAACAAACAAAAAACAATTTAATAGCTAGCAATTCCTTACTGTTTTTTTTATCATTATAAATTTCGTTTTGACAATGTTGTTTGTTGCTTTATTTTTTACTTATAAGTTTTGAGGCTTTTCGGCGTCTTCGGCGTCTTTGGCGCCTGGGCTCCGCCGTGCGGGCATGTTTTTACCAATCGAACATGTGTGGGATTTTTTCGACAATCGAGTGGGTAATTAAGAGGGGTTTAACCTTATTTGGTATTGATAGTAAAACTATGTGAAACAAGGAATGGCAAAAATCATATTACTCGGACCTCGCTGAAAAAAATCGAGATTTTTTTTACTTTCTGCTTGTGAAAGGTCTAGGCATCTCTCAGAGTACTTTTTTAATTTAAAAAAAAAACTAGAAAAAAAAGTACGATTTTTTTTTTTATGAAAATACTCGCAAAAAGGGTAGACCTATCGTTTGGGCCGCGGACGGCCCGCACTGCGACTATTAGAAGGGTAAGGGATTATAGAAAGGAAATGATTGTGGACACGCTTTTTAAAAAGTTGCAGGTCATAGTTTTCTGGAAAAACTGATTTTGGAAGCTTATTCCATTCCGTAGCAGCCCTGTAAAAGAAGGATTCTTGATGAAGATTGGTCCTTGTAGTGTCAATCTTGAGAGTAAATGGGTAAAACTGATAGCGTGCTGAGTTCTTCGGCCGAATGTGGACAATGGTGGTACAAGAGTTTTTATTTCTCTGGAGCATCTGCCATGGAAATATCTGTAGAGCAATGATTGGTCTGCAACTCTTCTTCTATGTTCTAGAAGGTGAAGGGTATCTGTGAGAGTTGAGCTGTTTATCAAGCGAATGGCTCTTTTCTGAATGGAATCTAGAAGACGAAGAGAATGCCTTGGTGCTGAACCCCAAATGTGCGAGCAATACTCCAGTAGAGGTCGGATTTGAGCCTTGTACGTCGTCAACAATTGATCAGGAGTAAAAAACTTTCTGGCTTTCCACAGAAAACCTAGCCTCTGGCTTGCCGACTTTGCGATGTTAGCAACATGGTCATGCCAAGACATATTATTGAACACTGTGACTCCCAAAATCGATATGGAGGGAAATGGTTCAAGGGTATTTCCGGACAATGTGATGGGATGATTTGAGGAATTCACTTTCTTGGAAAACGTGGCACTTTGTGTTTTTTGGGCGTTAAACTAAACAAGATTGTTGGTTCCCCACCCGACGATTGCTTTAAGATCTCTATTGATGGAATCAACCTGTTCCTGCCTGAGTCTATTTGTATCATTCACCGAAAGTGATCGATGGGATGTGAAAGTTGAGACAAGTGTGCTATCGTCTGCGAAACTGTAAATGGGGTTCGTGGGGGTTTTCAAGAGGTCGTTGATGTGTAAAAGAAATAAGGTGGGGGACAGGATGGAACCCTGGGGGACCCCGGCATTAGTTTTAAACGCATTAGAAGAAATACCGTCAACTGCCACATGTAAGGAGCGATCTTGCATGAAGCTCGAGCGCCATTGGCGCAGTTTGGTTGGGAGACCATAGGCAGATAAGTTTGCTTAACAGTGCCTGGTGCCAAACGCGTTCAAAGGCTTTAGATATATCCAAGGCTATTGCACGGGATTCACCAAACTTCTCAATAGTGTTTGTCCAGAGCTGAGTGACATAAGCCAGCAAATCTCCAGAAGACCGAAGTTGTCGAAATCCATATTGTCTGTCATAGATTATCTCAAATTTCTCTAGATATTTGATAAGTTCTGTGTTAATCGCTTTTTCCATAACTTTGGATATGACTGAGAGCAATGCAATAGGACGATAATTTGCAGGAATAGTCTTCTTTCCTTTTTTCGGAATCGGTTGGACTTTAGCGTTTTTCCACATGGACGGAAATACTCCTTTGCTATATAATAACTTGAAGAGTCTACAGAGAACTGGGGTGAGCTTTTGAGCACAGGTCTTCAGGACAATTGTCGGAATTGGTCCTACTGTCTTATTAGAGTCAAGATTTCGTAGGATTTTCCTGATAGTGCGATGGCGGATAGTGACCTCAGGCATTGATGCGTTTATTCTAGGTATCGTTGCGGGTTGTTTTCCATATCGGCCATATTCACTATTTTTTTTCTCACAAGATATATCGTATTTCGAAAAAGTACTCCGAGTATGCCTCAATTATTCAGTTGTCTTTATTGAAAAAAAAATTATCGCGATCCATCAATAACTACTAGGTCAAAAATGATTTTTGCTGAACCCCTGCAGACACAATTATGGAGCATTTTTTATGATTCGAGCGCGCTCGCACCAAATAAGCACTTTTACATAGATACTATGAATTATTGAATGAATCGTAATTTCATTCATAAAAATTAGTAGATTTTTATATGAAATATTTGCTGCCTGAAATAGTTGACAGTAGATACGAGAGAAATATGGAAATAAGAGATTGATTTTAGGTATTTCTGTATTTTAATTTAACTAAACAAACAATAAATACGGATGTTTTCCTTCTTTGAACAATCTGTTTTTCTAATATAGCACCCTTTGAATTTTCTCACGTACAAAGGTAAGAAAAACTACTCATCCAAACAGCAATTACGTTCATAAAAAAAAATAAAACTAAACACCTGGCTCTCGTTCTAAATTCAATATATCTAATAAAATCCGAACCCATATTATACACGTACATTTTCCACACGACGAATATTAACAAAAGCACGTTTAAAATGAAGAAAGAGAATACACGGGGTTTAAACACAGTTATTTGTTCATTACTAGCGAGTTACGATCTACAAATATTTCAAATTTCACATATAATCTCCCAACAAAGACAAATGACTCATTTACCGGCGTTTTATTACCTCCCATAACAGCATGTTCATATTCTCCCATCCCCGGCTTAAAACAATAAACTTCGTTTACATTCTAAATTCTAAGAGTTTTCACACTCCGTTGACGAATTCAGAAACATTTCTTTTTTATTTGCTGATATTGTTTACCGCCATCATTACATGGTTAACGTTGTTGGTAAATATTTGAAGGATCCATAGGCGGTACTTCTTTATTTTTTTTTAAATCAAACGCTGAGACTTCCTTTTTATCATTCGCTAGGGTTTTGCAATATCGGTTTTACTTCCATTTAACTTCATTAATACGAGGGCGGTTTAATAAGTCAGTGACTTTTTGAATAAAACAAATTTTTTTCCGCAAATAAACATTTTATTTATCTACATAATCACCTTTTAGCTCGATACACATTTAGTCCAGCGTTTTTCTAATTTTTTTATTCCCTCAAAATAATAGGTTTTTTCAAAGCTCTCAAAATACGCGTTTGTTTCGGTAATGACTTCTTCATTCGACTCAAATCTCTTACCGCCCAGCCATTTCTTTAGGTTTGGAAACAGAAAATAGTCGCAGGGGGCTAAATCTGGAGAATATGCTGGATGGGGTAGCAGTTCGTATCCCAATTCGTGGATTTTGGCCATCGTCACTAGACAAGTGTGCACACCTGCATTGTCTTGATGGAACAGCATTTTCTTCTTCGCCAAATGCGGCCGTTTTTGCTTCAAATCAACGTCGAATCTGTTCAAAAGCTTTAAATAATATTCGCTGGTGATCATTTTACCTTTCTTGAGGTAATAGATGTGAATGACACAGCGTACATCACAAAAAACTGTGGCCATGACCTTGTTGGCTGACAGACTTTGTTTCGCCTTCTTTGGTCCACGTTCACCCCGAGCAACTCACTGTTTCGATTGTTCCTTGGTCTCTGGCGTGTTGTGATGGATCTATGTTTCATCCACAGTAACAAAACGGCGTAAAAATTCGTCCGGATTACGGCTGAACATCGCTAAACACGAAGTGGTCACACGATTGCGCTTATGGTCGAGTGTGAGCAATCGCGGCACCCATCTCGCAGAGAGTTTTTTCATGTCCAAATATTCGTGTAAAATATGATGTACCCGTTCAGTTGAGATACCTACAGCATGAGCCAACTCACGCACTTTCATTCTCCGATCATCCAATATCATTTCATGGATTTTATCGACGATTTCCGGCGTGATCACTTCTTTTGGGCGACCTGGACGTTTGGCGTCACTAGTGCTGGTACGCGACCACAACGGAACTCTGTAAACCACTTCTTAACAATTGAAATTGATGGTGCCGAGTCCCCGTAGTATTTATCAAGTCTTTCCTTGGTTTCAGTGATGGATTTTTTACGTAAAAAGTAATGCTTAATCAGCACACGAAATTCATTTTTTTCCATTTTCGTAAAAATTCACGAGGTTGCACGACGTAGCTTGCTCAAAATTAGAAAGTTGCCCACTAATAAATTATAGTTGACGGCAGCACTGTTCCATTTGGAGTAACTGCGCGGGAAATTTTAAAAGTCACTGACTGCCCTCGTATTTAGCCCCTCGTTTCTACAATTTTTTACCATATTCTATGAAAAAATCATACACTTTAAACCATTTTAAAAAAGCAATAAAGTTTTTCTTTTTATCCAATAATAGACAAATGATTTGTCACTTCTTTCAATTTGCTAATTAATCCCTTAAAATGTGTATTACAATTTGTTGAATTTTCAAATTTATTATTTATTTTTCTTTTTATTATGTATTGTGTTTAATTAAATTGTATTTATGCAAACATAAAATTAAATTAGTGTCAGATTATGTGACTAATAACAATATTGGTTTTAATTCATAGTCTTAAATTAATTCGCTAATTTTAATTTATGAATTATTATAATTCATTAATTTTAATTTATAATATTAAAATACAAACAATAATTATAATGTATGATGTGATTACATAATAAAATTGATATTACGGAAGCCCATTGGCTTTGTGGTTTTCGAGTGTATTAGTAGTTGTACTGAAAAGAAAAAATTAAATTGGATTGTAAAATTGTAATGTAAAATTATTCATCTTACTAATAAACATTATTATTATATTATCCGGATATAGAGTGAGTTAAGTAAAAATATATTCATTATGTAAAATAATATCTATTTTTTAATAAATTATAGTTTAAAAAAACTAAAAAACACGCTTGAGTTAATAAAACTAAATAGAAAAAATAATTCTTAACATACTGACGAGAAAATTAATGTTATTGTTCCAAAAGTGGCGGGTGCTTTGTATGACATTTTTAAACTAAATCTGCGTTTCGGAATAAAAGCACCCCACGCTTTTGAAACAGTGACATTAATTTTCTCGTCGGTATGTTAAGAATTATTTTTTAATTTTTAGTTTAATTAAGTCTAAAAGCTTGTTTTTAGTTTTTTTAATCAATAATTTATTTTTCGCCTTTTAGTTCGTTTTGTTTTACTTACTAAAAAAATTATGTATTAAATGGTAAAAGCACAAAAAGAATGCATCGGCCGAGAATCGAACCTGGATCACCCTCGTGACAGGCGATCATTCTACCACTGAACCACCGATGTGATGAACTGTTTTAATATTTGTTCTGCGCGCATGCGTAGTTCACGCACTAGTTCTCTCTCTCTTACTCTCGTGCAAAGATCTTTGACAAGCGTGCAAAGTTTAAATTAAATCTGATCGCTAAAAGTGGGGCAAAATCGAGGCCAAAGAGTCAGTTACAAACATAGATACATACATACAAGATACAGGTGAAACTAATATAAGCGTGTTAAAAAGGGGATATAAAACGATATCAAAGAATATTAGTAGTAGTAGTAGAAGTAGGAGCATTTGTCGTAGAATATACTGTTTTATTTTATTCAAAAATTCTAGACCTATGGTATGTTTCAAGAATAACGTAGAGTAAATTCTCAGAACACTAATTTCCGAGACCTCGAAATACTAGGCGTGCATAATTTACAAATGCTACGTTTTATTTAATATGAATAAACGCTGAAAGAATATATTTCACAAAGTGTATGATGAATATTTTTGTAATTTGTTAGTATTTAAAAATATAGAATTATAGGTTTTTACTGTTATTTACAAGTTGTGATATTTCTTAAATTCCCTACCTTAAATTTAATATATACGTAAGTTTAATATATTCGTAGAGTGTTAAAAAATCTGAACAACTATACTAAAAGAAAATAAAACAAAAAATATGTAAAATATTACGATTTATTTAATTAATACCATAATATACTTAATTGGAGATAATGTAAAATAAACTTTTGTTCTGATCTAGAGTTTACAGTGTTATTCTTCCTCATATTCTGTTTTAGACGAACTGTCTTAAGCTGCAAGAAAAATTATTATGGGCTCTACTCTGCTGTCAATAATAAAATCAAGCTCCCACATATTTTTCTCAATTAAGTGTTAAAACAAAAACTTATCAAGTTTCTGTAACGGCAATATATAGCCCTCCAAAAAACTCAATAAAGAAACATCAGTATCTAGACTTTCTATGTAAACAAGGAAATAGATTCATAGTAGGAGGTGATTTTAATGCTACTAGAAGCAATTAAAGAAAATAAATGTGAATACCTGTCAACTGCCATTCGGACCCAAATAAAGTACCTGATCCCATTGACTTCTTTATAATTAAAAATATTTCTGCCAATTATTTACAAGTAGAAGAATGGATTCTGATCACCAATACTAATGACAGTAAGTGATAATATAATTAAAAAAGAAAGTAATCCTCTATTAGTAAATAAATTAACTGATTGGGAAAGCTTTAAAATCTGTATCTAAAAAAAATAAAACTAACAGTTCCATTAAACAACGAAATGCAACTTGAGCAGGAAGCTAATAAATTTGTTAATGATATGCAATCTTCGACATGGGAAAACACTCCCACATTAAAACCTAGAGTAGCTGGAAACAACTATCCTAAAAAAATTATACAACTTATCACAGAAAAAAGAAAATTTAGAAGGAAGTGGTAACAAACAAGAGCCCCTAAAGATAAAACTAGATTAAATAATGCTACCCAACACCTAAAAAGAGAGATCCAACAAATTAAAGAAGAATCTATGAATACTTACTCACGAGATTTAACAAATGAGAATAGTACAGATTATTTCCTTTGGAAAGTTACCAAAAGACTCAAAGTACCGATAAGTCAAAACCCTCCGATTAAAAAAGCTGATGGGAATTGGGCTAGAAATAACACGCAAAAGGCAGAAATGTTTACAAAATATTTAGAACAAATATTTAAACCAAATGAAGATCAAGAAGAAAAACCAGACTGGGAAGAAACATTCCAAGAAGAAGAATTAATCAAGCCTACGTCACCTAAAGAAGTTTTTGCTGAGATAAATAAAATATTAACCCAAAAAACGCTCCAGGCTTTGACCTAATAACTGGGGAAATATTAAAACAGCTTCCAAGAAAAGCTATAGTTAAATTAACATATCTAATTAATGCTGCTTTTAGGTTAAGATATGTCCCTAGATTTTGGAAAATGGCCGAAATCATGATTTCCAAGCCAGGAAACTTTGTCATGAAATACCGTCCTACAGACCGATATCACTACTGCCTGTAATATCAAAATTGTTCGAGAAACTCTTACTAAATAGGTTAAAACCCATTATAGAAGCTAAAGAATTAATCCCTAACTATCAGTTTGGATTCAGAAATAAACACTCTACAATAGACCAATTTCACAGAATAACAGACATAATAGAAAAATCTTTAGAGAAAAATGGTATGCTCTACAGTGTTCCTAGATATATCACAAGCATTTGACAAGGTATGGCACGAAAGGTTGAACCATAAACTAAGATCATACTTACCGAAACAGTACTCTGAAATTTTAGATTAAAACAAGAAGCATATTTAGAACTGCAACATACCACAACTAGAAAATAATACTATTGCTACTTTTGCTGACAATGCAGCTATATTAGCAGTAGGTAAAAATAGTGAAGAAGCAAAAACTACAGACAGTTGTCAATAGAATAAATACCTGGACTAAAAAATGGAAAATCAGATTAAATGAAGAGAAATGTACACATGTTAACTCCACCAATAAATTATGCCAACGTATACCAGTCAATATTAATAATGCCATAGTACCATTTTCAAACACAGCAAAATACCTAGGTATAACGCTCGATGCAAAGCTCCGCTGGAAAGCTTCGGTTAAAAAAAAGAAAAGAACTTGGTATAAGATATAGGAAAATGTATTGGTTAATATGGAGAAACTCCACTCAATACATAATAAGCTTTTGGTGTACAAGCAAATATTAAAACCAGAATGGACTAATGGTATACAACTATGGGAGTGTACCAAACAGACAAATCTAAATATAATACAATGATTCCAAAATGAAGTATTAAGTAACATTGCTGATGCCCCTTGGTATATTCGTAATAGTGATATTCACAGGGACCTGAAGAAACTATTGATCAAACTATTATCAACTTAACCAAAAGACACGAAGAAAGGCTTTATTAACATGTGTACGTCGAAGCAATCCAGCTGCTAGACAACACAGGAATAGAAAGAAGACTTAAAAGGATCAAACCATTTGAGTTAGTGAAGTTAAAGTGTTAAAAGCAAAGCATAGTGAATTTTTACATGTTAAGTTAAGTGTAACCCTGTCTGCCAGAACCTAAGGAACACTGCTGATTATACCTTAGTTTAAGACTTAAAAAGTATTAATTATTATTAATAATAATTAAGTATTATTATAATAGAATTGCTCATTGGTCTATTTTGACCAAATTGTAATGTAATAAAATGTTCAATAAAGTGAACATTTGACAAAAAAAATTTCATAACGTGCTTAATAAATCTCCTCAACGACATATTTTTTATAATTTTGTTCATAAATGTTGGCAATGGCTAATAATTCTGCTATTGTCATTTTATCGTTAAATATGAATTTCTTAGAAATTAACCACGTTGCAAAGTCATTTTTCTTCCATTGAGTAGTTGGTAAACATTCAACTAATCTGGAGTGGTAACTTGCATTGTCCATCACAATAATTGAATTTTTAGGTATGAATTCAATCATTTAACTTATTTTCTTAATCGGTGTGTCGAAGAAGGAATATACCCTACTGACTTAAAAAAGTCGATCATTATCCCACTTCTGAAAAAGGGGGATACATCTATTATTACAAATTATCGTCCAATATCCTTAGTTACCCATCTATCGAAAATATTTGAAATAATTATTAGAAAGAGGCTTGTTTCATTTCTCAATAAATATAAAATAATTTCAAACAGCCAATTTGGATTTAGAGAAGACATTTCGACTCAAGATGCTATTCTGTCGTTGACTTCAAAAATTACCGATGCTTTGAATGAAAGTAAACCATCTTTGTGCATATTCATAGACTTATCGAAAGCTTTTGACACTGTCAGTCATCGTCTACTCCAACAATCTTTAGAGAATATTGGAATGAGGGGTAATATTTTGAAATTGTTTGAAAGTTATTTGACGGGAAGAAGCCAGAGAGTTAGAATTAATGAAGTGTTGTGTAGCGAAATGGAGATCGACTGTGGCGTACCTCAAGGTTCTGTGCTGGGACCAACTTTATTCAATATATACATCAATGGAATCTTTTCATTAAACAACAATGGAAACATAATCGGTTTTGCAGATGACACAGCCATCTTTTATAAAGCCGATAACTGGAATTCACTAAAAATTAAAGCTGAAACGGAATTTCCTCTCATAAATCAGTGGTTGGATAAAAAGTTGTTAACTGTTAATGTTGATAAAACATGTTACCTTCCATTTTGCTGTAATTCGGTTGGAATGCCTCCATTCGATCTCTTAACGATCTTTACCGAAACACCTTTCCATATACACCAAGAGCGTAAAGTGAAATATTTGGGGACAGTTATTGATATTCATTTAAAATGGGACCTTCATATTAAATATACTGTTAATAAACTGAGGACAATTTTATTCAAATTTAGGAAACTCAAAGAAATCCTGCCACTGAAGTACTTGAAAACTTTGTACTATTCTCTAGTGGAAAGTCACATTCGCTATGGAATAGCAGTGTGGGGTGGAGCTCTGAATAATCATATTCATGTTATTGAAATTATGCAAAGGCGATTTTTAAAACTGATATTTTGTAAGAACAATAGATATTCTTCTAATAATATATACTCTGAAACACAAATATTAGACATAAGACAATTGTATTTTTTATGCACCAGTATTAAATATCACGCAAGCAAACATACAGCATTGCTTCCCTCTCATCAGTATAATACTCGTCAGAGGAATCACTTTATTACACCTCTAATGGTTAGGGTCGTTGTTCAACGCTCATATACTTATTTCGCCCCTAAATTATACAATAACATACCAGAAATAATTAAATCTATAGTAAATCTTGACAGCTTCAAAAGAGCATTGAAAAAGCACATCCTTCAAAGCCAAAGAACTGAGATGCTACGACTATTCGATTAAGTGATAAAAAATGTATTGATTCATAATTTTTTAATTTTAATTTCCAACTAGAAATGTGTTGTTTTATTTACGAAGCTTCTACATGCATACCCTATTTTGTATCTATTAGACATGTTCTTGTAAACTCTTAACATTATTATTGTTAATTTTTCGTTGTATGGTATTATTGTATTGTTCGTCGATCCTTGTATTGTATTGTATTGTTATTATCTACATTTTACACTTTACATTTTATATTTTTATGTTATACATAGGTATCTTACATTTTTTTTTCTCTATATTTTGTATTTTTATATTTCACATCTAACATTTTATATCTTATAGTTCACTTTCTACACATGTGTATTTCTCCGCGAAACAAGTGCTTGCACTTATCGCAAGAGTTCCTTATTCACTTCCACCATGTATACTTATCCAAATTTTTGTATTTATTTATCCCGGTCCATTGGCATATGTTCTTCAGCTACGATATGCAGCGTCTCCCGGGACCTCGTTTTCATTCTATTTTACCTCAGTGATTAGTCATAGCAATCTATATTTATTGTTTCTCATGATGTGCCCGAAATATGTCATTTTCCTTTCCTTGACTGTTTTAAGAATTACTTTTCCCTTTTGTATCTGTTGCAGCACTTTTTCATTGGTTATATGATAAATCCAAGAGATTCTTAACATTCGGCGATAGCACCAAAGTTCAAAAGCTTTAAGTCGTCTGGAAGCATCGTCAGTCAAGGTCCAAGCCTCAACTCCATATAGCAGAATCGTGAACACATAACATTTGAGAGTTCGAATTCGAGTTTTAAGATTTAGCTTTTTATTACAGAGCACACTTCTCATATGGTTGAAATTGGTCCTAGCCTTCTTAATCCGTATCTTGATTTCCTTAGAGTGATCCCATTGGTCATTTAAATTTGTTCCCAGGTAGTTAAATGTTGGAACTATCCGTAGTAATGCCTCCGTCAACTCGGAATTGATGATTTATAGGTTGTTGTGCTTTACTGATAATAATAACCTTGGTCTTAGAAGTATTCAGGCGCATGTTGTAATTCCTACAAATATTCGATACTCTATCCTCTAATCGTTGAAGCCCTTCTGCACTGGTTGACAGCAAGACGGTGTCGTCGGCATATCTAAAGTTATTGATATATTCTCCATTTAACATTATTCCATCTTGATCTTCTTCTAATGCATCATTAAACAGGCTTTCGGAGTACACATTACACAATAGCGGTGACAACACACATCCTTGACGTTCTCTAAAATTTGGATATATACGTTCATGGATGATTCTTAAAAAGACCTTCAGCATATGGTTCATCAAGCTAATGGTTCGCTGTTCTGCGCATGTTTTGACCTTTGATTTTTTTGGGATTGGAATTAATATCGATATTAGTCAGTCATTCGGAATTTCAGCTGTTTCATATTTATCATTAAATAGTGCTGTTATTAATTTCAGATTGGATTCTGCTATCACTTTTAAGATATCGCCCTGTATTTCGCCTATTCCAGTTGCTTTATTATTATTAAGGTGTAAGGGGTATGGTAAGGAGACTAAACCCAAAAGACAACCTCACCTGCACGTGGTGCACCCTGCTGGAGAACTAACGAGGCTCTGTCGACCGAGTATCTGCCGGAATAAGCTGACCCCTCTTAATGGCCAACAGTTTCGGGTGGAGAAGTCATTAAGAGTAAGGGCACTCACTTGTCCTAGCGATGAGGAATCAGACCTAAAGGCGGAGGAATCAAGAAATGATCAACGGCATGGGGATGCAGAAGGCAAAGGGACACCACTGCATTAAAGACCGTAAAGGTATCCTTAGTAAATTCATACACAGCAATCATGAAAAGGTTCAAAACGAAAAATTCCGGGGTCAAAAGTTCCCCAATCGGATCTCCGGGGGGAACAGTGGAGAACAAGATTATGAGAGCATCAACAAACAATATGAAGTTCGGAACGTGGAATGCTAAAAGTATCTTTGAACCAGGAAAGTTAGATAACATTGTAAAGGAAATGTTGAGATTACATATAGACATTTTGGGAGTAAGTGATGTCAGATGGCCAGGGAGTGGAAGCTACTTAACAAGCAACCGTACATTCTATTACTCAGGAAATAATGATGCGAAGCATCTTTGTGAAATTGGTGTAATCGTGGACAAGAATCTTACAGGCTCCGTTATGAGTTTTACACCATACTCAGACAGAGTCATGATGCTCCAGCTGGCAACACGCACTGGAAAATGAATATAATACAGGCATATGCACCAACAGCTGAGAAGAAAGATGATGAAGTTAAAGAATTTTATGCTGAGCTAGATACTATCTTTAGAAGCATAAAGAGCAATGATATCACAGTAGTAATATTTATCGTACGACGATCTACAAATTCACTCTTAAATATAAATAAAGTATGTACATATTTATGTATAAGACTAACACTTCTGCAAATTGACTAACAATTAAAAAAAAAATAATAATTATATTATGCGAATACATCCGGAACGCAGGCTATGGGTTATAGATCGATATCCAGGGAGGTCAGCCAATTCACGGCAGCAGGAGTGGCATTGAGAATCTCGTTTCATTCTCCTTCAAATCTTCTTAATGGGCACTCGTAGGCTATGTGTGCTACAGTTTGTTCTGGCGCTCCACAGTCGCATATCTGGGTGTCGGAGAGTCCCCACTTGTACAGCATGGACTTGCATCTGGCGTGGTCAGTTCTTATGCGGTTAAGAGTACACCATGCTTTCCTAGGCATTTGCATTCCTGGGAGAGGGACGGTGGGGTACTCAAGGTCATAGTGGTTGAGATCGTGATTGGACGTCCATCTGGCTTTCCAAGCTCCTCTGATATTAAATGGTTCATGGTGAGTTAGCACCTTATCTTGCCAAATTGGTTTCCGGGATTTAAGGTGGCGGCCTGGGGCATTATCTATCCAGTATCGTGTAGATTGGCAGAGTTCTAAGGTGTTCAGGATCGTGCAGTTTGACCCACTCACGAGCAGCAGCCTGTTGTCTTCTTCTAAGCCATTCTCTCGCAAGGTGCCCTAAGTGCTTTATAAAATCTGGGAATATACCACCCAGCCCAGCTGCCTTCGGCAGTTTAAGTGTACTTATGGCTTTGTTCAGTTCAGCGTTAGTAAAAAAGGAAGAGAAAAGAGGGTTGTCTACAAGGCGACTGTCAGTTATTTTGAGTTCTTCCTCTATCGCTTCTTTTTCGATCGATACGTTTTTCGAGCGTTGTTTAATATGTAACGCTACTTGGGAGGGGTTTACCTTAAATTCTTTGGTGAGTATAGGCGTGGCAGCTCCTAGTCGGCGTAGAAGGGACCATCCCTTTCGACTGGAGGTTGTAAAATCCATATTCTCTGTCGTGCTTTCCCATCGCTCCCTTCTCTTATCGTGGAGCGAGTGCAGTATCTGGCTTCCCAGATCTGGATTTCCAGTTTTCTCATACTCCTTGTATAGATTTTCCGTGTTTATTCCAGCAGGGTATGTATTCTTTTCTATATCCACGGGGTATGTTACGCTTTGCGCTTCCGATCAGTACGCCAACAAATCTTTCGTAGTTTTCTGATTTTGGTGGGGTCCATCGTAAATGTGTGTCGACCTCTTAAGAATATGATGTCCAGTCCGCCTTGCGAAAGTTCCATCTTGGTTTTGGTGTGGGTTTTATTAAAGGTACTTGTATTCCGATATTGATAATAACTGGCCGGTGTTGGCTGCGTGGGAAATTTCGCAAGACCTTTCTCGTGTGAAGTAGGGGGAACTGCGATGGGTCAGTTGTAACAAAGCACAGATCAGGGTTTGTGTCGCTCCTCCATCGTGCTGAATGAAAGGTTTTCAAGTCCTTAGCATCATAGACCAGATGGAGATCCAATTCATCCATCCAGTTTGATAGACTCTCTCCATTCTCGTCATTATTTGAGTATCCCCAGCTGGGTTGGAAGTTAAGGATTTGGCCATCTAGTATTGGGAGGTTTGTAGCTGATATTGTCGTTTCTAAGAGCTCCACAGTTATAATTTCGGTATTATTGTTCTGCTGGGTGCTAACAATGATCTTATATTTGTCAAAATCTTGTCGGAGGTAAATTATGGATCCATGGATATCTGAGTTAATATTTGCAACTATTTTATAGCCTCGCACCTTCGCTCTGATTTGGAGCTGGGTGTCGTATGCCAGGTTGCGTTTCCTGCAGTGATATGATGTCAATTTTGTTATCCCAAGCTATTCTGCCCAAATATTCGCATTTGTCTCGAGATATACCTTCAATGTTAAGTTGTAGGATATGGATACAAGGTCCAATATTTCTTGTCAATTGGCTCTTACAAGTGTCATTAGGTTTTTTGATTTGTATATCTAAATGGCCGTGAGAGAAGCGTGGTCTAGTTCGGCCGCCATATGTGTAGACTTTTTGCCGCTCTGCTCCAACAGAACGTTGCCTGGTGTGAACCATCTCGGACACGTCGTTGTTCAATATGTCAAATATAAATAAAGAATCCTGTTCTCAAATTCGCAATTTAATTGACAATCTCAATAAAAATCAAAGATCCTTAGATTCGTTGGGTCAGAGTTCAAATAATTGGGATCCTTTAGTAATATACAGTGTGGAACAGCCAAATGGAATAAATTCGATAACGAATAAATGAGAGCGTGTTGGGAAAAACGCTTGGACACATCGATTTGTATTTTTAGATGCGCATTTTTTTCAAAAAAAATAATTATATAGGGTGTGTCATGTGACAATGGCCTATACCAACTTTCTTATTTTATATACAACCCCCTGTATATTATTTATTTTTTGGATTCTTCAGAAAATTCTAGACATAATTCATGTACAATGTTTCATACCTATCTTCAACTGTTTCGGAAATATTAAGTGTTTTCAAATGTATTACAAAAATTAACATTAAAAAAATAAAATTATTTTATTTCACAAATTCGCTACATTACACTCAATACTTATTTCCCATTTAGCTCTTAATATTGAGAAAGTAAGCAAAAACCATTAATGCGTTCCTTTTTACTGATATGAAATGTATTTTTTTTAAAATGCGCATCTAAAAATACAAATCGACGTGTCCAATCGTTTTTCCCAACACGCTCTCATTTATTCGTTATCGAATTTATTCCATTTATTCCACTATATGTACTTTGTAATATTTAATGTATATGACAAACTGCCAAAAGGCAGAATTGTGTACTATAGCCTTTTGGTAGTTTGTCATACACATTAAAAAGTTACTGTATAGTTAAATTGCTCGTTCAATACTTGAATAATTAGTTATGTAACGAACATATATTTAGATATAGTGTTGCCACGTTTTAACCCAGGTGTTGTACCGGGTGTCCGATTAAGAGAGGTAACCCGCTGTATATTAGAAACTATTTATCGTACAAGTTATTAAAAAAGGCAGGCACACAAAATATACATAGGTTCCAAAAATGGTCAAGATTATTTAGTTTATTTCCAAATCTGAGGTCAAGTTGTAAGAGGTTCTCAAAAATTTGCCACTCCAAATACATCAATAGCGACTGTAGTCTAATGAACAACTCAAAATATTTCTGAAAATATATCAATGATAAAAAGTCGGCCTTCATAGGCCTTTTTTTCTATAATTAATATCCGTATTCAAGATAAAGGGCGTTGAAGAAAAAAAAATTGTTATTACTTCATAATTTTCAAATAAAAATATTCCGAAAACGGTACACAGTATCGAGTTTTACCAGGAGCACCTTTTTGGTGTAAAATTAAACTATGTTTAAGTTCATTTAAAATTTTGATTAATAAATCTAACCTTAAAAAATTTATGTTCCATACTACGAGCTACTACGGTACGAACCGTGTAACTAGCGCCCTCTATGAGAGTCAGATATAAAAACAAATTCATGGGATGTATTAGCTTTTAAAACATATTCTTATAAAATTTCATTACAATGTTTTCAGTAGTTTCGGTAAAATCGTAATAAATGTGTATAAATTTTTTTTCTTTAACGCCCTTTATATTGAATGCGGATGACGTTACGAAATTTTTTTACTAAGCAAACTATAATTATTTTTTAGTTTTCTACCTATCCTAGAGACGGGGTGACCTTTTTTTGAAACACCCTGTATAACCAAATGTACTAATGTTATTATTTCAAATGATTCTATTAAGTTACCTTTTTACCCACATAAATTCAATAATTACGTCGTACCTGTTAAATTTACTGAATTTTAGTACATTCTTTATTAAGCATCAATTTATTTTTGCTCTTTCAGAGGTATTTGAGTATATATTCATTATTTTTGTAGTAAATTATCAGGTAATCAAAAATAAATAAATTTTTTTCACACCCAAAATAAGTGCAATTTCCAGATAATTTTTTTTTTATAATATTCGATTAGCAGTGAATAATTTTAATTTAAACTTTTTAGTCCTTGAACCTGCATAAATACCTAAGTAGTTGTAAGAATACAGAAACACCCTGTATGTCCGTGCTTGAAACAATGCTCTACACCGATCAGAGAAAAAAAAAGCGACGTGGTCGTTGTCTGCGCAATGTTAAGAAGTTTGTTTGTTTTTTTAATTACTTGCCATCAGCAGGGAATGTTTGAAGTGGTCTCTGACTGTCTCTAATTCGCAGAATCGAATGTCTCCAAAACGTGACCTGCGATGTTACTTCTTTTCTGTTTCTGTCATTATGTCGCTTCTCTTGATCATCACGGATGATGATGCTCTTTAGAGACAGCAAATGATTCTCATTCTCACCGTTCGCCATTAATGAATTACGAGCAACCGATCAACGGCATCGGAATAGTTTGCTCTTCTTCTCGTCCAACCATTTTTGACACAATATTTTAATTGTTAATTCCGAAAGGGTTTACTTGACGATTGATATTTTTTCTAAACACACTTTTCGATGTTCCAACAAATATATTCCTTCCCATAATTAAACTGTTCTCCAGTGGCGCAGCTTATCCTAGACAGGGCCTGTATCAAAATTTGTCGGGAAGGTCCTTCTACCCGACTGCGGCAAAGCCCAAATGAAGGGTAAAGATTTTTTACAAAAGAATAAAAAACGCTGATTAAAATAAATATATATTGATTACTAGCTTTTGCCCGCGACTTCGTCCGCGTAGAATTTGAAAATGGTTCTAAAAGGATTGTTAATTGGTTTTTAACTTTATTAATTTTGTTGTAACATAAATTATTTTGATAAAATGTTTAAATAATTATAAAATATTTTAATCTTTATTATAGTGTAGGAATTTAAAGGTTAAATAAGCAATAAAATTTTGTTATATTTTTTTAACACGAAGCTTGGCCTTTGATTTGGTGAAAGTGACACGGGGGTATTACCTTTTTACAACGAATACTGCACCTACTGCAGTATTTCTTTGTAAACAATATTTTTTGTTTTTCCTTTGGGTGCTAAAATCTCCAGGCTACTCTGTGCGCTTACTCTGAAGCATGCCACGTACAACTGGCCGTGGGAGAAGCAGCTTTCTCTCAAGTCTAGTCCCACTACCTTAAGAGTTTGACCTTGAGCTTTGTTTATGGTTATGGCAAATCTGACTTTGATGGGAAACTGTACTCTCTTGAATTCGAAGGGGTAATTTGATGGTGTTAGGAAAATCCTAGAAATAAATAGAGAACAACTCATCAGTATATTTGCATCGATTACATTTTATTCTATTGCGCAGCAACATAATTGGCGCGCCAACTCTCAATTTTAATATGTGAGTTGGGAGACCGGGAGGCTTCAGTGTATTCAGGAACTCGACCGGATAATAAAGGGCATCATTGGTATTTATCACTGGGTCGACGGATTTATATTGATATTCGACCCCTTTAAATGATCTCTAAAGTATTTCATTTATGACTGAGGCTTGTTCGTTTTTTGGTGTTAGGATGGCACACTCGCATAACTATTCTGCAGGTTTATCGTGAAAATTATTAATGTATGGGTAAATTTTAGCTATAAGCCCTTCTACAGTGGAAACAACTGTACCTAACTCTGTTGGGAGAATTATATTATTATCCAGTTTCGGGAAATCACCTGCCACGTCTTTTCGTTCTCTAAAGAGTACTCTGCTAGCGGTTTCTCTACTGGCAAATTAAATTAATAAAATTATAAAAATATAAAAGTGAGCCGCACCACCGACTTAGACGGTTCAAGCCGGAAACCCCTAGGTCTTATAGGCACTAGCAGAGCCACACGATAAACAACTAAGATTATGGTGAACCAAATAAATAAAATTATAGCAAAAATATGTTGGATACTTTTCTCACACAATAAATAATTAAGGTACACAGTTCAATAGCAACATTATAACAAATATAGTCAAAATTAACAGCTATGGTAAAATTTCTTGCTAAAACAAACCAAAAATCTAGAATTTACAACTTCATAAAATAACCAGAACAGAAGTGAGAGTAACAGACTTTACCAAGTTACAAAAAAAACGTATATAAGTCAACTCTTTAATAATTCTAAATCAAACGTTTACATAAGGCTGCTAGCTAACTCATGTTTTAACCACTTACATAAAGATTTCCACTGCCAATCGAGTTTATTTAAAAATATTTTTACAATGGTTGTCCTTTAAAATATCAAGATTGTAGGATATTTACAAATAAGTAGAAAGAAAATTTATTTTTTTACTTGGGCATAAAGAATTATTGAGGTTATTTTAATCCAAGTTTAGTTTTGGCATATTATTTAATGCAATAAATAGTTTCCAACAATGTACTATATTAATAAAATAAAACAAAACGTAATCGTGGTGTCAGAATGAGTCACTGCGTTATATATTTAAAAATAATTTACTGATAACCTTTGGGTATACGAATTAACATGTACTATATTAATAAACTAAAACAAAACTTAATCGTGGTGTCAAAATAAGTCACGGCGTTATATATTTAAAAATAAATCACTTGTAACCTTTGGGTATACGACTTCACTACTTCTGTGGCCTACTCCTGTGGCCGGGTTGATTATGAGACGGCACCTGCTAATTAACAATGGCTTTCCTCAAATAAATCCCGCTAGCGGCTATTTTAACTCGACACCAATAATCCAAAATATCCACAACAAAGGCAAGACAAAATGGTCAAGTTAAAAATTAAATGGTTTTTCTTCAAAATCCAATTAAGATGGCCCAAATACAGCCAGATATGAAAGAAATCTCATAGAGGTTCTGCACACGTGCTAATATCACAACGTCCCAAAAACTCTCACCCACACCTGACTTCGAAGACTCTCACCCAACGACTGACACTCCTAGGCCGGAAATCAAGAAATGACACGGAATAAACGTCAACCCACAATCTTCTCAAGTCAGTGCTGTTAGCCAGCCCCATCCACACAGAAATGCAAACCAAACAATCGAATCCTATCCCTACAAGATATGCAACACTATTTACAACGAATGATATATTTGAGTTACAACAGAGTACGGTATGCAACCCTACTTACGAGTAACTAAGGAATACGAAACTATCAGAGAACTGTAGAAGGAAAAAATAGGCACTTGACACACCATATTCTATTTTGAGTAACAGGTCTGAGAACTGTCCGGCAGTAACATCTCCCCTTAGATGGACTTTCATATTTTTGGTAAGGCTTAGTTTTGTCACTGAAGGTCACAGACCGCTTCACGCACGTTTTAACTTCTTTCGCTCGCGTTCCTCTGGGCACTACTGGTAAAGTCTGTCGAAAATCACCTGCTAACAATACAGTTCCTCACATTTGACAATTATTATTCCTAATATCTTGTAAAGATCTTTTTAGGGCTTCTAAACCCCCTTTATGAACCATAGTACTCTCATCCCAAATAATTAATTTGTTTTTGAGGAGTACTTTTGCCATATTACTTTTTTTGGATATATTGCAGAGTGAGGTTTCGGTTTGTATTAAATCGAGAGGAAGTTTAAACGCGGAGTGTGCAGTCAAGGTACTAGGTAAGTTTTTCATTCAAATATCCAAGAACAAATAAAATTGAAATTTTATATTCTAATTCAATTTAAATATTCTTTTATATTTGACATTCCAACATGTGTCAAAATAAAATGTAATTTAAATCAAAAGCACTAATGAGTATTGATAATAACTTCGATGCAAATCACCCCCAAAATAACTTTTTACCCCTTTTTAACCCCGTTAGGCGATGAGTTTTAATAAAATACGAAACACGTCTTCCATCCATTCTGTTGAGTGTGCAAAATATTAAATGGATTGGGCCAAGGAATCACATTGTCCCATACAAACTTTGCCCCCGTTTTTCACCCCTCTGCAATCAGCAGTTTAGGCTGTGCGTTGATCCGTGGGGTTAAAGTTTAAAAGTTAGATAAGAATGGTCCTGACTCCAAATGCAAATTTTAGCATATAAAAAGTTCCAATTCGGATTTGCAAAATGTCTCACAATTGATAATCACTAAAACAATAATTGGGAAGTTTTGAGCAATTTTTGATCATTTTTTTAAATTCCTAATCTAATGAAGCGACCGCTTACCCCCGGCAGACGGGCGGTTTTAAAATAACAATCTGAAGTAGAACCGACGTGCCAATTCAAATCTTTGGTAACTGATGAGAAAGTTATTTTCACCGCCAGCTCTCAAACTACCAAGTTAGCCAAACAATACAGATATATACTTTTCTCGCCTTTTTTTCAGCAAACTTGTTTATTAAATCATCCATAGCTGAAGACAATTTTAGTTTTTCGAAACAATACTGACAAGTCTGATACCCGTTCTTGTCCCATAGAAGTCCTAAGATAATCTTTAATCAGTTTTAATTTCGAAAAGCTTCTTTCAGCAGTTGCACAGTTGTAACCGGAAGGATCAAAAGTAGGAAGCATGCTACTATTAGGTACCTCCGGAAAACTAGAGTAATAATTCAGTAATTTTCTTAATGGAATGAATTTTTTAAATTACAGACTATGAGCATATTTTCAAAGCAATTAATTGTTCATACAGATCAACTGATATATCTTTACTGTATTTAGCAGTCAGTTTTCCGGCTTCATTTTTTACTGTTTCGTTTGAAAACGATAAGAGATTCTCCGGTTGTAACACTTCAAATGTATTATTTAGGTCACAGAGGCTCTGAAGTCTTTGTATAGTTTAAAAAATTAATATATCTAAACATTAATAGACATTGACTTTGAAGTACAATTCAGGGTCTGAAATTTTCTCATTTTCTAATCACTCACCAAAAAAACGCAATCCACATTTTTTATGTCATACATTTAAATAAAGCATACGAGATAATTTTCTCATTATATCGTTAAAACTAATTATTTAGTAATTATTGGAAAAAATCCAAATGTTTAAACCCAATCCCAATCACGATTACACATTTAAAAAAGCAAAGCAAGCATTTTAGTTATGCTTTTAAAATAAAGTTTTTAACTCAAATATTTAATAAAACCAAAAGATTAATTTACTTCCTAAAATATTCAGCTCACTGATTCGTTATGTTGCGCCATCTCTTTGTTAGCAACCGCAATAATTTTCAATTCAACTTTCTCCTTCTTTTAACTACAGTGATCATCATATTCCCGCTACAATGTGACGGGTCATATTTTTAATCATTTTAATTCTGATAGGTAGGTGGCGCTAGAATAAATCATGAATTTATGAGACACGCCATTGTATAAATACAATGGACATTGCCATTATAATTATTTCACCCCAACTAGTTCAAAATTTGTAGCTATTATTCACAGATATATAATAAATACTAGAACGCCAATCATTGATGTATGAATCCCATAGGGTGATTGACCTACCTGTAATAAATAGAATATTGAGCGGGATATTCAAAAGTGTCACCAGGGCAGGACGTGGGAATTTTGAATTCTCATTCGTGAATATGACATGAATAAGTTATCGATATCAACATTTGCAATAACAATACGA
Source organism: Agelastica alni (assembly GCA_950111635.1). Taxonomy (NCBI): domain Eukaryota; kingdom Metazoa; phylum Arthropoda; class Insecta; order Coleoptera; family Chrysomelidae; genus Agelastica; species Agelastica alni. The sequence continues at coordinate 10,265,446 of OX467709.1, read as the reverse complement.
GTTTTCTTTTAATAAAATATACAGAAACTTGATCCGACTTCTTGATAATGGCAAATGTTGAGCTCATAAAAAACTTTGAATCCACATCAGAATAGTTCGATTTTTTATAAAGAGAGAAAAATTGTTTATCTTATTGAATGTAGTAAAAAAATACTAAAACAGTTACTGTAGGTGTTGTAGGTATTTTATTTTGTAATTATTTTACAAGCTTTTATTTAGCTTCACTTGTAGCTAACTAACTATGTAATAAAAAAATCTTGCAAGTTAAATTTGACCCACTTCTAATCGTCCGATTGAATTGAAATTTGGCAGGTGCATATAATTCCGGTGACATTGTATTGTAAAATTTCGCTTAGAGAAAAAAAAATGGCGGCTCCAATATGGCGAAAGAAGTTTTTGATTATGGTCTGATTCGATTCAAATTTGGTGTCGGAGATTAAGAATTTTCAGTCGAAATTTATGACATTGAAATTGCGGCTCCAAGATGGTGAGTTTTGCGATTATGGGCAAATTTAATTCAAAATTTGAAGCATTGAGACAAAAAAGTTTTTATACAAATGTACTAAAAAGGGAAAAATCATTTCTTTTAATTGTTTTAAAATTGTTTAAATTTAACTAAAGTAAAAACTTAACGAAACGAAACTACAGGATTATTAGAAAAACACAATGTTTATAAAAACAACAAGAAAACGCAAAAAACGGAGCACTAATTGCAAGCGATTTTTCGAAAGCAAACTGTAAAACTGATATCAACAACTCATTAAACCCGAATACAACACTGTTCTTTTCCTTGCTTGTTTATAGTCACGTACGCTTCTGCAGCGGCGTTGCCAGATTTTTTGCTAAAGCACATATTCTATTCCTAACTCCATCTGAAAAATATCAAAATCAAAAGAACGTGTCAACGATGTGGCAAAAAAAGACGTTCTGCGCATGTACAAGTGGCAGGTGATTGTTCGCTATGTGGGGTAATTTCAACTCAATCTCGGATGAACTATTGGCGTATTAGATTTATTATATTTTCGTGGTGTTATTACTATAAATTAATGCAGTGTTGCCATATTAGGTTAGGTTAGATTTTTCCCTTAAATGTTGTGGAGTTTCGAGCAGTTTTTTTTGGGGGATACTTTTATCAAGGGTATCTTTTGGAGGAACAAATTAATTTTGGAACATTTTAAAACTATAACTGGGTTTTATTTTTCGCCGATCAATTGTAAAAATATGCCTATAAAGAGAGCATATGTCCCCAACTAAATAATAGTAAAGTAGGTAATTATTTTAGGAATGTTATTATATTTTGTATGCCTACATTAATGTAATTTATTTAAAAAAACGTTAATTTTGGGAGACTGTAGACTTTGTTTAGTCCAAATTATTTAGAAAAATAACAATAAATAAACCACAAAGGTTTGATACGGTCAGTAATAAGATTTATAAAAAAGACTTAGACCTGGCAATCCTGAATTAATGTTGCTATTGCTATTATACAAATTTTCTCACAACAAAAATTTCGTTTTTTAATACATTATTTTATTTATTCCTACACTAATGTATGAAAGTGAATGTTGGGTTTGGCAGAAGAAGCATGAAAATAGAATTAATGGTGAGGAGATGAGTAGTCTGAGAAGTATAGCCGGAGTGACTCGGTTGGATAAAGTAAAAAATAGTGAGATAAGAGAACGCTGTGGTGTAAAAGAAGATGTGGTTACAAAAATAAATAAAGGAATGCTTAGATGGTTTGGACACGTAGAAAGTATGGATAAAGAAAGATTGACAAAACAAATTTATAAGGCGAGTTTGAATAAACAAGTCGGTAGAGGTCGACCTCGGAGAACATATCTCGATCAGATCAACATTGTTTTGAAGAAAGGCCAGGTCAAAAGCACTAACAACCGACGAGCATGTATGAGAGGACTGATGAAAGTAGAGGAAGCAAAAGATGATTGTAGAACCGTAGCAAGTGGAAAGAAGTGGTCCCTGCCTTCCCCTACGGGAAAAAGGTGTGACTATATGTATGTATGTATGTATGTATTTTATTTATTTGGAAATTACAAGTTTTAATTTTTACTGACATCTAAAAACGCGGTAGCGTGTCAAGTCAAGTTCAAGCTAACAGAATGGCGAGCGGTACTGTGTGTAATATTACACGAACCATTTGGAGCCACTTTTGAACCCCTCATAACTCAAAAACTATTTTACATAAACATGTCAAATTTGGCTCATATATTGAGACCTGCGAGATACATGTGCATGTGCACGTCCAAAAATCGTTATTTTTATCACTGACTGACCTATAGATCAAAACTCTTACCCAGTTCCAGATGACCTAGAAAGTTACAATTTGGCATCCAGATAGGTTGTTGGGTAAATACAAAGGAATAAATCAGAAACTAGTAAATTTTATCATTTTATTATAATTTTTCAATTAATTGATTCTATTAGGAACACTTATTTATACTGCCTGTAATGTAAGAATCAGCAATCAAAATTGATGACAGCCGGTCTTTACGTAGATTTTAAGGTATTTACGTGAATATATAACGAGTGGAATACCACCCTCAATTTAGACACGCAGTAGCGTATAACTACTTATAGCTAAAAGTATATTCGAACTTTCGTATTTATTACGTTTTTAACTGGGATTTAGTATTAATTATTATTTCAATATTTAGCGCACATCAATAGTGTAAGAACATTATTATAAATAATTAAATAAAATAGGTATTTTGGACCATGGTGCACGGTGCGTCTTAAAAAATATATGTGTGGTTATATTATTATTACAATTTTTTTAGTAAGTAGGTATGGTTTAGGCAATAGTTTAAATTAAAAGTTAATAATATTTTTAGTATATAAAATTACAATACAATTTAAGCATAATTTTATTTACGAACTAGAACGAGTCAAAACCATTTTCAGATATTAAGTAATGTATATGTTCACAGGGAACAATTATCTATTTACTTAGCTTATGCTATTACTATCCACAAATCACAAGGCTTTAGCCTTGACTGCGCTCTTCTCGACATAGGCTCCTCTATATTTAATAAAGGACAGGCTAACGTGTTGGACTCTTCAGATTACATCTTATCAATTTAGATCCAAGTCAAATCAAGCACAAGAGAGCTCTATTGTAGAGTACAACCGCCTGCGCACGTTATACCACCCCGACTTGGCCAAATTTAGTATAAACAGAAAACGCTTAAAAAAAATTCCGGGTACTGAATGGGCACTTAACATTTCAAAGGTACAAGAAAATAACACAAAAAAGACAATTATACCCCATAAACGTAGGAAAATACAGCAGGATAACCAAAAATTTTTGGTATTAATTTTATTATGAATAAGTACCTACTAATAATTTCTGTACAAGAAGTAATGATATCCTATTAAAAACATAAATGTGAAATGAGAGCCAAATTCAATATTAGGATATATGCCTTGGTTGTTGACTTCAACGACAAAAGAAGTGAGATAAATGGGTGCTAAGTTTAATGGTCGGTCCTGAAATTTATTTATAACATAAAATATTTTACAACAACTCAGAATATCATTTCTTCTAACTTGGGTTAATATATTGAAGCCTAAGGTCTGACTTGGCTAGTTCGAATATACGAATTATTACTAAGTACGTACTAAAACATTCATGGAAGAGCCCTATGTTCGATGGCTAGTTTCTACCAGCAAGCCAAATTTTCGGATGAATAAAATAAGAACTTACAGCTTTAGAACTTGTGAAGACTAATAATATAATTCGTATATTCGAACTAGCCAAGTCAGACCTTAGGCTTCAATATATTATTAGAAGAAATGATATTCTAAATTGTTGTAAAATATTTTAAGTTATTATAAATAAATTTCAGGACTAACCATTGAACTTGACACCCATTTAGATCTAACTTCTTTTGTCGTTGAAGTCAACAACCAAGGCATATAATATATCATAATATTGAACTTGGCTCTCATTTCACATTTCGTTTTTGATAGGATTAATTATATGTGAATCAAGTACAAGAACTAACAACTGTCTGGTATTATCTTATGCGGCGTCAGTAACTTCCATTTGATATCCATATAGTGTGATATAGAGGGTGATATAATTTACGGAACCTACTTGTATATAAAACTTAATGCATTAACCATTGAGTTGTGGAGGGAATATAGTTGTTTGAGTTGGTGTAGTTGCTAGCGCACCAGCCTCTGCACCAAGAGACCCGGGTTCGATTCCCAGGTCAAACCAACGAATTATAAGCGACCGCTGCCGTTCGGAAGGCAAACCACCGAATGTATTCTGCCTAGTAAGGCCCCTCTAAACTAGCCGTTCGGAACCGGCATTAAACTGTAGGTCCCTTCTATTCATGCAACACTGATTGAGCGTGCACATGAATAGTTACAGAGAGGTCGCCGACGCCCCCCAGGGGGTATGGCACAACAAGAAGAAGATAAAAGTGCTTGTAACTTAGAAAAAGGATATTTCCCGAGCAAACCATGTACATGTATGAAGTCCTTAGATAGTCCCCATTATGATGCCCTAGGGCATAGGGGGTGTTTAATAATTAATAATTTTCTGCATACTCGACAATTATCAGAATAGCTCAAAAAAATATAATTTTTACTTTATTTTTTACAAAATATGTGTTTCTTTGAAGAATTACTTATAATTTTTCTGTTCCCTAATTCAATTAAAAAAAATACATAAAATACGTAAAAATATCGCTAGACTATTCCGATGTGTATAGTTCTTCCAAAGTTAGTTTAGAAATATATAAAAAGCATCTCATTAAAAGCCATCAAATCTTCAAAAGAAACGGCGAAAGTGGCGATCAATTTTATTTTTAAATCAGATACATTTTCAAAAATAATTAATTATTTATTGAACGACATTATGAGTGTCGAACCACGTTTCATCTAAATAAACTATATTTCTATTACTTTTTCTATAACTTAGGATAATTTTGACGAAGTACCACAATACGAGGCGATTCTATAATACACATTCGACTATCTAACTTCTTATACTTAAAATCACATTCTATTAAAATTTGTCAAAATGTTTCTAATGATTTATATTTAAAATCGTTAAAATCTTGCAATATGTTACATATAATTTCTGATTTTGGGACTTGATTTTCTTTATACGTAATGTAAACCTGTTGAATCACATCTTTAGATGCATCATCTATCCGACGGCTGACGATACGTTTAGTTTTTTATCGAGGTCAACGGGTTCAATCACAACGCCTCGTTTAATTACTTAATAAATTGTGGATTAAGTAATTTTCCTTAAGTTGCATATTGTTTTAATTATTTCATCCTGAGTTGAATTGGCATTTTCAGCTTTTAAGCATGGATATATATTTAAAATTACTTGTTAAACTTGAATATGCAAATCTCGATTTTTAAATTCCTAAAATTGTGTCTTATTTTTATTATTATTAATTAGAATTGCATTATTAAGATGTCTTTTAACATTAATTTGAATATTATCATTACTTTGAATTACATTATTATCAGGAATTACATTATTATCAGGAATTTCATTATTAATGTGAATATCGTCAATATTAAGCAATTCGTTAGATTCATCATTTACCTCAGACGGTCTCCAAAAAGCCATTTCAAAAAGATCACAACAAAATAAAAATCTCACGAGAAATTATTGAGAACCAGCGCGCGCTAATGTTTTGAAACGTCTAAAGATTTGACCAACTTTTCAAGAGAACACTTGTGAGCTAGATAGTCGACCGATGATTTGATGAATGCGTAATAGCGTCGTTGATATTCAAAAATAAGCTGTGCTACCCGTAGCATATAAAGAGGCGGCCGATATGTTTTGCTAAATTTATCGGTATTACTCGGTATAGAATAAAGCGCTTATTACCGGAATATCACAGGGCCTTGGTAAAATCATCTTTTTTAAACTGGGATTGGAAATACTATATATTTGTGAATAAGTTGCAGGATTGGCAGTATTTTTTTATTTTCTCGAATTAAAATTTTATCTTGAATTTAATTATTTAATTTTTTTTATAGATTATGGCAACAATAAAAGAGATAATTTACTCCAATAATTTATTCAGTAACTGAAAAAACTACTAATCTAGGGAAAAATAAGAAAAACAATATAAATATCACAGAAATACCAATGTTACTTTTACGTTCTACCTCTTAAACTAAATCCTGTTCCACTGAACGCTTTAAACTCCAAATCCTCAGCATCGTCATTAGTTTTCTGCTTCAACTACAAAATTTAAAACTATATTTAACAAAGAAATTCCAAACAAATTAAGTATATTAAATAAAATAAAAGAGCATTTTAATGATATTAATAAATTGGTAAATACTTTAAAAAAAATAATTACAACTTAAGTAAGTTTTGACCAATATTTTTACATAGGATTATAAAATTATATATTACCGTTCTTCTGATAAAATGTAAGTTGCCAATTTCGTAATCATAATCAGGTATTCCTCTGACATAAGTTGGTTTTGCTACAGAACTATCATTTCCAGTAGCATCCTTTCTCTTTTTTCCATCGAGGCGATTTCCTGCCCCCCGAAAAGCTACAAAACCAGATGGCTCTGGCATTAAATCAGCAGGATCTACAGCCATATCTTCATCTTTTTTTATACGTTCTGGTTCTTTATAACCAACTGGTGCTGCAAACTCAACCTAAAAAAAATTATTTATTTATTAACGGACAAGCCAATTATACCATTACAAAAAGAACGAACAGAGTACATTTACAATTATACAAATGAATAGAAAATAGAGATTAAAAATAAAAGTAATACAGTTTTATCACTGTATTTTTAAAGGATGATAAAGATTTAAATTAAGAGCCTTTAATATTTGTGAATAATGATATTCATCTCTATTAATTCCCAAATTAAAGCAATAGTATCTTTGGAATTTATTTTGAATACTATCCAAGAGATCCATATTAACTTTATAGCATGGTAACTAAATGGTAGAATTGTATTCAAGTATATACCTCACTTCTGTACAATATTTTAACAGCATTTTCTCTTGCTAAATGAAGAGCACATGTTTCCTGCACGAGTTGAGTTTTTCATTAAGTGATAATTGAAAAGTCATTTTTGTATGGAATACAACACCTAAATCTTTAATCTTGTTGGTGTATGATAAATTTGAGTTATTAATTTAGTAAAAATAGCTCATAGCCTCGTTAATTCGTAAAAAAGTTAATGACAATTAGTCAAGTTCAATTTAAGGAAATTAATATTATGCCACCTAGAAAGGTTAAGCTCTGTAAGCTCTCAGCATCAGATATGGATTAAACTGGTCTAAAAATCTTTAAATCATAGGCAAATAATAGGAAGTAGCTATTAGTAATAAAATTGGGAAGACCATTAACAAAGATATTAAATAACAGCAATTGCATTGGTTTGGCTAAAGTGTTAATACAAATTTAATCAGATGTAAAAGGATCTCATATGGGCCAGTTAATAGTTTTCAAGGTAGTGAATGTACTAAATCTGACTTTAAATGTCAACAGTGTTATCAAAGGTACAATATGGAATTTGATGGTGGACTGTTGAAAAATAGTCTGAAAAAGGTCAACTGTTTTATTCGAGAATTTTTAGCAGTTATTGTTAAAAACCATATGAAAGGGAAGATTAAATGATTTCTTTTTATTATTAATCAACTTTCCAAAAAGGCGAGGGTCAACAGAAATGTTATTATCAATTTTCACAATGAAATTAAATTTTTCGTGCACAGGTACATACTTCGTTTTATTGTTAAATCTCCTTACAAAAACAATAATATCCCCAACTTCACGTTATTTTCTTTATTGGACACAAGCGATTCGTGGAAATTGCAAGCGTTTTGTTAAATTATATATGACAATTAATTTGATTGATTAGTGTGATAAAGCTCAGTAGCTCTGTTATCATAAGAGATACCAAAAAAAATTGTAGGCAGCTTTAAGCTTTACATTTCAAATTTAGTTACAATGTTCCATAACGCGGTGCCAGATCAAAGTTATGTTTTTTTAAATGAAACACCCTATATTTTACTTTAAAATTAAAATCCGCTTTACCTCCCCATTACAACAATCTAAGGTTATAGTATGTTATACAGCGTATTTAAAAAGTTATAACCAATTCTATGTGGAAATCTTAACCAGTTCAACTTCCTGTATAATTAAAAAGGAGAATATGAATAATGTATTGGAGCCAAAGTTTTTTAATGATTGTCGGAGTTTATAAACACGAACGATTTTGCGAAGTTTTATTAAGTCGAATACAGTGTTGAGTACATTAATTTTTTAGTAATTCCAAATGGATCACACTATATTTTATATCACTATCGAAGACTGCTGTTACCATACTTCTTTTTTTATTAACCGTTCCCTATACTTAAAGTTATAGGGAAAAATCACGTAACGCGAGATGGCGCAGTCAGCGACAAAATATCGGATCGAGGTGTGAACAACAAATATTCTTTCATTTGATCACTTTTAAAAACAAAGTTTTTATTAAAGGAATTTTAGTTAACTCAGAGATTTGAGTTGATTTTTTGTATTAAACTATTGGGTTGAAGCAGGATTTAAGGTTTGTTTTCGACGTTTTAGTATTATTGTCGCTGGATTCTTGTTAAACGCCAATAAAGACCAGGTGTGTCCAGGTATCAATTTTGGTTTGTTTTCGAAGTTTTTCAGTTTTGTTGTCCCTGTAATTCTTGTTGCAATGCCTATGGAAGTCGAAATATCAATTTAGGACATATTGTATTATGTGGGTGAACGTTTTCGACCAATTAAGGAAGGTGAAGAGGTTTTTTAGGCTGGCCACATCATTTTATGTGGAACTGACGGTCTCAATGAAAAAATTACAAAAAGTTTGCATGAGATTCTCTACAATTCTCCGATCCTCTCATGAAATCACCATTAAGCTAGATGAGACATGGGTTTGTAAATGTTCCTGTAAAGCAGGTTTATGAGGATATCAAACTTACCACTGAAAAAATTATCTTTTACAAAGTGCTTGCTGCAAACAATAATAAACTTTGAGATTGGTTTTCCTATCTTTAAGATCTTCTTCCATTTTTGAGGTGCCTTAGGATGTGAAGGAAATTTATGCAAAGATATAATCGAATTGCCATATGTAGAGCATTGTGGAACAGAGCATAAATTATTTGCGATTTTATATTCAATCACCTTTTTTAATCCTTTGCATTTTGTGGTTTATTAACACCAATTTTTTACAAAATATCGTTCAAATATAACACTTTCAATGCTTAAATTGCCCAAAATAATATATAAAGTTCACTTTTCACTCATATAAACAAATGGAGTTTAGTTTGTTGTTTACACCTCGAGAAGTTAACACAATAAGTAATAGATGTCCCCCACTCCGTGATTCTTCCCTATTAGTTTTTGAGATATTTCCATTTTTCTATGCAAAGTATTAATTAGGTATCTAAACGTATTGATTGTTAGTTGGCCATGATTGATTTGTCAGAAACTGATAATTCACCATTACTGTTTGTTAATTTATTGGTGTGTTACACTCTAAACTAACAAATATGAATTTTACTCGTGAGGAAATGGTACATATGATCTGGATATTGGGGGAATGTAATAAAAACGCATTACCATCAGTAAGAATTTATCATGAAAGATCCTGAGAGGCGACAACATATAACAGCAAGTTTCGAAAGATTGAAGGATCGGTTTAACCGCACTGGTTTTGTTACTTATGAAAAACAAAAAAGAACAAAAACTACTGTGACAGGAAAACAAAATGAATGTACTTTTGCCAGTTAACGAAAATCCACATACAAGTATTAGAACAAGAACTTGGTTACTACTGTGTTCAAAGAATTCTTTCTAAAAACAAAATGTACCCTTACCACATTCAATTGCACCAAGAATTAATTGATAATGATTTTGAGAAGAGTATTTTGGAAATGGGCTTTACAAAAAGTTAATCAATAAGAGATTTTTTTGACTTTGTACTATTCGACAACTAATCCATACCACATAATAACACACAGTCAAACTAGATGGTCGCTAAATGTGTGGGGAGGTATTGTTGGTAACTATATAGTGGGACCATAGTTTTTTGAGAAGCATTTAAATGGAGTGATTTATTTAGATTTTTTAGTAAATCAGTTACCTATATTATTGGAAGATGTTCCACTTTGTATACGTGAACAAATGTGGTTCTTGCATGACGGTGCTCCGATTCACCATAATTCATTAGTTCAAGGAGAACTTGATGATCAGTTTCCTGGAAGATGGATTGAAAGATGTGGACCAGTGCGGTGACCACCCAGGTCACCAGAATTCAATAAAATGGACTTATTTTTTTGGAATGTTAGGAACAAATACTATAAAACACCTACAACAACAAGGTGTGAAATAAAAGAGAGAATATGAAATGCATTTCAAAATGTTACTGTACAAATGCTTCGTAATGAAAGTAACTCTTTCGATGACCGCTTTCAGGCATGCATAGATGTTTTGGGTGGTCATTTTAAACACCTTAATAATTAAGACCTACTTTATTTTAGTAATAGTGTTGTTTTTTAATTTTCCGTGTAGTATTGTTTTTTATTTCTCCCCAAGTGTAATTTTTTAAACCTTATTTTTAATCATTTTTTTCTGTACTCATTATTAAACTACTAAGTTACCAAACAGTAATTATTAATATTTTTTGACAAATCTATCATGGCCAACTAACAATTATTAATACATTTAGAAACCTAATAAATACTTAACATAGAAAAATGGAAATATCTCAAGAACTAATAACTTTAGGTATAGGGAATGGTCAATAAAAAAAGAAGTATGGTAACAGCAGTCTTCGACAGTGATATAAAATACAGGGTGATCCATTTGAAATTGCTAAGATAATAATGTACTCAAGTTTCGACTTACACTGTATTCGATTTAATAAATATTCGCAAAATCGTTCGTGTTTATAAACTTTGACAATAATTAAAAAAATTTGGCTTTAATAGATTTTTATTCTTATTCTCCTTTTTAATTATATAGGCCGTTGAACTTATTAAGATTTCCATATAGAATTGGTTATAACTTTTTAAATACCCTTAATAACATACTATAACCTTAGATTGTTGTAATGGGGAGGTAAAGCGGATTTTAATTTTAAGGTAAAATACAGTGAGTTTCATTTAAAAAACAACTTTGATCTGGCACCGAGTTATGGAACACCCTGTAACATTGTAACTAAATTTAAAATGTAAAGCTTAATGCTGCCTACAATTTTTATACACAACTTTTTTTTGGTATCTCTTATGATAACAGAGCTACTGAGCTTTATCACACTAATCAATCACCCTGTATAAATAATATCCGTCAATGTTAAAATCCTATTATTGACAATTTGTATTTTATCTTCAATATACATATGTCGTTTATTATATTTCACTAGTGTAGTTATTTGTAATTTGTGCGTATCCTAAATTTAACCACTCTTTAATAGACTATTGACTATTTATAAAAGAATTGGAATTATTATTGACATTGACACTATAAAATTAATAAAATGATCAAAATTTATTACTTATTAATATAATTTGTAGTCATATTATATCTTTTTACGATTATGTACAGGATAAAAAAATTAAATTAAAAGTAAGAAAAAAAAATTAATGCGGCAAGATTCCAACCTAGAAACTTATGGTTATTAAACATACAAAGCTTGAATTTTTCAAACTAAATTTTCTCAGAATTTTCTTAAAAGCGTGCGCTAATATTTACACCAGTTAAAGTCCTAGTTATAAACTACACATGGACCAAAAATAAATCAAATTGGTGAGGGCAAGTTCTGGTTCTCCGCTTGTTAGCCGTAATAACTTACATTCATGTCACATTCAATAATGCTTATAGCGTCTCCGGGTTTAGTCTCCAATACACATAACTCATAAGCCTTTTGATTATATTTCACAGCAATAACATCTCCTGTGGTGAGACAAGCAAAAGATCTTAGACAGTTTTCAAGAACAGCTTTAGGGTTTGTAATATCTAGAAAATCTGGATTAAGAGGTTGAAATTTGGAAAAAGTTCCTACAGGAAGGGTAATACTTTCCATTTGCACCAAATCACCTTCTGAAAGTACCAAATTGTGCATCATCTGAAAAATACAAAAATGTATTCTTATAAAGTTCTGTAATGATTTTTAATATTTTTCATTATTTAAGTTGGAGGATTTTAAACAATGCAACATTATAAACCAAGTGTTTTGAAAAGACTACTTATCCAAAGTATTTACTTATATACAGGATGTTTCTAAATTCATGTGAAAAAATTCAGATGAAATTATAATGGATCTTTCCGATAACAAGATTTTCTCAGCCTTCACCTTCCGAGATATCACCCCTAAAAGGTCATGATTAAAATTAAGTTTTAGTTTTTTTCCTCAAATTTAAGTAAAGATAGAAACTTGAAATTTTGTAATTTCCGCGCAAAGGAATTATACACTTTCACGGTCCCCTGGTTTTTTGGACATAAAAAATAATGTTACAAAGTCCAATCAGCAACCGAGAAATCGACCGCACCGAGGGTCCGTATTCGACCGCTCACTTAGTTAGCCGCCGAAGGGTTCCGACAAGGTCAAGCAGCTGCTGGAACCGCGTCGAATAATGGAGAAACAGGTAGAATGATCTGGAACTGTGATATCGGAAAAATAAAAGGGGAAACGATCATAACAAGAAAACAGTATTAGCTTATGTGTTTACGAATTATTAAATGTAAATAGTTATATAGAGTTGTAAAAGTTGTATATCTAAGTGGTTAATGAAAATAGAATTTATTTTATTGAAATACACATTGTTTGGTCATTGGATCGAGAGTTCTAATCGCCGAACCCAAGAAAGAACTAAAAATCGTATCAATAAACATTTTTAGAACTTTTATTTTTTCAAATTATTTGTTTTTGCGGCGGAAAAAAATACAATAATTAAAAACAATTAATACTTCTCACAGTTTTATGACTTTCAATGCAAAAAAATCGACTTTTCACATATAATCCTTCACAACTGTTTTTGACGTCGTGAAATCGAGTTCTCATATTTTTTTGTGGTGTTTTTGAGTTTTTTTAATACGTCCTCGCATTTTTCAAAGTTCTTCACCAGGTACTGTTGGTGTTAGGTTAGGTTAGGCTAATTTTTTTTACTTTTACTGCCTTAATTACATTACTTACATTTTTGCGGTTGGGCCATTGGTATAGGCACCTATGTCACCTAGATCTTCGATCCTCATCAAATCAGATAGTCAAGCGGCACTCAAAGCTTTGGCATCACGGAGAATAAACTCAAAAATTGTCCGGGAATGTGCCGGAAACCTACGAACCTTGGCTAACCATAACAAGGTTACCTTGTCGTGGGTGCCAGGGTATAAAGGTATTTCTGGTAACGAAGAAGCGGACAAACTAGCTAGGCGGGGCTCTGAAACACCATTTATTGGGCCAGAACCAATAATAGGGATACCCAAGGCCAGCGTTAAAGCAGCGATCAATGGCTGAATCCACTCTCAGCACCAGCTGAAGTGGGCACATACAGAGGGAGCTAGGCACAGCAAACTAATGCTGAAAGAACCCTCACCTAAGCAGGCAGAAAAGCTGCTCTCGCTAAGTAGGAAAAAACTTCGAACAGTTGTAGGGCTTTGTACCGGACACTGGTCTTTGAGGAAACATCTGCACAATATAGGCGTGTTTGATACAGAACCTATATGCAGATTATGTAATGAGGAAGAGGAAACAGCTACACAGGGAGTGATCCACCTGGGGCAATAGCAGTACGTGAGCTTCTACTCCTTAACAGGAGAATTGAAGAAATGGGGCTAAACTAAGGAGCTGGAAAGGTACAAAAAGCAGACAATGCTGTGCCTATGGAAAAATTAGACCTCTTCCACAACTCTTATTTACTCATTCATTCATTCACCTAGTTCTTTGATCCTCTGTGACTACCGCTGTGTCTTCACGGCATCAGAATTCCAGTCCGCTGGTTTTGGCAAACCGCAGAATTTCTGTTGGCCCTGTCTCATTTAGATCACTTGGATCCATTATCATGCGGCGCCAGGTTTGGTACCTGTACACCGCTAGCATCGGGCAGCAACATAGAATGTGTATGCTGCTCTCCCTTCGCCGCATAGAGGGCAGTTTTTCTCAGCCGCCAGCTTAAGTTTGAAGAGGTGCGCTTTTCATGGCATAGGCCTCGGCCTGGAAGACCGAGGCTTATTTTCCCAGGGGTATGCTTTACTGTGGTTTGCTTAATTAATACCAATTATTATTAGCCTAACCTAACCTATCGTCCTAACCTAACACCAACAGTACCTTGTGAAGAACTTTGAAAATGCGGGGACATATTAGAAAATACCCAAAGAAACCACAAAAAAAATATGAGAACTCGATTTCCATAAATCCTCCGCAAAAACAAATAATTTGAAAAAAAAATTCTTAAAATGTTGATTTTTCGATTTTTTATGCCCAAAAAACCAGGTGACCGTGGAAGTGTATAATTAACGGACTCACCACCGGTATTTTTTTAACATTCCTGTTATTTAATATCAATCTTTTTTTTTCTTTTAGTTTTGTAAAATAAAAATATTAAATAAATCCCTGTTCATTTAAAACTTTTTTCCTAGAACCAATAAATTTGGAGAAAAACAATAAAATAAAATATCCTGTGTGATAAATTTTCATAATAATTACGTATGGGCAGACAAATTCTCGCACAATATTATAGAGCATTGTTTTCAAAATGTCTTTTCAGTTAATTTATGAATTGGAATTATAGGGAACAACTTAATTGGACCACATTTTCTGCCTTAGCCATTAAATGGAATTGCTTGCACCAGTTTTCTCGAAAATGATCTCCTGAACTACTTTAGGACATCCCACTCAATATGATACAGAATATGTGGTTCATGCAAGATGGTTTATTTGGTTTATTCTTGCATTTTCCATCTTTACTGTTTTCCACTTTCAATACATAGCTTATTATTTAATAAAGAATAAAAATCATATTATATTTTTTTTTTCACCAAATTTATTGGTTCTATGAAAAAACTTTTAAATAAACAGGGATTTCTTTTAGTAATATATTACAAAATTTCAAGTTTCTATCTATACTCAAATTTGTTATTGTTAGATACATCATAATTTCATAAGGGCAATCATCCGAATTTTTTTATATGAATTTAGAAACACCCTGTTGCCCATTATTTATAAATTATGTATTTATAATTATTTAACCTGTACAAATCCTATACAAGTATCTTACCCATAATGGCAAGTACACTTTTCCTTCATCTGCAACAAACTCTAAAACTCCACAATGTGTTGTGCGATTGGTTTTCTTATTTACAAGTTTAAATAACATAGGATAGTTAATGTTTAACCTAGTAAGTTGTTCCAAAGCTGATGGAGGCATAATAACTGTAAAAAAGTACATCAATTATAATTAGAACTTATCAATAATACAGATAAAATGGTAATCCAACATTACATATAATGGTTTTATTATTTATTAATAGGTATTCTTACATACTACAATCAATGACCATGCACTAAGAAAATAAAAGTCTTTATTGTTTGTTATAATTAACATATGAATAAGCTATAAAAGGCGTGTAGGGGGTTGCGTTGGAGAGGTAGCAACTTTTATAAAGAACGGCCACATTGAGCGTCATAGATAGGAGATGGTTCTAACTGGTCCTCACAAGAAACTTAACTCTTACTTATGGCTCCCTGTTGCCACACCCCAGACTACTGCATTGGCCTGCAGGCTAAACTAAGTAAGGGTAGCCAGATATGGCAGCATCTACATAATCGATCAACCGGCAACACACTACATAGCTGAAGGCGCGGCAAGGACTGCCTCATAGGCTTCAGTACTGCGAAGAGGAAGGAAACGGGAAACCACCTCTATTACATTTTACCAAGAGAATATTATGGCTACATTCAATGCAAAATATACCGGAGTTTTAAATAACGCTCCAATCGGATCTCCGGGAGGTGCTGCTTTGAATGATACCATACAGTGATAGGATTATTTTGCTGAAAATTAACTCACAACCATTCAACGAACAACTAGAAACTACTATAAATGACCTTCCAACAAATGAAATCCTTATTGTGCAGGGAGACATGAACGTGAAAGTCGGTCGGATAGCTATCGGAGACCAGCAATATGGAGAAGTGATTGGACGTCAGACGCCTATACACATGGAAGTAGCCTGGGGATAGGTATAGAAACCAAATAGACTATGTTATGGTAGATCATGATGAAAATCCTCCATCCTAAACTGCAAAACATATCCTGGCGCTGAATGCGGATCTGACCACCAGCTTCTCGATGCAATTTAGACTTCGCCTGAAGAATATCCGACAACCACAGGGAAGGTTTACAATCACAAACGACAATAAAGATCTGTTCCAACATGAAATACAACATCAATTATCCAGAGACATAAATAACATCATGAAAGCACAAGACCCAAACCAAGAATGGGAAGAATTGGAAAATATAAAAGAAAGACAAGATAAAACTGTAATGTTCTGTGGGAAGACAAAGATATACTACAACGATGGAAACAATACTGCAAAGTATTATATAAAGAGGAAGCAGGCCAAAATAATCAGGAGCAGATACATCTCATGACGGAACCGGATATACTAAGAAGCGAAGTGAAAGAGGCCATAACACACCCTGAGTCAAACAAGGCCCCAGGAACAGACGAAATTGCAGCCAAGATGATAAAACTACTGGGAAATGAGGGAATTAAGATATTTCATAACATCTGCAACAAAGTATGGCAGACTTAACAATGGCCTAAAGACTGGACTAGATCATCTTTTATTCTAATCCATAAAAAAGGTCAAAACTACTGGATGATAGCATTAATATCGCACGCTAGCAAGATTTTACTCAGAATAATCGACCGAAAACTACAAAAGTATTTGCTACTTCAGATACCTCCTGAACAAGCCAGTTTTGTAAAAGGCAGAGGGACAAGAGAACAGGTATTTAATATCCGCCAATTAATAGAAAAAGCATGAGAGTTTAACATATCTATGCTCCTGTGCTTTCTAGACTACAAGAAAGCCTTCAATTGTGTAAGATGGGAGAGTCTGTGGAAAGTGCTAGGTGAAATGGGAGTCCCATGCCATCTAGTAGCCCTCATTACCAGTTTATATAAGAATAATGACGCAATTGTCAACCTAGATAATAAAACATCGGATCCTTTCAAAACGCAAAGAGGACTGCGCCAGGGGTGAATATTATCACCCAGATTGTTCAATGCCTATGGTGAACACATAATGAGACGCGCCTTGGATTTGGATGAGGGAGGAATTATGATCAATGGAAAATGCTAAACAATCTTAGATACGTGGACAATACCACTCTAATAGCAAAGAATGAAGAAGAAATGGCCCGAATGCAACAGTGTAATTGTAATTCAGTGACGTATTTCTCAGACCACAACTCTGCTGAAATAAATAAATTATGTATCTATCTATCTATCTCAAACAAATCTTCGCGAGGTCGAGGATCGCCACCTTTGGAAATGTAAGGTTGCGAGTTTCAGGAAGCCATAGTGTCACCATGCTTCAGACAAGAAGATACGACGAAGAAGAAGAAGAAGCTATAAATAAAACAAACAAATTTGGTATGCTAACATCCAAAGTATGAAAAGTGCAAGTTATTGACTACGTAATAATTAATTATTATTAATGCTATAAAATCCTATAAATAAATTATTACTATTATTAATGCTATAAAATCTTATAAATACAAATTACTCCTACTTTTGCCTCCTCTCTCAACATCTTGTCTTTCATTTCCTGGAAACATAGCAACGGAAAAGCATTTGTAAGTCGTATTAAATGGCCTAGGTATCTCAGGAAACATATTAAAACCAAATTGAAACTAAAAAAAGTTTATAATGTAATATTTTTTATAAATAGATATTTATAAAGCATTTAAATATTTCTTACCATTTTGATGAATTGTATTTCAACTGGTTTTTAGTAACGCTCTATTAGATGATTATTTTTTAAATACAAAATAAGTGTCACAGTATATAAATATATATGGTGGAAGTGTTATATTGGACGATGACAGTAAAAATTAATAAAGGTGCATTCAAACTATTTAAAATTATGGTAGGAATAAGCAAAGTGAATCAATAAAATTCTTTTATGTTCCTAGTTTACAGTAATAAAACAATCACGTTAAAACTTCTTGTTGCTAAAACATACATTAGAGACTTTCTTTAAAGTCATGACATATGTCAAACTTTGACACTGACATAAACATTGGTTTGTTTTTCTATGAGGCTAAGGCTTGGCCTCCACCACCGATATCTAGCCGCACTTATTGTTTAAAGTGAACAATTTTACGGCTTATTAAACGCAGCGATTAAAAAGTTAATGTCCTATTTTTGCTGCGATGCAACTGTTGCTTTACCGAATCACACAAACATGGATGAACGTTTACCCAAATGCGAGTTCAGTCGCTTAAGTCGCAGTGCTATAGTTGGCTTGTTCCAGTTTTGTAATTTTACTTGTTTAAAATGTCTGAAAAGGAATCTACCGGATATGATGAATGTATATCAACAGTGATACGTTATTGATAGAACAATAATTATTCTTAACAATTCGTCAAAACTATTTTTTTGTCATTCGGGATTACTGAAAAATATTTCGGGGCGCTCACATAAATGTTTTAATAACTTGTAAAACTGCCCTTCTGATAATCTTTGACTTTTTATGGAATTAACCCAATAACGATGTTTGCGACATTTACTTGTATTTTGTAGATTTTCTGCGACAGCGTTTTATTTTGTTGCTGAGACTAGGAAAAAATCGCTAGTGGAAGTTTAGCCTAATACTTGTGCTGCTGCGGTTTAAAATATGTATAAGTTTCTGTTCAACGGGAATTTTATTTTTCTCACTGAATTTGACAAAAATATCGTGTTTTGGAACATAAACAATGAATCAGTCAAATAGTTGAGCTGAAAATAAATACTCTAATTTTAATATTTTTATTTTTAGAATTCTCTAGTCTAGAACGTGCTAGAAAATCGCACTCCAAGGAATAATATATAAGCACATGAGTTTATATTACCGGTTAGGTTCTTATTAAAATAACCTAAAATATTTCACAGAAAATGGAAAATGAGGTTCAAGCAGAAACCTTTAAAGAAGAAGGAAATACTGCATTTAAAAGAGGAGATTGGAACCAAGCAATACATCTTTATTCCAAAGCTATAAACTTAACTAAAGAAGAAACGAAAAATGTATCCATATACTACAAGAATCGTGCTGCTGCATATTTAAAACAAGAAAAGTATGAAGCAGCTTTGGAAGACTGTAATAGCAGTTTAAAAATACTGCCTACAGATCCTAAAGCTCTTTTTAGAAGATGTCAAGCTTTGGAAGCTTTAAAAAGGTATGACTTATTGAAGCAACCTATCCAATGTTTGCATTTATTTTTTAAAATAGTTTTACTTTTAATCATTCAAAAATAACATTAACAAAATTATGTAAATTGCATTGTTCTAGATATGAAGAGGCATACAGAGATGCAACACAAATATTTAAAGATGATCCTACAAATAAGCCCATCCAACCTATTCTTGAAAGATTGTTCAAAATTGTTCAAGAAAGAGCTAGACAGAATGAAAAAACCAGTAGCAAATTGGAAAGTATGACAAAAATTGCTTTTGATTTGACTGAAACTATTGAAAAAAGAGAGACTGCTATGAACAATCTATTAGTGTTGTCTAGACAATCTGCTGGAGCAGAGTTAATGTGTAAATCTACAATTGTACATCAGATTAAGAAACTTCTTAAAGTAAGTTCCCATATCAAAATTTTATTAAAAACAATGAATGGATTTATAAAAAAAATCAATAACCTACTCAACTGTATCGTTTGTTTAAAAGTAATAAGCCAATCAATATTTATATGTACTTAGACATCTGTACTATTTATATTTACGAAACAATGAACCATAGCATTGTGTGAAACTAAAGTTGGTATACAGATCCTAAACTGTGTGCTGTGCATATACCACTATGATAGTACTGGCAATACATATTAATATTTTGTAGTGCATGTGATGAGAATTTAATGTGATCTCGATAGTAATTATCTATGCATGGGGTGAGGAAGGTTGAATATATTTAATTTTCCTCTAAATTTTACGTCATTTTAAAAAAAAAATCTTGTCATGATGGGTCCTTTCCATTCCACTTTTACAAGTTTCCATCTTGTGAATCGGTCCCCTAGAAATAATCAATAAATTTTTAAATATTTAAAACTCCATACTTGTTCAACACTTTTGTAACTTTTGTGTGTGAAACACCTTCTGTGCCAATTGAGACGGTTTAGGATATTGTCCACATCATTTTAATTTAAATACATATGGGCTATGCACAGCACAAAAGTTTTATAATTTTCAACTTTAAAGTTCAATCCTCCCATATTTTACTAGTAAATTAAAATACAATTTTGTTTATCAGAATTTCAATAGGTTTTTTTATTCTAGGTTGAAAAAAACAAAACAATTTTTATCACAGGCATTCGAATAATCGGTGAACTTTGTAAACATAATGAAATTCAAACCAAGAATGTGTTAGAGATAGTTGGTTTACCTTGGTTTTTAGAAATTCTTGACTCTGATGATGAAAAACAAGTAAATGCTGTAGAACATTGTATGCAAACAATTATTAACTCATTTTCTGGAATGGAAAATCGACCTGACACCAAACCAAAAAAAGAATTAATTGAAAGAAACAAAAAGCAAATAGATACTTTACTCACTTGCTTGGTTTGTGCTATAAATAACCGTTTAATTTCTGGATTAGCTAGAGATACCATTATTGAACTTATAATGAGAAACATTAACTATGATCAGCTTTGTTGGGCTGAACAACTCCTAGATATTGGAGGGGTGGAAAAATTAATGGAATGCACAAGTGAACTTGAAGAATACAAGTATGAAAGCGCAATTAACATTACACCCTCTACCCGCACCATCGCTGCAGTTTGTTTATCTAGAATTTATGACAACATGTACTATGATGGATTAAGAGAAAAGTATATGGAAAAAATTGAGAACTTTATTAAAAATAAACTGCTTACGCCTGATATAGAATCAAAAGTAAGGGTTGTTGTCGCACTTACAGCTCTATTAAGAGGTCCATTAGATGTTGGAAATGCTCTCATAGGTGAGCCAATTTTTAATGCTTATTCTATGCTTGACAAACATATACAAGGTATTTCCAAAGTAATCTGAAATATTGTTGTGGGTGATTAATCATTTAATTTTAAGATAAAAGTTCCTATAAATATATGTGATATTTTATTTTATATATGGTTGGGTGCGATGGTGAAAAATTTCTATTTGCCATAGGCAATTAGACTAAGTCCATTTTGCCGTCCCTCCTTTTATTTTCTCTCCATGAGCTTTGTGCTCTCTATGTAGAGAGCTAATGATCTCATGGGAATCTTCATAACCTCCTCCGGTTCGCAAAATTGCACTCAGAAGGATTTATATCTCAGCTAGGCTAGTCTCGTGCAATAGCACAGTACATGTTCTGACGTTTCTGTGGCCCCCTCATCACACCTACAACAGCTGTCGTCTTCTACGAGGCCCAATGTTTTCAAGTGTCTCCTAAGCCGGCAGTGCCCTGTAATCAGACCCACTACCATCCCTAGTTTTCACCTGTTAAGTCCCATCTGTTGTTGGGCTATTTTCTTGTCAGGTCTCCCCAAGAAGCTGTGGGCCCGACATGCCTTGGGTTCATCTCTCCACAGCTTCCTGCGCTTCCTGTCCTGATTTGAGCGGATTTCTGCTTTAATGTAGCATTCTGCTCCTTCAAGTGAGGGTCTTGGTCCATAGTGTCTGTGACGACCCCTCTCGTGCCAATTTATCCGCCTTTTCATTCCCTTCAAACCCTGCATGTCCAGGTATCCAAAGTAATGTCACCCTGTTGCGTCTGGCCAGGAGCCCAAGCTTCTCCTTACATTCGCTAACTAAAGTGAATCAGTCTGCATCGAGCGCCAGTAACGCTGCCTGACTATCCAAGCAAATACAAATCTTTTTGCTCACATAACCTCCATTCAGGTTTTTCTGTGCACAGACCAAAATGGCCATAATTTCTGCCTGAAAAACATTACATTCCTCTCTCAGGGCTACGCTTAGTCCGTAGCCATATCCCCGACCCAGTCCCCTCCGCAGTCTTAGATCCCTCCGTATACCAGACGAGATCTTGCCGCGGGTAGGTCCCGGTTCAGTCGACTACTCCTCTCAATCCGGAAAAGCAACCCTGTACCTATGTCCGAAGCAGTACCTTTTTAACATAAAATCCTGCCTCCCTCTTGCTATCGGCTTTAATGCCTCCAGCTCTTTAACGATTTTCGTGTGTCCGGTACGTGTGTCTTCACGCCCCTTCTACATACTATTTCTCATCAGTCTTGTTGTGGCCCCCATTGCCGCCGTCTTCACCACTAGGTGAATAGGCGGAGTGTTCAACATAAATATATGTGATAAGTTTTGTCGTTATTGAGATAAAGGGAGTTTGAATTTTTTTTATTTTGACAGAAATAATAACATTGTAATAATTATGACATAAAAGTAGTACATTTTAGACATATGTTTAAAAAGTTCACATCTAGCTAAAATGCTACCTACCATCGACATTTAACGAATTGCTGAATCCATTTGAAATAGCCAGGAATGTTGCAAATAATATTACAACCTTTTAAGATGCGATTTTAAAGATCCTCTGAATTTACAATCGGTGGTATGTATAGTAGTGATTTAAATATCCCCAGATACTAAAATCCAAAGGATTGTCTTCAGGTGACCAAAATTTAGAATCCCATTTTTTAAAAAGTTGGATTCATCAGTAAAAAATACGGTGGCAGTAAAATTGGTATTGTTTGCAGTTTTTTTTAGAAACCATTAGCAACAATGCATAATGAAGATGCAGATAAGTAAATGATTCAGAACTTGGTAGACTGTTATTCGGATAATACTGGGCATACATGTCTTGCCTTTCACTCACAGCTCGTTTATTACGAAATAATGTAACACCTTCTTCTTCTTCTTCTTCTTCTTCTTCACCGTAGCACTACAGCCCAGGGTGGGTTTTGGCTGCCTTCACCACTTGTCTCCATCTGGGGCGGTCTTCTGCGGCTTCCTGTCATGGGTCTACTCCTATTGTTGTGAGGTTTTTCCTGATGTTGTCCCGCCATCTCAATCTTGGCCTTCCTTGTGGTACTTCCTTCCACACTGCTTTTATTAAGCTCGTGTTGTGACTCCTCTGGACGTGGCCCGCACAGCGCAATCGGTTTGCCCTTACTTTCTGTACGATATCTGGGCTATCATACAACTGGTATAGTTCAGCGTCTTAGTACTTGGGTGTCATTTACGGTCACGGTCCACGTTTCGCCTGCATATGTTATAATCGGTCTTATGATGATCTTGTATAAAGTGATTTTTGATTTTCTGTTGTTGTTTTTAGACTTTAATAAATGTTGTAGAGTGAAGTAACATTTGTTTTCTTGGGTGATATGGAGTTTGAGATCTTCAGTGTGTTGTTATCCGCTGTTATCGTTGCCCCCAGATAGTTAAATGGTTTGACATGTTCAAAAATGTATTCGTTCATTGTCGTATGCGGTCGCGTGCGGGGTTTCTTGTTACAAGTATATACTTTGTTTTCTGCTCGTTCACCCGGAGCCCTATCTTGTTAGCTTCCCTTTCAATCCATATGAAATTCTCCTTTACGTTCCTTGTGCTATCCCCGTCCACATCAATATCGTCCGCTTATGCAAGTAACAGACTTGGGCCTTGTGATCCAAATATCTCCACTCTTGTCGATGCTGCTCTTGCGGCTTTTTCCAGAGCAATATTAAAGAGCATCGGGGACATCGCTTCTTGTTTTAGACCTGTGTTGATATCAAACGAGTCGCTGTACTATCCTTCTATTTTGAAGCAGCTTCGGGAGCCCTATATACATGTCCTGGTCATATGCACAAGTTTTTTGGGTACTTCAAGCTCTATCATTGTCTCCCATAGCCTCACTATAATGATGCTGTCATATGCTTATTGGTAGTCGACGAATATGTTATGGAGGTCTCTGTTAAATTCCCAGTACTTTTCCAGGAGCTTTCGGATGGTAAAAAATTGTGGATCTGCCGCCTCTGAACCCGCATTAGTAATCGCCCACAATCACCTCTGCATAGGGAGAGATACGTTAACACAACACAACACCCCGTATCTCAATAATATAACTTATCACACTTGTTTGTAGGAATTTTTGGTCTTGAAATTGAATGACGAATCGGCCACAATTATATTTCAGACTACTTTGGAAACACCCTACACATATACATACAAAGGGAACTTAGAAAGTTTTACAACATAGCTCTATTTATTTCATTTTTTCAAAGTAACTTCCACTACAGGCAATACATCTCACCATCCTCTGAAACCAATCCTTAAATCACATCTGCCACGTCTCGCTGGGAATATGGCGCACTCGTTGTCCGAAGCACTCAGAAGGTTCCCATCACTGGGGGAATAATGCAAAGTCGCAGGGTAAAAGGTTTGAGAGTTTCAGTTCTGTAGTGGTCAAATATTCGGCGCAGGCTTTCGCGCGGTGAGCTGGAACGTTGTCATGATACTGCTATCATTTTCTCCTTTATTGATCGGGATTTTCTGACTGCTATGGGTGCATCCTCGTCATGAAAGACCCAAACTTTGTTTTGGGATTTGGTCGGCATATCATAATAGTACAGCCAAATCAACCTGTCACGATGTTGTTCTTTATCAAACATTTTAACATCTCCCGGCACCATTTCACACGTCATCGTGTCATCTGGTCTTTAGTTATACTATGCGGCACCCAGAGAGAACAAACTTTTGTCACGTGCCAATGATCGTTCAGAATCGAACGAATTGCTGGCGCATTTAGGTCTTCATCAAGCATTTTCCTTACAGTAGTAAGGTTTTCCTCCGTAACGGACGTTGGTGGCCTTCACGTTCTCTTAACGTCCTCCAGACTGAAACTTCCCCTTTGGAATTATCTTCTTCTTCTTCTTTTTCTTAAGACATTTGTCTTGTTTTTCCTCATATATTAGCACTCATAGCAGCCGCAACTGGGATTCTGATGTCCAGCTCTCGTGCCTTCAGGCCTGTTGTGCTTAGCAGCTCTTACGAGGCGGTTTCCAGGCATTCTGTCCACATGATCCCTCCAAGCTCTCTTTCGGACTCTGGACCATCTTACTACAT
The DNA here is from genome assembly GCA_950111635.1 of Agelastica alni. NCBI lineage: Eukaryota > Metazoa > Arthropoda > Insecta > Coleoptera > Chrysomelidae > Agelastica > Agelastica alni. The sequence continues at coordinate 10,240,146 of OX467709.1, read as the reverse complement.
CTTGAATGCCGCAGGTAGCTCTGATGTCTTCGCTTCTCTGCCTGTCGAGTAAAGTATGTCCTGTTATGGTCCTTAGGGTTCTCATTTCGGCTGCTCTTAAAATTCTCTTTGTTGCTGCTGTTTCTGCCCTCGTTTCAGTAGCGTAGGTCATTACCGGTCTTACGCAGGTCTTATAGATTCTTGTTTTGCTCGCTATAGACATGTGCTTGTTCCTCCATATCACATCTCGTAGGAATCCCGATAGTCTTGCTGCTTTGATTGTTTGCGACTTGACTTCCGACTTAAGATCACGGTTACTGGTTATTTGAGCACCCAAGTATTTAAATGACATAACCTGTGCCACGCTCTTGTTATATAATGCCAGTTTACATCTTTTGGGATCTCGTGATATTGTAAGAGATTGTGTTTTTTCTTGCGAGATGATCATGTTATACTGTTGCGATATAATGACCGCATCATCAGCATAACAGATTATTTTAAACTCCTGATCTCCCATCCTGTATCCTTTTCCCACCGTTTTGACTTCGTCGATTATTTTATCCATGAATATGTTGAACAAAATAGGGCTAAGGCTATCTCCTTGTCTTATACCTGTTGATATGTCTATCCTTTTTGTTAGCTTCTGTTCAACTCTTATAAACGTAGAATTTCCGGTATTCAATTCTTTAATTAATGCGATAAGATGAGAGTCCAAATTTCTTTCCTCGAGCAGTGCAAGCACATCCTTCAGTCTGACTCTATCAAAAGCCTGTTTTAAATCAATAAAACACATGTAAGCAACATTGTTGTAATCTATTGCTTTTTCAGCTATCTGTCTAAGAATAAAAATCCCGTCGATGGTGGATCTATTTTGTCGAAACCCTTGTTGCTCCTCATTAATTCCAGTCTGTGCCACCTGTTGGGCTATGATCTTTGTCAGTAGCTTCGATGTTGTACTTAACAGACTTATTCCCCTATAGTTGTTCATATCTGTTTTGACACCTCTCTTAAACAATGGTATTGTAATGCTTTCTTTCCATTGTACTGGAATTTTTTTTATATATTTTGTTGGATAGCAATGTGATTTGTTCCATCAACGTAGGCCCACCATATTTTATAAGTTCATTGTTTATGTTATCTAATCCAGGTGACTTTCGATTTTTTAGTTTTGACACTGCTAGGTTGATGTCTCTTGTACATAGGGTCTGCTCTATGGGGTTACCGTCTGCATTATTGATTTGTTCTTCCATTACTGGTTTTGTTTCTTGGCCAGAATCGCTGTACAGCATACGAAAATGGGACTCCCACTGTTCCGTTGATATTTTTGTAGTGTTAACGTACTCATTCACTGGCCTTTTACGATTTCTAAGCATGTTCCAGATTTTCTTTTGTCCTCCATAGAGGTCGTGCTCCATGCTCACTGAGTATGCCTCCCAGAATTGCCGTTTTATTGCTGTTATTTTTGTGTTAACTCTATTTCTTACAACTCTATACTCCTCTTGTGTAGCTGTTCCGCTCCTTAGATTTAGATACGATTTCTTTTTCTCATCCGCTAACGGTCTAATCTCCAATGTAAACCACGGTTTTGTGTTTCGACTTCCGCCAATTTTTACCTGTCTGCTACCCAATGCTTCCTCCGCTGCATTAATGATGTTGGATCTTAGTTTGGTCCACGATGTCTCTATGGTATCTTCATCTGTAATTCCATTTTCATTGATCTTTTGTATTAGTCTTTGTTGATACAGTTTCTTTGTTGAGTCGTTAGAAAGAGATTCTATGTTAATTTTTTGGATTGACTCTAATGGACTTTTAACTTTTTTCTTTATTTGTAAACAGTTTCTCAGTTTAGCGACCAGTAAGTGGTGATCGGTGCCTGTGTTTGCCGAGGTTAGAACTTTTACGTCCAGTATTCTTGATGGGTGTATATTTCGATTGGTAATAATGTAATCTATTATCGATTTCTGTCCTCTACTATTCTCAAACGTATATTTATGTTGTAGCTTATGGGGATAAAAGGTGTTATTAATCCGTAGTTCGTTGTGAGCACAGAATTGGGTTAGCGTCTCTCCGCTGCTGTTAATTGTTTCTTCATTAAATCGATTCTTGATACCGGCCAAAACTTCGTTGCCAATTCTGGCATTGAAGTCCCCTAGAAGGATGACATCTTCTTTATTGGGAAGTTTGTCCAGGGTTTCTTGAAGTTGATCATAAAATTGCAAGATTTCTTCTTGAGGTTTAGATATATCAGGAGCATAAACACATACAAAATGAATTGGTTTTCGGAATTCAAGTGAAGTCACTAATATTCTATCATTAACATACGACACTTCCTTTATGCTGCTTTCATATGTTTTACGTAATAGCAAGCCCACTCCAGATGTAGCTCTTTCATTCTTTGCCTTTCCACTATATATTAGGATATATTCTGCCAGACTCATGCTACCTTTCCCTTTCTTTTTTGTTTCAGACACAGCACATATATCTATTTGGTGGTTGTTGAGGTCCATTATTATTTCTTGATCTTTATTACCTATTGATGTTACATTCCAAGTTGCGACTCGCAAAGGTTTTTGTTTTTGTTTCCAGAATCGTTTCCGTTTCCTCGCCAAGTCGTTATCCGTGATTTCCGTCCTATCCGAGGCTATTTCTATGGGTCTTTGAGCATATATATTAAGCATAGGCAGGTTGCTGGCCTCACCCATGTTCCCTCCTCCTTTACCCGGGCTTGGGACCGGCAGTGACAGATACCAGGCTACTCAATCCACCCAGCACCTGCCCCAGGCGGAGTTTGGATTTATCTGTGCCACCTAAATATAGTAGTACGATGTGGGCAATCATCACCTAGTGCAAAAGTTATTTCTTCTAAGCACTGGTCTATGTTTAAACTACGAGCAAAGTAATACCGCAAAATCACCCGAATATCATTTCGTGATCAAGACTTTAAACTTTAACTTTAAACAATCGCTTCTGAAAAACAACTGAGTCCATTGGCTTGGCGCAGCGGATAGTGTACAAATATGAACACGTCTCAACATGCACCAACACTCAGACTACTGCGCCACGTGGTTTCGTCATATTACAAAACTTTTCTAGCTCCCTTTGTATTAAAGAGAAGTCATAGTAAAATATTTAGAAGCATTGTGGTGCAAGGGGGAGATAATTTTTAATACTTTTTGTTTATTTTTAGGTAAGGAAGGTGTTATGGAGATGATTTTGGTGATGGCAAATACAGATGATGAACTTCAGCAAAAAGTTGCTTGTGAATGTATAGTAGCCGCCGCTAGTAAAGCGGACAAAGCAAAAGCAATAATCACACAAGGAATTAACATATTAAAACAACTATACAAATCAAAGAATGATCATATACGGATTAGAGCATTGGTCGGTTTATGCAAATTGGGAAGTTCCGGTGGTACTGATGCTTCATTAAAACCTTTTGCGGAAGGTAAAATTATAGAACTTTCTTTATCGCCAAATAAATTTAAAATAATTTTCATTTAGGATCTTCTCTGAAACTTGCCGAGGCTTGTCGACGATTTCTTCTGCATCCTGGAAAAGATACTGACATACGCAAATGGGCGGCAGAAGGACTATCATATCTAACTCTTGATGCTGAAGTCAAAGAAAAATTAATAGAAGACAAAGCTGCCATGCAAGCTTTAATAGAATTGGCAAAAACCGGAGATCAATCGGTTCTTTTTGGAATCATAACTACATTTGTTAATCTATGTAACGCTTACGAGAAACAAGAAGTAATTCCTGAAATGATAGAATTGGCAAAATTCGCCAAACAACATATTCCGGAAGAGCACGAACTCGACGATCCGGATTTTGTAACAAAACGTGTATTGATGTTGGGACACTCCAACGTAACAGCTGCCCTAGTTTCTCTATCAAAAACAGCTAGTGACAATTCCAAAGAGTTAATAGCAAGAGTATTCAACGCTTTGTGCAGCGAACACGAGTTGCGAGGCGTCGTCGTAGCGCAAGGCGGTAGCAAGGTTTTATTGCCGTTGGCTTTGAATGGGACCGAAAAAGGAAAAAGACAAGCTGCTCAAGCTCTAGCCAGGTAAGATAATGTTTATCTTTAAGTAGACGTTCCTCGGTAAACAATTTTACAATTAAACCGATCATGTTCCATACATACATACATATAGTCACGCCTTTTTCCCGTAGGGGTAGGCAGAGTCCACTTCCTTCCACTTTGTTTCGTCAATCTTCCTTCATCCATCCTTTCTACGTGTCCAAACCATCTAAGCATTCCTTTATCTATCTTTGTTACCACATCTTTTTTTACACCACAGCATTCTCTTATCTCACTATTCTTTACTTTATCCAACCGAGTCACTTCGGCTATACTTCTCAGACTACTCATCTCCGCAGCATTAATCCTATTTTCATGCTTCTTCTGCCAAACCCTACATTCACTACCATACATAAGTGTAGGAACCAACACACATCTATGCACAGCCAGAAGTGCCTCATGTTCCAAAGTATATTATATAAAATAAAAAATTGATTCCTCTATGTTTGGGACGCCGTGCCACCATCATCTCTTAAGCTCTGAACTCCATTCTCGACAATTGCTAAAGAACCATGCTTGACGATTTCAAAGGTGTACGCGTGAAAAATTAAACGGGCTATAATTTATAGGTTAAAATATATTATGGTTGTTTTTTGCTGCTCTTTTTTTTATTTAAAATGAGCATACCGACGGTAAAAATAATTACTCTGTGAGAACGAAAGAGTGTAACTGCTAATGTAATTAAAATTATGAAAAACTAGGCGAAACATGGCTTGCAAATATAATGTGAATAATATATGAATATTTTGTGAAAAAAATGTTAATTATGGACCGTTTCAGCGTTTTTATTTTAAATAATATTGATTTTTAACCATAACTATAGTAGAATCCCATAATTGTAAAGTGACGCATATTGTAGAGCGATTTTATAGGCCAATCAAATTAGACGTTTACCCTGTACCAAAAAGTTATTTTTAATAGTTGTTGAGTTTTTGAATATCAACAAAAAGAGAAAGATTTAGTATTAGTTAATAAAAAAGTAAGTGGGTTCTAACAAAAACCGTTTAATCTTTTACAAATTTACAAAAACCTTTTTCTTCTTCTTTTACTCACTCTCCAAAGACTATAGGTTCAAGTAGTTTAATAAAAATTGAGAAAATCTATCTTTATATATTTTTTGAATAACTAATTTATTGGTTTATTATTTACTTCCCGAACAGGTCTCATTTTGTTGAAATATTTTCTTTAATTTGACTGGTTTATTTTTAAACTGTTCAAATTTCTTCTAAGCAATTAAGAGTTCGATGCAAAATGAAACGTTGTCAGTTTGTATGATTAAATTTGAAGGTATCTGCATGGTTGTAGTTATATCTTTCTCTAACAGTAGATAATAGACGAGATCAACAATGACGTCGCAAATTAAAGCTATGTTATTGGCAACAACGCCATTAATCAAGTAGTTTCTGTCTTGTATTTTATCCCCAAAGCAGTTTCATAGACGTGCTGCAAGGGTTTTATAAAGCAGAGACCGGATTTTTTTGTATTATTAGGGGAAGGCGTTTTTACGTTTAGTTTTGATTGTATATTTTTACGTGCAGTACTTATCGTCGAGACTCATAAGTTTTGAAGTTTGTAATAAACATTGTTTCTATTGCTTCGTTGATCTTCGATATAATTAGAAGTGTGAATTGCAGTTATTTAGCTTCAATTAAATTTGGTGACAAATAATAATAAATACGAGTGAGAATAGTAATAGTAATCAAAAGGAAACGTCACAATTTAACACCGAAGAAAAGACCATGATCAGAAATGTGTGTTTGAAGGACTTCGAGCCAGAGAACAAAATATGAATGTTAGTGAGGTAGTTGCATTATGTAGTATTTTGACAAAAGTTTCCGAAGATAGTGTGTACAAAATAATTAAAACAAGGGATAAAACAACGATATTAATACTTCGAAGGCTGAGACTAGAGGAAGAAAACAAATTAAATTGACCGTTACAACCAAACAGGTCATTCGTCGTGCAGTACATGAATGTTTTATTAAAAAGGAATTACCAAATTTAAAGAAAATTGTTTTCTCTCTTCAATCTAATGAAAATCTCCCAAAAATATCAAGACGTGTTTTGTTACGTACTTTGCGTGAGATGAACTTCAGGTATTTAAAGAGAAAGAGGAATAGTACCCTTATTGAAAAAGAGGAAATCATTTTATGGCGCAGAAAGAAATAGCAGCAGAATTTCGAAGGGAGGGTAGAAAAATATATTATACAGATGAAACCTGGTTAAATGAAGGACATACCGTGACAAAAACTTGGCAGGATTTAAATGTAAAAAGCAAACATCAAGCTTTTGTAGTTGATTTATTGACAAGTTTAAAAGCCCCATCTGGAAAGGGAAAACGCCTTATTATTACCCATATTGGTAGTGACTCAGGATTCGTTGAATGGGGTTTAAACGCGTTTGTTTCTAAAAAAACTGGAGATTATCATGAGGAAATGAATGCAGAATGTTTTAAAAAATAGGTTTACAGATATTCTCTTAAAAATCGAACCAGGATCTGTTATTGTTATGGATACCGCTCCACACCACAGCTGGCATGTAGAAGAACACCTACCAAACACCCAATGGAAAAAAGCCCAGATTGCAGATTGGCTTGCTAAGAAAAATTAAATTCAATGGACCAATTTTAAAAATCAAATTATTAAACTTAGCGCGGTTTCGTAAAGATATGTAGTAGATGAAATGGTGCGAGAAGGAGGCGTAATTATTGTACTTCAATTGCCACCCTATCACTGTGAGTTAAACCCAATAGAACTTGTATGGGCTCAAATAAAACATGAAGTAGTAAGGAATAATGTTACTTTCAAATTAAATGTTGCCTATTCTAATTAGTTATCGTTGCCGAGAATTGGCTGCGACACGAATGTAGAAAAAGGTTTAAAGATGCTTAAACAGTAGAGACAGGTAAACAACCTTATATTCCATCTCCGAAAACGTCTAATGGAAGTCATCGCACTCGAGGTCTCATTTTAGACAGATTTTTTTTTTTTTTATGAAAATAGTCGCAAAAAGGGTAGACCTATCGTGTGGGCCGTGGACGGCCCGCACTGCGACTATTAGAAGGGGAAGGGATTATAGAAAGGTAATGATTGTGGACACGCTTTTTAAAAAGTTGCAGGTCATAGTTCTCTGGAAAAACTGATTTTGGAAGCTTATTCCATTCCGTAGCAGCCCTGTAAAAGAAGGATTCTTGATGAAGATTGGTCCTTGTAGTGTCAGTCTTGAGAGTAAATGGGTGAGACTGATCAGCGTGCCGAGTTCTTCGGTCGAATGTGGCCAATGGTGGTACAAGAGTTTTTATTTCTCTGGAGCATCTGCCATGGAAATATCTGTAGAGCAAAGACTGGTCTGCAACTCTTCTTCTATGTTCTAGAGGGTGAAGGGTATCTGTGAGAGTTGAGCTGTTTATCAAACGAATGGTTTTTTTTTGAATGGAATCTAGAAGACGAAGAGAATGCCTTGGTGCTGAACCCCAAATGTGCGAGCAACACTCCAGTAGAGGTCGGATTTGAGCCTTGTACGTCGTCAACAGTTGATCAGGAGTAAAAAACTTTCTAGCTTTCCATAGAAAACCTAGCCTCTGGCTTGCCGACTTTGCGATGTTAGCAACATGGTCATGCCAAGACATATTATTGGACACCTTGACTCCCAAAATCGAGATGGAGGGACTTGGTTCAAGGGCATTTCCGGACATTGTGATGGGATGATTTGAGGAATTCACTTTCTTGGAAAACGTGGCACTTTGTGTTTTTTGGGCGTTGAACTGAACAAGATTGTTGGTTCCCCACTCGACGATTGCTTCAAGATCTCTATTGATGGAATCAACCTGTTTCTGCCTAAGTCTATTTGTATCATTCACCGAAAGTGATCGATAGGATGTGAAAGTTGAGACAAGTGTGCTATCGTCTGCGAAACTGTAAATGGGGTTCGTGGTGGTTTTCAAGAGGTCGTTGATGTGTAAAAGAAATAAGGTGGGGGACAGGATGGAACCCTGGGGGACCCCGGAATTAGTTTTAAACGCATCAGAAGAAATACCGTCAACTGCCACATGTAAGGAGCGATCTTGCATGAAGCTCAAGAGCCATTGGCGCAGTTTGGTTGGGAGACCGTAAGCAGATAATTTACTTAAAAATGCCTGGTGCCAAACGCGGTCAAAGGCTTTAGATATATCCAAGGCTATTGCACGAGATTCACCAAACTTTTCAATAGTGTTTGTCCAGAGCTGAGTGACATAAGCCAGCAAAGCTCCAGTAGACAAAGAATAATTTTCCTATAATACAAAAGTAACGGTCGACTTAACCAGCAGTTTTACAATATCAGTCACCTTTTAGAAGAGTATTGTTTGAATTAAGTTTTTCAGGAAAGTTATTGTTTAAAATTAAAGCGTATGGAATTTTTGAATAAAATAAAACAGTATCATGAGGTATCATTTATACCGATGAGAAACATATTTGCACGATTCTCATTTTACGACGTATGGCTGGATAAACAGCAAACTCAACTCCACCGGTTTCACACATAGTTTTGAATTGTTAAATAAAACTAGAATTTGTGAAATTATTATATGTTTTCAAAAGTATCCATTTATTTTTTATTTACCTTGAATTTTATTACATTTCCTGGTAGATACTGGAAGTTTGCCTTTCATTAGTAATTTATCCACATTAGCCAACGAATGATTATTATTGCATTTTTTCTATGTAGGACTATGTAGGTTTTCTTTTATGAAACTTTCCCTGGATAAGCTAAAAAGGGACTTTACACCTTGCAGTTCCATAAACTTGGACCTCCAAATTAAAGAGTTCATTTGTGAACAAATGAAGAAATTGTGTAACTCTCTACCACATACATTATTTTTTTAAACTACCACAAATTATTGTACCTCTTATTTATTAAGATTAAAAGTTTCTTAATGGCAATTTGAAGCCTATTTATGTTTTAAATAATTATATCAGTTTTTCACACTTTTTTTAGGATAGGAATTACCATGAACCCTGAAATAGCTTTCCCTGGGCAAAGATCGCTGGAAGTAATCAGGCCATTACTCAGTTTACTCCACCAAGATTGTACGGGCCTCGAGAACTTTGAAGCACTCATGGCTTTATGTAACATAGCTCAAATGAATGAATCGGCGAGATTAAGAATAATCAAAGAAGGAGGTTTTTCTAAAATTGAACATTACATGTTTGAGGATCACGAGTATCTTTGCAGGGCTGCTGTTCAGTGTATGTGTAACATGACCCAATCAGAGGATGTAATTAAAATGTTTGAAGGAGAAAATGATAGAGTAAGTTTAGTTGGAGTGCTGAATTTAGCTTTAGATAAATATAATACTAGCTATTTATTCCAAATTTTGTTTGATTTTAGGTTAAGTTCGCAGTAACTCTGTGCCTTGATGAAGACAAAGATACAGCTATGGCGGCCGCTGGTATGCTTGCAATTATAACTGGAGCAAGTGCGAAATGTTGTGAAAAAATCTTCGACTCTAAAAACTGGTTGGATACTCTTCATTGCCTTCTAGCTAATCCAATCTTAAGTATGCAATATAGGGGAGTATGCGTAGCATATAATATTCTGTCAGCTTCTGAAAAAGTTGCTGAAAAGTTAGTCGAGACGGATGTTCTAGAAATTTTAATGGCTTTGTCTAAATTACCACCTTATGATGGTAGAGAAAAAATAGTAGAAATTGCAGGACGGGCATTACTAGAAGCAGAGAAATGGGGAGTAATAAAAAAACCGGGAGAAAACAGCGATAATGATGACGCCTAAGAAATTCATAAATTGGAATGGTATTATATATTCCAATTAAAAAAATATGCAAAAATATCTTAATAGAAACCTTCGTTTGTGCCAATTACATCTAAATGTAAAAATGTTTTTAAAGGGCGTTCAATTATGTCTAAAAAAGGAGGTTATAAGTAACAAAAAATAGATCAGATCAGATATTTTTGCTTGGTTTATAATACCGAAACCGTTACTAGAAATATGCGTTTTATACAGGTTTTATGAAAAATCTTATTAAAAAAAAATCACTTTTTTGTCATTTTTAGTCAATTCTACATTTGTTAAGGTTGTCGCTCATTTGCCCGTCACAGCACGACCCGATGCTGTCCATGCAACTTCCTCCCTTATGTTGTCCTGCTGTTGATTATAAAATCGTAAATTTCCTTATATTTCTGAACCAAGCAAATTAATTTTTATTTATTTTACTAAAATGTAAACAAGTGCCAAAATAGTGCAAAACAGATAGGTTTTTATAAGATGTTGGCCAGCGCCGGCCAGTGACGTGCTCACTTGACCAGCCAGTCACAGCACGTTCCGTTCTTTGCCGGCGAGGATCGGGGACCAGCAACCCATTCCGTTGCCGTTCGCTCCGTGCCGTGCTGTGTAAATGGACGGTGGTCCATTTATTTGCATTGCATTAATCCCATACATATTTTGACGGGACGGACAGTGCCGTGCTGTGAAGGGCAAATGAGCGACAACCTTTAGCTAGGTGACAACATTTTGAGTTGTTAAATTAAACCTAATTCTTTTATTAAACATTTTCTATTGAACACCTAAATATCACTAATTTATTAAATAGTAATGGTATTATAGTTTTTTTTAAATATTATCTTTTTTTATTATATAATAATATACATATACCTTTTTAACAGTATTGAATTTTCTCTACTTAATCATTTTTCTATTTAAGTCTATTTATTGTTATTGTTAAGATGTGCAAAGTGCCTTCTTTTTAAAAATAAATATATACATAGTACGATTTTGTTTTCTTGCATTGAACATGTTTTTATCCACTTTTGCAGAAGAAGCATAAAAATAGAATTAATGCTGCGAAAATGAGTAGTTTGAGAAGTATAGTTGAAGTGACTTGGTTGGATAAAGTAAAGAATAGTGAGATAAGAGAACGCTGTGGTGTAAAAAGGAATGCTTAGATGGTTTGGACACGTAGAAATGATGGATGAAGGAAGATTGATGAAACAAATTTATAAGTGTGAATGGACAAGTCGGAAGAGGTCGACCTCGGCGAACATATCTCGATCAGATTAAGATTGTTTTGAAGAAAAGCCAGGTCAAGAGTACCAACAACCAACGAGCATGTATGAGAGCACTGATGAAAGTAGAGGAAGCAAAAGATGAGTGTAAGAACCGTAGCAAGTGGAAGGAAGTGGTCTCTGCCTACTGCTTCGGTAAAAAGGCGTGACTATATGTATGTTGTTAAAGTTACTTATATTCTCCAAAATCTACCTCTTTGTTTAACATACTTAATTTCACTGCAAAACTAAATTGCTTCTATTACAAAAAATTCACCAAGTCTTAACATCCATTAGATTTATATGAGGCTTATGGGCTAGAAGCAGTGGCGTAGCTTGCTCTGAACAGACCCTGTATCAAAATTTGTCGGGTGGTCCTTCTACTTCTGGTCCAGTGAACGCAGATTCGGCCCCCTGTTTTGCAAGGGTGTCTGCTTTTTTGTTTCCCTCCACCCCTGGTGCCCAGGTACCCACAGTAGGGTCACCCTGTTATTCGCACCAAGGTACTCTAAGGATTCTATGCAATTCCATACAAGTTTAGAATTTATCTTGTTGGAGCTCATTGCTTTTAAAGCAGCCTGGCTGTCTGATATTATACTTATGTTTTTGTTTGCTTGAGGTCTGTTGGTCAGCTCTCTTGCACACAATTCGATAGCGAAGACTTCAGCCTGAAAGATTGTGACATACCTGCTAAGACTGGTAAATATTTCAATCTTTGGTTTCCTGCTGAAAACACCGGCCCCAACTTCATCTGGGGTTTTTGAGCCATCTGTTCATCTATTCAGTCTCTGGGAAGAGAATTTCTCCCCTCACCCATTCGCCTCTCTTTGGAAAGAGGACTTTGAATGACTTTTCTACGTGTATTTTTGTGGCTAGCATGTCAGGAACCATCCCGAGAATTTGGTGGTTTATTGTTTCACTCAGTATGCCGGAGTGATTCCCGAGTTGCTCTCCATTAATTTGCTTTTCCAAAGACAGGAATCTGTAGGAGACTATCCTGGCCTTCCTCTCTAAAAGAATATCTAGAGGAGGAAGATTTAGGAGGTGTTTCATCGCTGCCGTTGGTTTGCTGGACATAGCTCCAGTTATGGCCAGGCATGCCAGCCGCTGAAGATCAGCAAGGTTTGCTCTAGCTGTCTGTTGTAACCCTTTGGTCCACCAGACTACGGAACCATACGTGATCATAGACATTATCATTGTTTGATAAATCCAGTTAATCTGTTTGGGGTTCATTCTCCAAGATTTGCCGCATACTCTTCTGAGATTCCAGAGAGAAAACCTGGTTTTGTTTATTATTTTTTCCAGGTGGGCGTTACAGGTGAGTCTTTTATCCAAAACTACACCCAGGTATTTCACTTCCGCTGCAAATGTAATGCTCTCTCCATATAGGTCAGGCTGCCGAAGCTTATCTAGCTTTTTCCTGCCGTGAAATAAGAATTCCAGAACTTGGGAGAGTGGCAAATAATAATAGAAAAAAAATTAAAAAATGTATCAGAATTGAGGGCGGGCTAGTTGAGAGACAATATTTGGCACTGACTTCCAATATTAGTGTTTATTTTATTTCTTGTTTGATTTCGGTTCAATAAATAGTTTGTTGTTAATTGTCATTTAATTTTTAGTAACAACTAATAATCAAAATTTGAATTTTTTCATAATATATATTAGGTTTTTCATTCTTATTCCTACATTATGACGAATTTATTGTGTTCGTAGCTTCTTATTCATAACCATTAATTGAAAATCGGACTTGAATATGAAAATTACAAAAAAATTAAAATTTGAATTTTGCGTTAAAATTCGGTTTGTAGGGTCAAAATCGATTTCTAAGCAACTTTTTAAAATAATACTTTTTCGGTATCTCCAACGCGAAGCAAAATATCGAGAATTTACCCTTTTCGCGGGATCGCAGTAGGCTGGGTTTAAGACTGTAACTCGGACTGAGTATTGCGAAAAGTGCGGCTCATGAAGGTCTACGTCTGTACCAAAAACAAATATTTTATTTTTGGGCAAATTCTTGTTATATATATTAAATCATCCATAGCTGAAGACAATTTAAGTTTTTTGAGAATTTCTGCTTGGTAGACAGTACTGACAAGTCTGATAGCCGTTCTTGTCCCATAAAAGTCCTAAGATAATTTTTAATTAGTTTTAATTTCGAAAAGCTTCTTTCAGCTGATGCACAGTTGTAACCGGAAGGGTCAAAAATAGGAAGCAAGCTGTTATTAGGTACCTCCAGAAAACTAAATGCAAGGCTATTAAATTTTATCAGTAATAATTCATTAAATTCCTTAATGGAATGAATTTTCTGAATTTCAGATTTTAAGCATATTTTCAAAGCAATTAATTGTTCATACAGATCAACTGACATATCTTTACTGTATTTAGCAGTCAGTTTTCCTGCTTCCTTTTTTATTATTTTGTTTGAAAACGATAAGTTTCTCCAATTGTAACACTTCGAACATATTACTCAGATCACAGAGGCTCCAAAACCTCTGTTTAGTTTAAAAAATTAATGTACCTAAACATCAATAGTACACATTGACTTTAAAGTACGATTCCGGGTCTAAAATACTCTCATCTTCTGGTAAATCATCAAAAAAACTCAAAAATGGCTCAACTGTTGTCCAAAGATTAATAGTTAGTAAACCTTATGGGCTTTTCATTGAATGACAGTGTAGTCGATTAACAGATAGTGCCAGTACGGTGGTGTCCAAAATACAAAAGAATGAGATGAAAAGTGTCATAGTAATCGCATGATTTTTATTTGTTTCCATTCCTTTACAAATGATCCTACAACTGACATTTGAATTATATGAATGCAAACTTTGGCTCGTTTTTAATTTAGCTCAAGATTATTATTAACATTTTGCACTTTACTTAAGAAAATGAACGAAACAAAATTTATATTTTAAAAAGTGATAGGTAGAAATATAGTTTTGCTTGTCATCCTATGAAGGCGCCACATTATGAGGTACATTTTCAATATTTTCAGTAAAACGTATTGTATCTAGTGATCACCATCCAATGCTTTTGTAAAGGGATGAACATATTTCTATAATATTGTAGGTCGATATTTTGTATATATTTATATTGTAGTAATAAGTAAGTGATAATTTATAGGATTGCAACAATAAGCAATATTTCCAATACCTGGACTCGACAATATTTATCTGGGTCAATCAGACTTGTTTTATATATAAATTGATGTGATGAAGAATAAAGTTAGTCTTAGCAGCAAGATGTTTGTCTCATTCATTACATGGTGATCCTAGCAGGATAACCATCTAGCACAAGCTTGACTATGATTTCTTTAATATAGATAACCAACCAACCATGATCTTAGTTATTCATCTATTTTGACTTAGCATGTACTGTGCAAATTTTGGCAATGGTTCTTTGCCATTGTTACACCATTCTCAAGATGGCCTTTTTATCCAAGTAATGTTATTCGTTTATTTACCCCTATAGTTAATTATAAATGTTTTCTCCAAAACCTAAACATAAAATTCAAGTATTTAACACCAATAGTTAAATATGTAGTAAATTTTGTAATTGTTTGTTTAAAGTATTTTTAATTGCATCCCACCTAAATAATTATTACCACCAAATTAAGTGTTAAGTTGAAGTTAAAATGAGTTGGTTTTTATAAATAGACTTATTTTAGACCAATCTTAATTTATTAAATATAAATGAAAAAAATAATAAACATTAATTAGTCCATACGTGTCTTCAAATTCTTTACTGTTACTTTATTCTTTTCTCTGAAACAAAGAACATTCATATAAAAATTATTTTGCCATTAAAAACATTTTCTGAAACCTGAAATGTAAAAGAGTAAAAAATACTTACATAATATATACTGTAGCACCCCAACCAGAAATAGCATCTCTATCAAAAGCATTCATAAGAGCTTGTGAAATGGTTTCAAACAAATCATCTGGCGCCAAATTTGGCTCCCATAGAGCTTCACACATACCATACAACTCTGATGAAGCTGTTCCTCCAACAACAAAATCTGTGGGTTGATTTATGCATCCAATTAGATCCATATTGCAAATAAAAGGTTCATAAGTATCTGGTAATAGCCCAGCTACAACAGGTTCTACAAAAAAAGGTCCAAATCTTTTTTCATACAACATATTTGATACCATAGAAGCAAACACTTTAGGGGATATTCTTCTATTTTCTTTAAGTTCATAAAGATTTTTTCGAAAACGGAGTTTTTCCATAACAGTTTGAGTATCGGTAGCCAGTCCTGGCAGACCGACATATAAATGTGGACCCATTTCAAAAATTTTTTGAAAATTGGTAGCAACAGTTTGAGCTTGGATACCAAATCTTCGATCTGCCGCAATTGCTACGCAGTTTTCTCCTTTCATCGCTACCATAGCACCTCCATTGTAAGCTAGAATAGACTAAAACCAAAAAAGTATTACATTCAATTGTCTTTAAATATTGTTCTCCACATTTTAAAAGTACTGTTAAGTAAATCAAACATATTTTAATATAATTTAAATGTACAAAATTAAATTTTTAGCTTTGTCATTAAACATAACCTCAACAAATGAATTTATTAAAAGTAAAATTACTTTTTAAACTTACCATCTTGTTTCTAAATTGGATTTATTTGTTAATTTTTTGTGTGGTTCTTATTCAAGTTCTTATTCAATGTAATAAATTCTTGTTTTAGATATCTAGATACTATTAACAGTTATAACAAATATACTCTTGGATGACAGTGAACGTAAAATGATTTGACAATCAAACATGAAAGTGAAATTACAGAATTCTAATTTTTGAATTTATTTCTCTTAGAAAAGATATTGGCGTTGTAAACCATAGAAAACACACCTGTTTTCTATGTTGTAAACTTACAACGATTTCAGAATAAATTTATTCTGTTTTTATTATACGTATACTATTACGAAATAAAACTAAACTACAGGAATGCTTCATGTCAAAATAATCATTAGAATTTAAAAAAACAATTTAATACAAATTATTTAAAGCTTGACAATTATAAATTATTATTTTGGAACAATAAGCTTCCTACAAAATCGTTGTTAAAATCAAACGTTGTGTTGGAAACTAGTTTTGTAGGTTTCGCTAGTATCCAATAGATGTCAATATGATAGTCATTTTAGTTGCTTAAGTTTATCAAACAGTGAAGTGCATGTTCACTCACACAAGGGGTAAGATTTAAGATTTTCAGCAAAGGACAATAATTTAACACACAAAAGTACCCCCAAGAGTTTATGAGTAGGTAACATTATAAAATGAGTTATATCCATGCCGAGACGCGAGTTCTTTTCAGAACAGTCAAAAACATAAATTAACTATCAACAATTTTATTATCAATACACATTTTAATGCACCTCCAAAAATGCCGAAAGGTTTTCTACGCTGTTCCAATCAAACATTTTATCTTTTGAACACTGATTTATAAATTTTGTCGCAAATCTTTCAAGAGTGTAGTTTTTAAATTCTGATTAAAATCGGGCCTTCAATTACTCAACTTCACGAATCTTAACGGAATAAACTTCATTTTTTGTATCACCAAATATCGTTGTGGAGGGATCAATGGTACCCCCTGCCCCAATTCTTTCATCAAAGTTTTTATTCAGAATATCACCCACAATAATTTCATAATGTTGGGATCAACTTTTCCTTAACCAGCTGCAGATATTCATGAAGTGTACTATTTTTCAGTTCTAACAACACCTCTTAAAGCCTATCTCGGTACTTTACAGAATCGAGTATAAAAGGTGTGGCAAGCAAGAGGAGATTGGTAAAGAAGAATTTGATAGAAGGTTATCTGACGACTTCCGGAACAATATTAAATTCTTCTGGAAGTCCATAAGAACAGCCAGAGGTAAAAATATGACCTTGCAACTGGAAAAAATTAGAAACAAAGATGATAGCATGGTAAAAGGAGAGAAATGCGTTCTAAACAGATGCAAGGAATACTTCAAAATTTTATTTGAGAAAGAGAATATACAAGGGCAGGCAGGCCCCATTCGGAGACATGAGTAAAAGTTGTAACGAAAGTGAAATTAGCATGAAAGTTTGCCGGAGGAGCGGCAGCGTACCAGGAGACTGGTGCAAGGCCGTCATTGTTCCACTTTATAATGGAAAAGATAGCAGAAAAAAACTACCGAGGCTCATTATCTGCAGTATCTGCTCGGTATCATTGGCAAGCTGTAGATAGTATGGGGCTTATGTGCTTACGGTAGCCTCTCCACTGCGACCTTCGCAGATCTATTATGTGTGCCCTCATGTTACGTTAGAGTTCCTTGTCTAGACCTGTCCTTATCACTAGGCTCCAAAGGCCAGATCTTAGGTCCTCCATATATTGGGAAGGTTGTGGTTTGTCCTCCGCTACCATAGAAAACCTCGTCAGACCTTCGCAGTAACACAGAATGTGTGCTGAGGTTTTCTCATCTTCTTGGCAGAACCTACATATTGGTTGTGTCAGCAAGTCTGATGTTGTTCATGTGTTTGTTAAGTCTACAATCCCTTGTCAGAAGACCAACCATAACTCTGGTCGATTAACTATTCTGGCTTAGTAGGTACTTCTTGATTTGGGCGATGGTTCTTTAATGAACTCTTTGGCCTGTCTCATTCCAGGTTCTGTTATATGTTTTCGCAGTGCTTTCGCTACACCACAGAAAGGTTCTGGGCCAATTGGGGCATATCGTGCTCCTCGGCCTAGTGAATTAGCCTCTTCATTGTCCTTGTAACCTGTGTGTCCTGGTACCCAGGCTAGAGACACTCTATTTTAACTGCCCAACTCTTGTAGGGCAATGTTACGAATGAAGTTTTGTGTAACTTTAAAAAAATTTACTACTGAAATACTTATTTAATAAATAGCTAAAGGTCTAAATACTGAAAAACAATTTTTAAAATATTTTTAACTAATTTTATGAAATGAATAAGAATCAAAAACTGATAATTAATATTAATTAAATAAATAAAATTTAATGTATTTAAAATTTCAATATTCAAACTATTTATTTACTAAGTAACTTAATGGAAAAAGATCAAAATATTATACTCAGGGTTCTGTGACTCCTTGATTTCTCGATTGGATTAAATTTGAGGGGATGTATAGATCAGTTCAAGGACCTATACAACCGTATTTTTTCAGAACATATCAAACTAACTAAAAAAATAAAATTACCAACCACGTAAGGGCGCCGAGGGATTTTTTAAAAAAATCACTAAAAATGAATTAACCCCAAACAAATCCAATCGTATTATTTTAATTAAGTATTATAAAACGAGCTGAATAATCGACGTATTTCGGCTTCAAGGTTGTACAAACTTCGTTCTTATCTCTCAGAAACAATTAAAAAAACCTAAAGTATTCATACAGGTTTATTATAATTAAAAGAAAAAATGTTTACAAATTGTTGAAAGAGACCCAAAATATAAAAAAAATATGAATAAAATTTTAACAGTAACCGTATTATCAAAATGAAAAGATTCCCTCGGTGGATGTCTTCGGAAATCCAATTTTTTACTACGATGAAAACGTCTGTATCGTAGTTTCCAAGGGAAATTAACCAATTTTCCAATTTTCCTCTTAAAGATGAACAAAATCTCCGTTGATAACTGGTAACCATAAAACAACCAACAAATAACCAGCTAACAGCAAATAGAAAAAGCCATGGAAGTCATCGGCAGCAGCAAAAAACATCTGACAGAAAACAGCAGCCGACAGGAAAAACGAACAGTCTGTAGCAACGGAAAAAAAGCATGCAGAAAAAAGCATCCAGGAAAACAGCCTCCAGAAAAAACGCCTTCAGAGAAAACGTATCCAGATAAAAACGCCTCCGGAGAAAAAAGCCTCAAAAGAAAAAGGTCGATTACTAAAATAAATAAATTGTACTAAGAATGATTTTCGGTTAATAATATTTAACATTAACGACGAAGGTCTCTGGCATAAAATATTTTATTAAATAAATAAATCGACCAAGTAGTTAATGCTAAATTACATTTGAAAGCGAGATCAAATACAAAAATTAAAACCATTCTTATCATTTACATTGCACACTTAAAACTAAATAAGTATATAATGAAAACCTTTTTAACTTTCTTAGTACTAAATCAATAAATTCGACAAACAATGGCTCTTTAATATTTAAATCTTATCAGTGTTAGTCGATAGAATACTTGATGGGACGGCTTAATACCAGGACCAGCTTTGAAAAATTCTTAATAAAAATGGGAGGAAAATTCCCGTTACAACAAGTTTGGAGTTAACTTGCATAAAGCTAATTGCTTTGAAGCCGTTTGACTGTCAGAGTATATGACAATGGTTTTTTCTTTAAACTCTTGCCTAAGTAACTCTTCTGCACAGTGATGTATTGCTGCAACTTCTGCCTGGAATATTGTCACATGTTTATCTAAGCTCAGCGAAACTCTTGTCTTTGGCTTGACTATTTATATTCCTTCCTCGGTTTTTATGTCGACAAAATGTAAGCAAAGGTATTGATTTAAAGAGTGACGAATGAAACTGATAAGAAGATATGGGATGTGCAAGCGGGATTCATATTTTTTGGGGTCGCTGAATTTGATAGTGCAAAGCAGGTAAGCCTACGAAAGGGTTGAGAGGGGGTTGAGATATAAAAACTATCAAAAATTGCCGATATTAGTGTCGAATTAATAGTTTTTGGGGTCACTGAGTTTAATAGTGATATTCCCAATTTTGTTAGCACCTATACGAAAGGGGTGGGAGGGGGATGAAATATAAAAACTATTAAAAAAGACTAATATTAGTGTCGAATTAATAGTTTTTAAGTTTACTGAGTTTAATAGTGACATTCTCATTTATGTTAGCACCCATGCAAAAAGGGTGGGAAAGGGATGAAATGTAAAAACACACCAATATTAGTGTTGCATTCATAGTTTTCGGAAACGCTAAATTTGATAGTTATATTTCCAAAGCAGGAAAGTCACGTTTTTTGAAAATTAGACACATTTAGAAAAAATCGTTACATATGCAGTGGATACCATATGCTGATGGGAAATCAGTTTCCAATGGCTTAAGGACATCACCGGATATATGGTTTATTTGATTTTTTTTTGTTATTTTCTTGTGATCATTTTTTATTTGTTACTTTAAATCTTATTTCTGCTTTCTTGTGTGTATTAAAACTTGTTAATTGATTTTTGCAATTTTTTATTTATTTCAAAAAAGCAAGACAACATCGGTGTCGGCATGACACGTTGTTCATTTGTAGGTATTAAAATAAATAGATACGGCTCGATTTGCTCAAGGTTCCACTTTTTTAGTAATTTTATTTTAAAAATTACTTGGCGCTTAACTTTGATTTAGTTTTCATTTGCGTTCGTTTGTTTGGTTAGATAAAAAAATATTGTGCGGTCAGGGGACCCCCGTAAGGAACGAAATTTCTTCTTTTTTTTCTTCAGCTCCGATGTAATTCGAAATGAAATCTGTATATTTTAATTTTTGTTTTATATTATTTTTTCAAAGCAAATAATCTAAAGAAATGAATTACATCAGAAAGTATCATTCAATATTGCAATTAAGGGAGTGATTTCGTGAAATGGGACGGAAGTGTGTAACAGATGTGTAGCATCTTTTCTTTCGCTTTCTTGCAATTTGTAAGAGTGATTTCGTGAAATGTAACAGGAAGTCGCGGAAGCACGCGCTATTTAATTTGACAAATGAGGTTGTAGTGTTGGCCGTGAGATAGCCGTCAATCAATTTTCCGAGAGGTCGGTACTGTCAGCAATTAGCTGTGTATAAAGTTTGCTGTTATATGCATAAACTATATAAATAAATATATAGTGTTGATAATAAGACTCAATCAAGTGTAGATCATTGATAAAAAATGCAAGGAAGTAATAATAAATAATTATTCGAATAAAATATTTCAGTATTTAGCTTTATTAAATTTCGAGGTTGATTTCTGTCACTGCTAGTGTAAATTAAATAAAATATAATTTTCATTAAAAGGAATTATTGTTTGTTATAATAAATCATTTCAAATAATACCTGACCCATTTTTTTCAGAATATAATTTGAAAATTGCTTATTACTAAGGTGAGATGTCAAATGTTACACATCATATGCGACTACTGTAATGCTCGCTCGTTTTATTTCTGATTCTGCCGGAATTGTTGTTGTCGTTGAGCATTGGTTTTCGGTATATTATTTGCACTCTGACGTTTGCGCTTTCTTCAGATACTATTTTAGACTCTGAACACATGATTTCACTATTGTCTTCCTATAATTTAAATAGTAAAATAAATAGTAAACACTCAAATCACACGTACAATAAATGAGTGTAAACAGTAAATACTTGTATTAAATTAAACAATTTTATCAACTTACTTTTCTAAATCTGTATTACACACATTTGCTGCAGTTTTCATTTTTCGAAACTTAATTGCAATAATAAAACAATATTCACGTATGATCTAACACAATAAATTATAGTTTAAAAAACGCATTTAGATATAATCAAACTAAAAAGTAAAAACTAATCCTTAACATATGAAAAAAATTACTGACGAGAAAGTTAATGTCACTGTTCTAAAAGCGTGGGTTGCTTTCATTCTGAAACGCAGAGTTAGTTTTAAAATATCATACAAAGTAGTGACATTGATTTTTTTGAGAGTGACATTAATTTTCTCGTCAGTAATTTTATTCCTATGTTAAGAATTATTTTTTACTTTTTAGTTTGAATAACGTTGTTTTTAAATTTTTTTAAACTATAATTTATTTTTCGCTTTTTAGATCGATTTTTTTTACTCACTAAAACAATTATGTATTAAATGGTAATAGCACAAAAATAATGCATTGGCCGGCAATAAAACTCGAGCCACCCGCGTGGCAGGCGAGCATTCTACCACTGAACCACCGATGCATTTCCTTACGTGACAATATCTACTAAATCGCACTACCTGTAAGCCGCGTTAAGGAACTTCGTTCCAAAAAGCGAGCCTTCACGGGACGCCTGGCAGATGTAAAACATGAAAATTAAATGTTTTTGAAAAATAATTAATTAAGTTTAATAAGAAAAGGATGCAATGAAGGGGGAATACACAAATATTGAACAAAGTTAAAATTATAGAAAACATTTTTTTAGTTTTATGTTATCAAGACGATGTTATTTGCATAAAAAACATACAAAAAATTAATAATCCAAATAAACTTTACAATTTAGTATCATCAGTTATTTCTGTAATATTAACACTCGATGATGTTTCTGATGGTATCAAAGTTACAATATGCCGATGATAACTAAAATATGCAACGGAAGTGTAACATAGGCGGAGACTAAGCGACGGAGCGAGCCGAGAAGTTACGGGGCTGCCCGAAGCTTTTGCATCACGGCATTGCGGCACCAACAGTCGTTGTTACCACCCAGCGCGCCATTAGATGTTTCACATCAAAAGAGTAGATTAAATTCGCGAACTGATTTATCTATTCCTCTAGTTAAATCGAACCGAGAAATCAAGATCTCCTCCCTGAGATAGCGATTGAGTCTTCAGTGTCATTAATTTTTTTATTTTTAAATCAAATCATTTTAGTATTACATTCTACTACTACATGAGTCATATTTTAAAAAAAAATCTTAAAACTATACGCCAAAGAATTTACAAAAAATGTGAAAGAGACATAAGCGACTCGCAATTTGGGTTTAGACAAGGGTTAGGTATACGAGAAGCAATAGTTGCAACGCAAGTGCTTGTCCAGAACTGCCATGATCAGAGAAAGGATGTGTGCCTGTGTTTCATAGATAACGAAAAGGCATTTGATCGCGTACAACACCACAAATTAATGCAGCTCCTTAATAGGCTTGATATCGATCAAAAAGACATTAGATACATTGAGAACCTATATTGGAACCAAACAGGGCAAATCAAATTAGACAATATGTCCAACTCCATATAGATTAGAAGGGTGGTGCGACAGGGATGTGTGCTGTCTCTACTCATATTTAACTTTTTTTTTTTATGAAAATAGTCGCAAAAAGGGTAGACCTATCGTGTGGGCCGCGGACGGCCCGCACTGCGATTATTAGAAGGGGAAGGGATTATAGAAAGGAAATGATTGTGGACACGCTTTTTAAAAAATTGCAGGTCATAGTTCTCTGGAAAACTGATTTTGGAAGCTTATTTCATTCCGTAGTAGCACTGTAAAAGAAGGATTCTTGATGAAGATTGGTCCTTGTAGTGTCAATCTTGAGAGTAAATAGGTGAGACTGATCAGCGTGCCGAGTTCTTCGGCCGAATGTGGCCAATGGTGGTACAAGAGTTTTTATTTCTCTGGAGCATCTGCCATGGAAATATCTGTAGAGCAATGACATATTATTGGACACCGTGACTCCCAAAATCGAGATGGAGGGACTTGGTTCAAGGGTATTTCCGGACATTGTGATGGGATGATTTGAGGAATTCACTTTCTTGGAAAACGTGGCACTTTGTGTTTTTTGGGCGTTGAACTGAACAAGATTGTTGGTTCTCCACTCGACGATTGCTTTAAGATCTCTATTGATTAAATCAACCTGTTCCTGCCTGAGTCTATTTGTATCATTCACCGAAAGTGATCGATAGGATGTGAAAGTTGAGACAAGTGTGCTATCGTCTGCGAAACTGTAAATGGGGTTCGTGGTAGTTTTCAAGAGGTCGTTGATGTGTAAAAGAAATAAGGTGGGGGACAGGATGGAACCCTGGGGGACTCCGGCATTGGTTTTAAACGCATCAGAAGAAATACCGTCAACTGCCACATGTAAGGAGCGATCTTGCATGAAGCTCAAGAGCCATTGGCGCAGTTTGGTTGGGAGACCGTAGGCAGATAATTTACTTAACAATGCCTGGTGCCAAACGCGGTCAAAGGCTTAAATATATCCAAGGCTATTGCACGGAAATCACCAAACTTTTCAATAGTGTTTATCCAGAGCTGAGTGACATAAGCCAGCAAATCTCCAGTAGACCAAAGTTGTCGAAATCCATATTGTCTGTCATGGATTATCTCAAATTTCTCCAGATATTTGATGAGTTCTGTGTTAATCGCTTTTTCCATAACTTTGAATGTGACTGAGAGCAATGCAATAGGGCGATAATTTGCAGGAATAGTCTTCTTTCCTTTTTTCGGAATCGGTTGGACTTTAGCGTTTTTCCACATGGACGGAAATACTCCTTTGCTGTATGATAGCTTGAAGAGTCTACAGAGAACTGGGGTGAGCTCTTGAGCACAGGTTTTCAGAACAATTGTCGGAATTCCATCTGGTCCTACTGCCTTATTAGAGTCAAGATTTCGTAGGATTTTCCTGATAGTGCGATGGCGGATAGTGACCTCAGGCATTGATGCGTTTATTCTAGGTATCGTTGGGGATTGTTTTCCATTGGTATTGAGGGTTGAGTTAGAGCTGAACATTTCGGCCAGCAGATCCGGGAGCAATTTTCCAAGAGGCTCTGGAAGACGTAGAAATGGGAGTCAAAGTTTATGGAGTGTGGATTAACAATATCCGTTATGCCGACGATACGGTCTTAATCGCTGATAATATGCACGACCAACAACAACTTGTCAACAAAGTGTGAGAACAGAGCAAATCAATGGGTTTAAATATCAACACCAAAAAAACAAAGTTTATGATTATCTCTATAAACCTAAATGTGTTTGATAATTCTACCTTAAGATGAACGCATTAAGCCCATAGAAAGAGTAGACAAATTAAGGTACTTGGGCATTTGGCTTTTCGAAGACTGGACATCGGACAACGAAATAAAATGTCGCATTGAACAAGCTCGTCAGGCTTTCTTGAGGTTTCAAAAAGTGCTTCTCTCTCCTCGGTCCTATTACCCTCACAAGGGTTTGGTGGCACTATGCTTTTACCATTTTTATAGCAATTTTCCACTCCTCTTTGTTCTGTGCTAGTTCTGTGGCCTCGTACAGAGAGAGTACAGTCAAGCCTGTGATTTCGTCTACCCATCGGGTTGGAGATCTTCCTCGTCCGTCGACTTTGCCTTGAACCACCAGCTTTTCTAAAGCATCCGATCTTCTGGAGACGTGCCCGAAATATCGCACTTTGTTCCGGTTTATTATCTTGGACAGCCTGTCCTCGATTTTCAGTTCTTCTAGGATCGATACATTGGTGCGATTCAGCCGCGTATGATGCAATTGGGAAAATTAAAGTAGAGACCAGCCTGATTTTCGTAGCTTTACTAATTGACGTGTCCTTCCATATGCGTGTCAGTTTAGTTGTGGCCGTTCTTGCTATTGTTAGCCGTCGCCTTATTTCGGCTTCGCTACCTCCTGTGTTGGTGATGAGGGAGCCAAGATAAATAAATTTATCCACTACTTTGAAACCGGCTACCTGCCGGATATGCGGAGAGTTGTTCGTTTTCCGGTCTACTATCATGACTTTGGTTTTACTGATGTTTAGCCCTAAGCCATACTCTTTGCTTATATTTCCCAGTCTTGTCATGATTATTTCCAGCTCGAGTTGGTCTGTCGCCAATATGAGAGTATCATCGGCATATCTCAGATTACTTATGCGCCTTCCTCCCACTGCAATCCCTTCATACCATTCATCGAGTACTTTGCGCATGACGTACTTACTATATATGTTAAATTGGATTGGTGACAGGATACACCCTTGTCTAACCCCTGCTTTAACGTCAAATTTGTTTGAGTAAGTTTGGTCTGTTCTAACCCTTGTTGTGCTGTGTTCATAGAGGTTCCGTATCAGTTGTATTAGGTGGCCTGGTGTGCCCATTTTCTCTAAGATCTGCCAGAGGGCATCCCACTTGATGGAGTCGAACGCTTTGGAGTAGTCGACAAAGCACATAAACATTGTGACGTTATATTCGCGCGCTTTTTCGATGATCTGGCGAATATTCAGTATTTGCTCGATGGTGCCTTTTCCTGGGACCAATCCACTCTGTTCGTCAGATATTTGGGAAAGAAGAAAAGGTTTCAGTCTCTCGTTTATTATGGCGAGAACAATTTTACTGGCGTGTGATATTAATGCAACTGTTCTATAGTTGTTGCACTATGTAGGATTCCCTTTTTTTAATAGTGGGATAAATATTGACTCACGCCATTCTGAAGGCCATTTCCCGATGTTCCATACTGCTTCGCACAATGAGTGTATTACGTCTACTCCTTTTTCTCCCATGGACTTGATAATTTCTGATATTATCAGTGCCAGCAGCTTTCCGGTTATTTAGTTTTTTAATCGCCTTTACCACTTCTGATCTTAGAATGTTTGGCTCCTTTTCTAGACAGTAGGTTGGTGTACACCTTGGAACTTGCATGGTATCTGAAAACAGTACTGTCTCCAGACTTCCACGATCCCATTTTTGTCTGTTATGATTTCTTCCCTTTCATTCTTTATTATTTGTGTCCGTGGTTTAAATTCTTTGGCCAAATATCGGATTTTATCGAATAAATCATGGGACTCATTGTGTTTAGCATGGTGTTCAGCCTCCACACATATATTTCTAATCTGGTTATTTTTATCACACCTGCACGCTCGTTTAATTTGATGAAGAGTGCTTACCTGTTCTGATTTCGACCTTAACTTAAGACTCAGATTTATGAAGTGCTACGTTTGGTCGGTGCTTTTTTACTGTATGGAGGGTTGGACATTGAAGGCGACTGTAATTAGGAAATTAGAGGCTTTTGAAATGTGGCTGTATCGCAGAATCTTCAAGATACCTTGGACGGCCCGACTGACAAACGAAGAAGTTCTAAGACCTATCAACGAACAACATGAACTGTTCGAATTGATTAAAAAGAGAAAAACGGCATATTTGGGACATATAATGCGAAACACGAAATATCAATTCTTGCATCTGTTGATCGAAGGCCGGAGAGGGATCGGTAGGAAAAAAATGTCTTGGGTACGAAATATCAGACAGTGGACAGGGCTACAAGATATACAGTCGCTAATACACACCGCAAGGAGCAGAGAAGCAATGGAAAATGTTATCGCAAACATCCGTTAGTGGATACGTATTAGAAGAAGAAGATTCTACTACTATAAAAGTTAGTACTTCGTTACAGACTGTGACGCGAATCCTACGTTTAAATCGCGAATTAAGACAACTTTTTAAATTTTAAAAAAAAATTTGAAGCAATTGCTAAAATATTGATGTTTTATTTACAAAGGTAATTATCAAAAAAGTATTAAAATTTTTTTTAGATATCTATGTCTCTGTACTTCTTGATTTATATACATTCTAATCAGTCAAATAAATCATATCACCAAATACACCCTACCTAATTTCGAAACACCCTTCAAACTGTTGTCCCCAGGCTTATAATATTGCGGACATATGGAATCGGTTTCAATAAGACCTTCTTGTTTTGTTTTGTTTTGTATCGAAAGGGGATTACCCCTCTTTGATCCTATTACATGCTATCACGCTCTTAATTTAACGAGTCAGAGGCTGTCTCTTGTCAAAATAAGTACTTTGAGCCCCGCTAAGAACTTCACTATTTTTAAATCGATTAATCCGGAGGTCTCTTCATTATGTATATGTCGTAGGCAAATTGTAAAACTAGACGTTTTATAAAATGCCGAGGCTCTTTGTAAAAGAATAGGCAAAGTGAATGAAATGGTTTATTTTACTTTTAAATTGACATTTTTAGGCAATTTATAAAACGCCTATGACTTTTCAATCGTATTGAAGCTGATTTTACAATATGCCTAGACTAAGTTCGGTGATTTTTAACCCGGGTTCGATTCCCGGCCGATGCATTTTTTTTGTGCTTGTATAATTTAATACGTCATTTGTTTAGTGAGTCAAACAAATCGAACTAAAAAGCGAAAAATAAATTATAGTTTAAAAAAAACTAACAAACACGCTTTTAGAGTTAATTAAACTAAAAAGTAAAAAATAGTTCTTAACAAAAGAATAAAATTACTGACGAGAAAATTTATGTCACTGTTCTAAAAACGTCGGGTGCTTTGTATGACATTTTTAAACTAACTCTGCGTTTCGGAATGAAAGCATCCCACGCTTTTAAAACAGTGACATTAATTTTCTCACCAGTAATGAGCGATGGTAGATGGACGAAAAAGATTATAGAATGGCGACCAAGATCCGAAGCTTTTAGGAGTAGAGGAGTAGAGGAGTAGAGACTCGCACGCTGGACAGATAACATAAAACGGATTGCAGAAAACTGGATCCAATCTGCAGACGATCGAAATACGTGGCAAAATTTGAGAGAGGCTTTTGTTCAACAGTGAACAGTATAAGCTCAAGATGATGATGATGATGATGATGAATCATTCTTAGGGACTACTTTCGGGTAAATCTGTCGGAGTAATATGAAACGTCAACAAAAGACGACTTTTGCGAATAACCCTGCTTGGGAGGCCAGGAAATATTCCTACAGATTTCTATCTCTGGAAAGGCAAATGAAAGGACAAAACCAACATTCACAACCATACATGAGTGTGAATGAGTGTACGGACCAGCACTCCTCTATGCACAAAATCATTTACTTGTTCCACTCTTTCAAAAACCATTACTTTGGTCTTGCTTATTAACAATCGTCCGCAATTCCTCTTCAGATGATGCTAATATGTACCTGATAACCAATTCGTTTTATATCGGCACGTGACATCCACTTCGTTGAGAATAAAGTGGGGACTTTTGACAGGTCTCTTTCTTTAAAAAATCATCTTTATCACATGCACTTCTTGCAACTGTACAATGTTTGTACAAAGTTCCTTACTGCAATGTTCGCATATTACTGGCCATTTAAACCCGGAGTTGTGACAACTACACGCTGGTCTACATTTATAAATACTTTAGCATTTACACGAAATAATATACATAATATAATCGACGATAAACATTAGTAAGCATGAATTATTTGCACTTTAATCCTATCAAAAAATTCTTCGAATGAAAGTTGTATACAATATTTTCCCTACAAAATCCGACCAGTAGGAGCCGAGACATTGATGATTACTTTTTCAAGTTGGTGGAAAACGCAGAAGGAAATTTTGTTGGATGCGGCTCAAATGCCAACAAATGTTATTACAGATGACACAAGAGAGTACATATCCAGTTCAGCATTGTTTACGCGGTAAAAGAGGTTTTGGGATGGCCGGATCAATACCATTCATTAAAAATTTATCTCCGAAAATGTATTCGAAAGTTTTTTTTTCTCTTCATTGAAACTGCAACTGGTCAAGTATGACCAACCAGCAATTTTGCTTTAAAGTACTTAAAAACTAATGACCTAAATCTAAGACATCACCCACTGGTGTTTCTTAGCTTTTATCTCACCAATCACTTGTTTGTTGTGATAACTACTTATACACTAATCACTTTACAGCACTAATTCAAAGGGCTTCACTCTTTTTAATTGTCTCTGTTGATCCCGGTTGTCCAAAATCTGCAACACTTCAATGTTGAGGTGATTGTGTAGCCTAGTCTCGTACTTCCTGGCATTCTTTTGATTTCCTCAGCTATTGTTGGAATTCCTAGATCCCTGTGTAGATCACAATTTCTAACATACCATGGCGCATTTACTATTCCTCGCAGCACTTTGTTTTGAAATCTATGTATTATAGCTATATTGCTAGGTTTAGCGCATCCCCTAAACTGTATGCCATAGGTCCCTACGGGTTTTAATACCTGTGTATATAACAGGAGTTTATTTTGGATAGAGGGGTGCGATTTCCTCCCAAATAACCAATACATGTTTCTATATCTGAATTCAAGTTCTCTTCTTTTCACTTTGATGTGTTCTTTCCAGCGCAACTTAGCGTCTAAATTCATTCCGAGATATTTAGCTGTGTTTACCAGTGGTGCTTGCCTGTTATTTAAGAATATGTTTTGATGATTTTAGCCTCGTTGGGAGTGATTTTTTCTTTTAGTATTGGTGTTAATCTTTCTAGGAATAATTTTTCGAATAGTTTAGAAATTATTGTTAAGAGCGAAATCGGCCTATATGATATAACTTCGTTTGGGGATTTTCCATGTTTGGGAATCATAATGACCTCTGCAGTTTTCCAAATACGTGGTACATATTTTAGCCGGAAGGCTGCGTTTATCAAGTGGGTTAACTCCCTTTCGGGGTAGATTTTTTAATATTTTCACTGTAATTAAATCGTATCCTGGGGCCTTGCGTACGTTAATATTGTTTTTTATTTCGGCGCATACTTCCTTTGGTGCTACTATTTTTATTTCTTTATTTTCTTCCTGCTCTAGGATTTCCAAGTTCATTTGTTCTAAAGGTTCATTCGGTTGGTTACTTTGAGATATTGAGCAAACAGCTCTGCTTTCTGATAGTTAGTTTTTGCCCAGTCTCCGTCTGGATTTTTTATAGGCGGGAACTGCTGAATTGGGTTTTTAAACTTTTTTGCAGCCTTCCAAAGAGAATATTCACTTTCTTTTTCATTCGTCAGATTTCTTAAATATGAGTTGATAGTTTCATTTTTCAACTTTTGTATTTGTCGTTTGAGGTCTTGAGTAAGTTTGTTTAGTATATTTTTATCAACTGGATGCCTTGTATGTTGCCATACCTTCCTTGCTTTCCTTTTTCTGCCTATCAGATCTTTAATCTCTTGTGGATAGTTATTTCCTGCCAACTTTCTTTTTAATTCTGGTGTGGCGTTCCATGCGGCTTGTTACGTGTCAACTACAAATTTTTCTGCATCATGATCAAGTTGGTCTCTGGTTTTAATAGGTACATTCAGTTTAATTTTATCACTCAATTCTAGCTTAAAACTTTTCCAGTCTGTCTTGTTATTGGTTAATGTTGGATGGGGTTCTTTCTTTATTACGGTTTCACTTAAAGTTAATATTATTGGCGAGTGATCAGAAGACAGATCAAAAGATTCGTCAATATTTATATAATTGCTTGAGACTTTTTTATTGACATAAAAATCTATAAGGTCTGGTATTTTTCTATTATCTGCAGGCCAGTAACTAGGTTTTCCTGTAGAAACATATTCGCATCCAATTTTTGCAGCTGCTGCATGCAATTGTATGCTATTGTCATTAGTAAGTCAAGATCCTCAGCGAATATTTTTGGCATTAAAATCGCCTCCTAGTATTAATCGTTCACCCAGTCTTTTGAGGAGGTCCGTATAATCTTTTCTGAGTTTATACTTTGGTGGGCAATAGATTGATGCAATGACTAAGTCATAGTTTTTGGTTTCAATTTTAATTGCTGTTGATTGAATATGTTCCGTTTTATATATCAGTTCTTCATTGTGCTCAATGTTATTTTTGCGCTTCCTCCTCTTGCTGTGTTTCTCGGATGAGTGGTGTGATATATCTGGTATCCTTTAAATCCAATACACATTTGATTGGTGAGATGGGTTTCTAATATTAACGCTATATCTATTTTTTGTAGATCTAAGAACAGTTGTATCTCTTTTTGATTATTGGTTATACCATTTGCATTCCAAGATAATATTCTTAAATCTTTTCTAGTCATTATTAACATTTTCTAATATTATTAAACGATCTGAGATAGTTTGCATCATTTTCTCTTGGTTTTCAAGTTTCTCCATTAATTTAGAGAGAATTTGATTAGTGGTTTTTTCTTTAACTTTGGGATTGGCTTCATTAAGTTTACTGCTGGTTATTTGTGCGAATGTTTTCACTTCTGTGATTTTTGAATTCTCAATGTTAATTTGTAGCATTTGAAATTGCTACCTGTTAATTTTGCTTTTATATATATAATAAATTTTTCATTTATTGGGCATTGTAGCATTTGAAATTGCTACCAGCTAATTTTGTTTTTTTTATATAATAGTTTTTTATTTATTGGGCATTGTACTTACAGAGAACATTCAGTTTTGATATCAAATTCCTGAATAAAACATCTATTTCACTATTTCAAAACAAACATCACATATAGTTATATACTAGTAAATTCACAAGTTTCCAACACTAGGTAATACTCCTGCGTCTGACAATCTAAGGGCTGTTGAAAGTAATGTAATCAAGCTGCAGGAATCTTATGATTTCTGGCTGGATTTCTGGATTTCTGAAATTTAAGATAGGAAAGTCAATAAAAACATCCATTCACATGTGAGCAGGCGACATACCGTTGTGTTCTCTAGTATGATGAATTCTAGGCTATTGAAGGTTGTCCCAGGATTTTGTGGATTCTGAATGAGATCTCTAGGTATTTACTGTATTTTTTCTCTATTTTTCATAATATAATCTTAAAGATTATATTTATTTATTTTCTAGACGTCGATGTCATTGTGCGGATTGTCACTGTTCTTCTTTCATAGAACTTCTGTCATCGGTCTCAAGTCGGTTAGCCGTTAATGTTTCGTGCCCATAGTAGAAAAGAAAGAAGAAGAATGGTCTTTTAGATTACATTCGATGGAATTCATTCTGTCAATCAATAGCATTTATGGTTTTGACCAATGAGAGGCTAGGAATTCAAAACTGGCGCTGATTTCATACAGGATGTGCAGTTTTTTCTGGCAACTGTTAGAAATAGAGGATGGTACCTGTCCTCGTGGTGGTCGAAGAGTTCTTTTTCGGTGCGGCCATGATGAGGTGCGCTTGGCTCGTTTTTGGGATTCTTTTTCGGTATTGAACCGGAAATTAACCCTTTGGGGGAATCTACGAAGTGCCGTTTGGGGCCGAGTTCAAGTCGCACCCATCGTTAGTGGTTTTTTTGGAGCCTTTATATGGGGATTTGTGCCAACACCGGTAGACTGCCATGCGGTAGGAACACCGCCATTTTGTCCTGATGTCCTGTTAGTCCTGTTAGTCCTGTTTGCTGTTTTGGATATCTTCTAGTTTTACCTCCCTTCTCAGAAGGTAAGTTATGACTTTTGTACTAGCAATGATATCGATCAGGTTGAAAATATACCTACTTCATTTTGTTGGTTTTTTATTTTGCACATGTTCTTTCATGAGACTATTTTTTGTTAGGGTGTTAGGGTACAGCTTAGCCCTCATCATCAGACTTCTGGCAATCGTCAGACAACCACCGATTGAGGACTAGTAGTAGCCGGTAGAGGCTGGAGACCTGCTGAGCTGCATCATCGACCCCTGGCTGACCTAGAAGGTTGAGCCTTTCTTCTTACCTTCTCTTCGTTTTGCTGTCTGTTTCCTGTCTTCTTCCTGTCTTCGTTTTTGTGTCTTCAACTACATCAAGTGGACCTTGGATAGAGGCTACATATGTGGACCATTGGACCTTAACACCAGGTTTTTTTACACCTTCAGTGTTCTCTTACTTTTTTGAGATTTATTTATAACTAATTTATCATATTAGTATTTATCATACCATCATTTTATTTAATAACTAATTATTGATATCGTATATTATACCACCGTGATAATTTTATAAACTATAATCTAAAGAGCTTTTGTGAAGTTCTCACATAGTACTATGTGACAGCAGATTCAGTCACAGGTTTATTTCTTACCATTATACCCCATTTTGGTAACTTTGAGCAGTATAACACCAGGTATATAAATGTATGTATTTTGCTATAATACATTAGTTAATATTGTTATATATGTTATTTAATTGATGTAATTATTACTATATGATACTCTGGTCTACAACATATTTTGCTTTGTCCATTTTGGTGTTTTTATTATATTCTTATATGTGATATGTTTTTTTATTCTCCTATTTGCCCAACCTGAATATCTAAGAAAATTTAATACTATATCATTTTAGGTATTTTGTTGAAGATAGATATTTGGTTTTCTCAATTATCCAAATATAGTATAGCTATATCTAAATTGAGTGGCGCCTAATGAATTTGAATTTTCAATCTTAGAGCCATAAATAATTCGAACTCACTTATCTGTTCTCCGGCGAACAGCTGCCGTCAGCACATTGTGTTCTATTTTTTTATTTCATATAATGAACATAATAAAGTAGGCCACAAATTTTTCTAGTGGTACGTTTCGTAGTTTTTTCTCTTATTAATTGAATTTTGTTTGCTACTTTGCACCCTCTATAACTGGCTGGATGTTGTTCACCACAATTTAGGAGATCTTTGGCAATGTTTCTGTGTATGACCATAAGACTGACATCGCTTACACTGAGGTACCAGCTTTGGTTTTTTGATTGATTCAATAGATACTCCTAAATTTTGAAGGTATTTGATAACAAAAACTCTATTAATATCTTCCGTAAAATGGAACGTTAACATGGTTTTTTTGTATAAGCACCTGTTTTCCTGTATTCAAAAAAGAACTTAATATAACAATATCAAATAGA
This sequence comes from Agelastica alni, assembly GCA_950111635.1. Taxonomy (NCBI): domain Eukaryota; kingdom Metazoa; phylum Arthropoda; class Insecta; order Coleoptera; family Chrysomelidae; genus Agelastica; species Agelastica alni. The sequence continues at coordinate 10,205,828 of OX467709.1, read as the reverse complement.
AATATCCTTCCTATAAATAAAATATAAACAAAATTAAAAGACAAAGAATGTGCACCGATGAGAAGCAATTTAGTTTTCAGTATACCTTGTAGTTCTTGCAACAAAAACGACGTTGGACAGACGAGTCAAACTTTGAAACCTCGAATCGTTGGTCATAAAAGTGACTGTAGACTCCAGAAACTTTCTCGCGCACTCTCTGATCATGTAGTTAATCAAGATCACTAATGAATTATGATGATACAATAATTATATATCAAGAACAAAATTTTATAAAAAGACTTTTCTTAGAAATGGTTGCAATTAACAGTGATAACAACAATATTAATAAGAGATCTGACATATACAGGGTGGCAAACCGAAAACGAAACAGCCATTTGCAGGAACCTTGTCGACATTTTAGAAAAACGCTCAGACTCGTCGATTTTTGATTATAAGGGGACACTCCTTTCCGGTATTTTTGACTCCACTACTTTCAACCCTAAGCGAGGGTAAGAATTACCCCAAAATTTTTAAATAGAATGGAATAAGATGTCTTTTGAAAGCTGTGACAATTCTCTTTACAATAGTCATTAAATTTTACATTTCCTCCCAATACTTTGAAAAAAACTGCATATTAAAATTCCAATTATTTTAGTTGCTTACTTAATTGATTAAATGTTCAAACTGATGACTGCTCGCTTCCATACAATAATAAAGATATTGTTCAAAACGTTCACGCACATTCCGAAGATTTTCCGGAGTAATTCGACGGTACTTGTCAACGATTCTTTGACGCAAATCTTCCAACGACGATGGTTGTGTTTTATAGATTTTACTTATCAGATGTCCCCACAAAAAAAAATCGAGGGGCGATAAATCTGGTGATCGTGGAGGACATTCAGTGCTGCCTCTTCTCCCAATCCAATGCCGAGTAAAACGTTGGTCTAAATACTGACAAACAATCGCCGCCGCATAATGCGGAGGAGCACCGTCCTGTTGAAAATAAAAATGATCTTCGTCATACTGTGGATTATTTTCAAATACATATCAGTCAAGGCAGGGTCAATAGCGTCTTCCAGTAATTGCAAATACTGTTAGCGTAGCGCGATGCAACGCCACTGAGGGCCCCGATTGTGCTTAAAAACATCGATGAATTCATGTCCAGGCGGTGATTTATTAAATACTACAAAAACTCTCGGCGATGAGATATGTGTTGTAGAATAACTGCGTGCCTTGTATTAATCGGTCGTTGTTTTCAAGCTATTTTCACGCTTTATATTGAAGCTAACATCAGAAGTGGAATTACTCGTCCGCAGTGTGTTTTGTTTAACAATAAATTATATATATAAAATAATTAGTAAATTGATCTATGTTGATTGAAATTAAAAATGAAAAAGAGTAAAAAGTACCTGTGTGTCGACTTACAAAGCAAGGCAAGTGATTCAAGGTACTTGGTTAGGTTTTACTGGTAGAGGTTATTAACATCAAAGTAATGTATAATTTAAGTTTTGTTAAAAATTTATCTTATTTTTATAAAAGCAAGAGACAAAATAGAAAAATTGATGAACCAAGTTAAAAATTAATGGGTATTTAAAACCAAAGAGTAACCCAAAAGTACTTTAGCTTATTTTTTGCATTTAATAATTTTAGTAGTGTTTTAAAAAAAAGTGAGCCATCCAAACTGGAAATAATTAGGTATATCATATTTACGTATCATTAAAAAAGATAAAACTTAAAACTGAAAAATTAAATAATAAAATTGAAAACAGATAGTAATAATTTGTCAATTGTATCAGCAAACGAAATTTACCTGTGAAACAAAGATTTATTGAGATAGTGATTTTGTTTGGTAAATTAATTATTTAACTTTTAAATAACATAAATGATAATTAATTTGATTACATTTTGTAAATTGGTTATTTAAAATTAGTTTAATGAATGAAGTGAGCACAGTGGTACCTAGTAGAGTGAATTAAAACGTTTACAACGATTTGCGAAGTGCAAATGATGAGAACCTAATTCTACATTTTTATATTAATAGTAGTCACAGTAAAAGCAAACACTGTAAAATGAGGAGTACCAAGGCATTTAGTTTTTCTGTAGTAGGTTCCGCGTAGGTTCTGTATTATGAATTTTGATGAGACATCCTGCATATTTTACGAAAGATCTGTAAAAAGAACAGAATAAACCTTAACCTCAGACCTGTTGGCAGAGACAACTGTTTGGAAACAAAACGCAAAATAAACACGCTTTCATGCCATAAAATTAAATAAAATTTTAAACCTTTTTTATTCCCGCGAAAACGCTGTCGGCCATTTTGGTGACGTAATATTGGTAAAAACAACAGTCTTGAATGTTCGACCGGCACTCATTCAACGTTAACAGCTATATGCAACCATCATTGAATTAATTTTTGGCAGATTCGTACTATCTGCTTTTACAAAACCGGTTTACATTTTAATAAATAAATAGGTACAAATGAAATGCACTGGCGAAACAACACAATTATTACTCCTTGAAGCTAAAGTTGATAGATATGTATCTAGTTGTTTACACTGAACTGACAGTTTTTGCCTATATGACGTCACACCATGGCGGCTCGTGTTTTAGGTCACGTGATACACAGATTAAAAATCACGGCTTTTAATTTCAATGTAATAAAACAATAATGTGCTTTTATGACCCAAAATCAAAATATTTAAGTAGATTTCTACATAAATTTTAATTTTTATCAAATTTCATATTTTATTTTCCACTACCCTATTTTGAGTGATAGTTTGGCTTGGTACGAGGGCGGTTTGATAAGTCAGTGACTTTTTGAATAAAAAAATTTTTTTCCGCAAATAAACATTTTATTTTTCTACATAATCACCTTTCAGCTCGATACATTTAGTCCAGCGTTTTTCTAATTTTTTTATTCCCTCCAAATAATAGGTTTTTTCAAAGCTCTCAAAATACGCGTTTGTTTCGGTAATGACTTCTTCATTCGACTCAAATCTCTTACCGCCCAGCCATTTCTTTCTTGAGGTAATCGATGTGAATGACACCGCGTACATCCCAAAAAACTGAGGCCATGACCTTGTTGGCTGACAGATTTTGTTTCGCCTTCTTTGGTCCACGTTCTCCCCGAGCAACCCACTGTTTCGATTGTTCCTTGGTCTCTGGCGTGTTGTGATGGATCCATGTTTCATCCACAGTAACAAAACGGCGTAAAAATTCGTCCGGATTACGGCTGAACATCGCTAAACACTCTTTTGAAGTGGTCACACGATTGCGCTTATGGTCGAGTGTGAGCAATCACGGCACCCATCTCGCAGAGAGTTTTTTTATGTCCAAATATTCGTGTAAAATATGATGTACCCGTTCAGTTTAGATACACCTACAGCATGAGCCAACTCACGCACTTTCATTCTCCGATCATCCAATATCATTTCATGAATTTTATCGACGATTTCCGGCGTAATCACTTCTTTTGGGCGACCTGGACGTTCGGCGTCACTAGTGCTGGTACGACCATAACGGAACTCTGTAAACCACTTCTTAACCATTGAAATTGATGGTGCCGAGTCCCCGTAGTATTTATCAAGTCTTTCCATAGTTTCACTGATGGATTTTTTACGTAAAAAGTAATGCATAATCAGCACACGAAATTCACTTTTTTCCATTTTCGTAAAAATTCACGAGGTTGTCTGCTTTGAACGGCTATCAAACACCAACTGCACGACGTAGCTTGCTCAAAATTAGAAAGTTGCCCACTGATAGATTATAGTTGACGGCAGCACTGTTGCATTTGGAGTAACTGCGCGGGAAATTCAAAAAGTCACTGACTTATCAAACTGCCCTCGTACCTCATGATGCCGATAGTAATTAATGAAATTATTTAAAACGTAAAGTTTTTGTTTAATTTTTTTTGTTTCGTGTTTTATTGTTGGATGACGAAAGTGTATATCGTAAAAATCCGAACTTGTTTTATTTTCTGTCATTATTAAATGCTGCAATGTGGGAACGTAGTTAATTTTTATTAAATACATATTTATATTTAGTTTTTGAAGTAATGTGAAGTGAACATTCCACATGTTGTAACTTACGTAAGTACTTAAAATAGTTTTAGGTACGATTAGTTTTTCCGAAGGGTATTTAGTTTGAAAATATCATGTGTCTGTTTGGAGCAGGGGCGCGCCAAGCCATATGGCCGCCTGTGTGTAAAATATAATTTTAAACCCCTTTTAGTAAAAATTTATACATAGGTGGGTACACATAAATGAAATAAAAATACATGCTAATACCTATATTTAATTTTGATACTGATACATCAGATAAGGGGGTACACACAAAATTAAAAAAATCGCTATTACTTATATAATTTTGCAATTAAATATGCGTTACATGTTTATTACCGTATAATGTATAATCTATATTTTTTAAAACATCATTATCATTTGATGTTTGCAAATAAAGGAAATGAGTACTTCCGAAAGCTCACATAGGTCTAGATAAAACTTTGTTAAGCATACGCTCTCACTTTTGATTCCCCGGAATGCGTATGTTATCAAAAAATATATTGACGCGTGTTTAACTTGTCTTACCCGTAAACGCACACCCAGAACATTTTCCGATATTTGGTCCATACCAAAAGTTGCAATTCCATTCAACACTCTTTATATTGATTGCCTTGGACCATTACCAAAGACTAAAGATGGATTTACTCATGTTTTCGTCGCTGTAGATGCTTAATCTAAATACTGTTTTTTTATTTATTTATTTATTTCAACGGATAACTCCAATTGTATACAATACTTATTATAATACATATATACTAAAAATGGTAATATTAAAAATAAAAATAAAACATCGCAAAGCCATGTGACAGGACAAAAAGAATAAGAATAAAACGAGATCCAAACATATAGTAGACTGCAGAAGATTACAAAATGCAATGAAGTGTCTTCTTGAAGTTTGCATGTGTTTGTGAACCTTATCTTGTATATCATTGTGGTCTCTTTGCAATCTGGTCAAAGGACTGTTCATTCCATAGTTAGTTTTATGGAATGGAATTCTGAACAAAGGAGGATTACGTGTTCTTAATACAGCATTCAGATTTAACTGGCTCAGTAATTGTGGACAATCAATACTTCCATTGACTATTTTAAAGAGAAACATCTGATCCAAAATTATTCTGCGGTTACTAAGGCTACATTGATGGAGATCTGAGGGCAAGTCTGCCTCAGTATTGTGCTCTGTATATTGATTTTTAAGATATGAATAAATTCTCAAAAATTTATTTTGAACCCTTTCTATTGAATTGTTATGAACGATATAATTTGGTGACCAAACAATGGATCCATATTCCAGAACTGGTCGAACTAATGTGCAATAAAGTTTCGTAAAAGTTCCAGGAGAAAAGTTGTAGCTATTTCGAGTAATAAAGCCAAAAGTTTTGAGAGCTGTATTCACCATATTATTAACGTGTGATCTAAAATTTAAGGAGGAGTCAACTAATATGCCCAGGTCTTTGGCATTCTCTTTCTGTATTAAATTGGTCTCATCAATTGAATATTCACTGTTCACTTGAAAATTCGTCGGGAAAAAGTAATATAGAAACACTTTATATGCACTTTATATGCTTAGAAGACTAAAAACTGACAACGTAGCAGATTGCATACTAGATATCATATACCTTGTAGGCACACCCTCACGTATTATTACTGACAATGGCACTTCGCTCAAAGCTGTACAAAAACATGAGCTTGTGCAAGACTGGGATATAGAATGGCACTTTATCACACCATACGCTCATCAAGCAAATGGCCAAGCTGAACGCTACATACGTTTTGTTGCCAATCTTTTACGAGTACAATCCAAAGTTAACTTACAATGGAGTACACTTGTATTGCGTATCCAACTATTTGTTAACTCCACTGTAAATAAAACCACTAAACGAACACCACTTCAAACTATGGTTGTTATACTAGAATATAACATGAAAAATGGAGAGAATTTATCAAAAAGTGTCTTGCGGATAATGCCACGCAATAAGAAAATTATGGAATCAAGCATTTAAAACCTCAAAAAAAACATTTAACATCGACAATTATGTATTACTGTCTAGAGAAGCTCTAAAACCTAACAAATTTAAGTCTGGATGGATTGGACCCTATAAAGTAACAAACATTTTATCTCCCAATCGATACAAATTAGGGAGGGTTGGAGATGTTGCAGAATCTACTAGAATTACTTTCGCAGCGGCTTACCAAATGCGACTGTGGAATAAAGAATGGAATGCTGAGGATTGTGCTGATATCCTTGATTCAGAGGAAGACCGTAATGTAATATTTTTTGCTTTATTCGACTTCCTTGTTAGCGATAGTGTCTAGTTTGACTGTTAAAATTCTTAATTAATGCTGCTTTACTATTTAAGTAATTTTTAAATGGGTACTGATGCTTGGGCACTTGTGTTACCTTCTGGCAGATATCATACCCGGTTTAAGTAATTTTTGAATGGGTACTGATGCTTGGGCACTTGTGTTACCTTCTGGTCGATATTATACCCGGTTTAAGTAATTTTTGAATGGGTACTGATGCTTGAGCACTTGTGTTACTCTCTGGCGGATATCATACCCGGTTTAAGTAATTTGAGTAGTGTTGATGACCTGGGCATATTAAAAAGGAACTGTGGATCGTTCCCTGCTCGCGCACTCATTATTTCACAAAACTGTAAACAGCGGTCATAATCATCCTCAATAAGTTCATGGATTAAACGTATTTTATATAGATGAAATTTATTTTTCTTTAAAATGGTTTGAAAGCTAGTTCGATTGATCCCAGATTCAGATACCAGCTGCCTCGAACTCAACGTAGGATCAAGATGAACATGTCCCAAAACTGCAACTTTACTATCTTCATTAACTACAGGATTTTCTGTTTCTCGTTTTTTGATAGCTCTTGAAACTTTTTTACCAACTTTAGTACATACTTTCTACTCACATGTCGATCTTGACGTGTGCGTTGAATAGCTGATCAGATAAGTTTCAATTTAAAATCTAATTTCTCAATAAGTAATGGGCAGAATTTTAAAATTTTAAAGACTATTGTATAAAGAATTGTAAGAGCTTTCAAAAGACATCTTATTCGAACCCCAATGTTATATAAAAATTTTGGGGTAATTTTTACCCTCGCTTAGGGTTGAAAGTAGTGAAGTCAAAAATACAGGGAAAGAGTTTCCCCCTTTAATCAAAAATCGACGGGTCTGAGCGTTTTTCTAAAATGTTGACGAGGTTCCTGCAAATGGCTCTGTTTAGTTTTCGGTTGGCCACCCTATATGTTGTATACTTATATTCGTTAAGTTAACTCATTTTACATGTAAGGTTATACCATTTATTTATGTTCGATGTTTTTTAACTAATTTTATAATTTTTAGCCTTGATAAAAACAATAAATTTGTCGAAAGCTTGGCAAAGTAAAGAAGAGTGTTTCCTATTGACTTGGACTGAATACCCGTGAATTTATCATAAAATATACATATATATATATATATATATATATATATATATATATATATATATTCTTCCTAATCATAACATCTTTGCAGATGTGTTGTGACACATATTAACGTTCAATGTTTTGGATGGGTCTCTTGATTGCATCTCGCCATTTATCTCGATTAGATGACATGTGAGCCGCTTGTGGGAGAGTAGCATCTAACAATTTTTTGTGTGTCCGAAAAATGTAAGAATTCGAGAGTCCACGATACTGGACAAACGTTTTGACGGACGTATTTCTTGTAAAACCGAAGCATTTGTTCTATGTGCGGTCCAGGACACTCTCAACATTCGTCGCCACGCCCTCATCTCAAATGCATCAATCCGACGACGATCTACTTCTTTGACAGTCCAAGATTCTGAAGCATATAAAAAGACCGAAAAGACTCACTAGATTGATTTTAGTTTGTTTTGTGATATTCCGATCCCTCCATACTTTATTTAACTGTGTCATTGCTAACCTAGCAAGCTGAATACGCCGTCTTATTTCGCCATCACACCCCCCGGTATTTTCTATTAGGGCTCCAAGATAGACGAAACTGTCTTCACAGTGTCCAATAGTCCGAGTTTTAGGGAAGTTGTTTTGTTCTCTATCAATGATGATAATTTTGGTTTTATTATAATTTATGTTTAGGCCGTAAAGAGCACTGACATCTTTAAGTCTCATCAGGAGTTCCAGAATTTCTCTCTGGGAGGCAGCTGTCAAGGTTGTATCATCGGCAAACCTTAAGTTAGACAATTTTGTGCCGTCAATATTTATTCCATCCTGCCAGTCCTCTAGAACCTGTCTCATAATAAATTCGCTATAGATATTAAAAAGAAGCGGCGAGAGAACACAGCGCTGTCTCACACCCTTGCATGTGGCACCTTCATCAGACAAGCATTTATCAACCCTAACTCGTGCAGAATTGTTATCACATAATTGTTGTATCAGATACACTAGATGGTCTGGGACACCCATTGACAACATAATAGACCAGAGCTTTTTCCATTTTACGTTCTATATATATATATATATATATATATATATATATATATATATATAATATTAAAAATCACTTATTGATAATTTAGAAACAAAACAAACCATTTTAAAAGCAAAAAAATTAACAATAGTATTAAAATAAATAAAAATGCAAAAATAAAGTTTTTTTCATTTTGAGCAAAAAAGCACGATTAGAATTTTATGTATAAAGATATCACATTAAAAATCATATATAAATAATATAAAAATAACAACCCTATTTTAACAATAAAACAAATTGCAATAAGTATCTGCATCAAACATCAGTCACATATCAATGTGTATGTATATAATATGTCCATTTACAATTACAATTATAATTTACAAATAGAGATACCTCATTACGATTACATAACTAATAATCAATGTATAAATAACAAAAAAAAATACATTCTAAATAATTAACACAGATAGAAACTGTTGATAGTAATTGTTACAAAAATGTAATTTAACAGGCTAATAAGGTTAATTACTTAATGTAGCTTTATATACATACTTAGTAAATTTTAGCGATGGTTCTTAAATAAGCACTTTGGATTGTCTTGTTCTAAATTGGTTGTTTAATCATTCATTATTTTCATAGATTATTTTTTTTTTGGTAGTGTTAATCTACAATACCCTGCTATGAGCCCAACAATGATTCTGGTTGTTTCTCTATTCTGACTTAATAGATACTTAGTAAATTTTAGCGATGGTTCTCTAATAAACTCTTTAGATTGTCTCGTTCCAAATGGGTTGTTTTACCCTTCGATAGATCGTTTTTTTTTGTTTTGGTTGGTTTTTTGTTTTTCGCAGCGCTTTTGCTAAGCTACCGAAAAAAACTATACCAATTAAAACACAACGTTTTCCTTTTTAGACTAGTGGATGAACCTCTTCGTTGCTGTGGTAACATGTGTGTTCCATTTATGCTCTTGCAAAGTTTCCAAGTACTCCTAGATAGGTATTGACATAAGTTACATAGAATTTTTGCAGCGATTAATCTCGCGCATTCTACTATAATAGTGATTACGCCTGTGGGCCATTCATAAAATACGTTCGCACTTATGGAGGGGAGGGTGTCGATTACTGTGACACGATGTGACATGGGGGCCCGGGGGGTATAAGAAAACGTGGTTTTCGCTGCTCATAAAGCAATTTTGTAAAAAAATTTCTCGGTTTTTAATGTTTCTTCCGGTAGGAGCGCCTACAACCGCGTGGAATAAAGAATTGCTTCGCTAAGTCATGAACTTGCTGGTATTGATTTTGCCTCATGAACATTATGGTTCTCATTTAAATTCTTATGGTAAGACTGTAGACAAAAATTTAAAAGAAAAAACTTTCAATATGCAGGAACAACTTTGGTTGATGTTTGGAAGTCGTTAAAAATTGATAGTCATGTTGTAGGTGCATAGTATATACTGCCAAAAGAAGACCATGGCGACCAAGTGCAATTAATAATTGATGATTGGTATAGTAAGCATGTTCGTAAGTCCCAATATTTACTACAAATTTTTAAAATGCACAAACGAAGAGTGTTGTTGTCAAACTGGAAGTAGTTTGAGATGTTTACTTCCAAACCGATTTTTGCCACCGCCGCCAATTAAATTAGAGCAATATCAAAATGGATTAACTATATCGCAAGTAAATTCTGAAGATGGAGTATATATTGATCTACTTGCTCGTCTCGCTAAAAAACCAGCATAAAACCCGTGTGGGGTTGCTAGCCCTCCATCGGGAGCCTCCCCAGGTGGCGGATAGGGGAACGCCTCCCAGATATGGGTGGTACCGGGGAAATGAAATACCCGGGGCTGACCAAAACTAGCATGAAGCAGGGCAGCAGCTGCTTCATTACTGGAGCGAAGCTACCGAAGATTTGTTCGTTACCAGATACTTACAAGCGACCATTTCATATTATGATCAAATCGGTTGTAAGGCTGCGATGAGGAAGGCAACGGGAAACCACCTCATTAAATTCCCCAGGATAATCATCAGCATGACTGGAAAAGAAAGTGCCAAGGCGCTCAGTCCCCGGCAGGTCTTAAATGACCAGAGGGTGCTAAGAATCACCGGGTCAGTCATAGGGAAGATTGCTACGTGGAACGTTAAAAGCATGTATCAGGCGGGTAAAGTACACAATGTTATCAAGGAGATGAAACGACTTAACATGGAGATACTAGGAATTAGCGAAATGAGATGGAGCAATTCGGGACAATGTGAAATAAATGAACATCAAGTATTCTACTCGGGTAGCGATAACAACCAACACTACAATGGCGTGGGTATCATAATGAACAAGGAAACCAGCAAGTCAGTAATGTCGTTTGTTCCGGTATCGGACAGGGTGCTTTTTATAAAACTACACTCGCAGCCATTTTACATCAACATCATCCAGGTTTACGCACCAACATGTGATCAGCCCGATGAGGAAATAGAAGACTTCTACGAACAAATTACGGATACCCTGAAGCTGGCGAAAAAATCAGAGGTGACTTTTATCATGGGCGATTCTAATGCCAAAGTAGGAAGTATACCACGAGAGGATATTATCGGTAGATACGGATTGGGAACAGCAAACGATAGAGGAGACCGGCTAGTTCAGTTCTGCCAGGAACAAGATTTCATTGTGTCAAACACCTTTTTCAAACTTCTAACCAGAAGGCTCTATACGTGGACATCTAGCGCCTATACCCCTGAAAGAATTATTCGCAATCAAATAGACTTCATACTTATTAAAAAGCGATACAGAAATTGCATAAAGTCTGCAAAAACATATCCAAGTGCAGACATAAACTCAGACCATAATCCAGTTGTTGCAGCAGCAAGACTTAGACTCAAAAGATGTTTGCAAAGGCCCAGATATAATAAGCCAGATGTGTGTCAAGGCTAAAGGACATAAATATAATGAATAAACTGACACATGAACTGAATTCCAGACTTGATGCGATACCCATAACGGAGGCAGCCGAGACTGATGAACTGTGGTCCAATATAAAAAATACCATCACAGAAAGTACCACCAAAATACTTAAACCTCAACAAAACCACAAGAAGAAACCATGGATGTCGGAGAAAATCCTTGATCTTAGGATCTTAGGATCAGGAGATTCGTGCCAGAATAGAACAAGCTCGTGCTTCGTTCCTGAAGATGCGCAAGGTACTTTGCAGCAGAAATTTAAGCTTGCCTCTGCGCGTCCGAGTGCTTCGCTGTTACGTGTTCAGCATACTGTTTTATGGAATTGAAGCTTGGACCTTGACAGATGCTATGTGCAAAAAATTGGACGCCTTTGAAATGTGGACGTACAGAAGGCTATTAAGAATCTCCTGGGTAGAAAGAGTGCGTAACACCGAGATACTTCAACGCCTCGACAAGCAGCTGGAAGTTCTGTTTACACTAAAAAAGCGCAAACTGGAGTATTTTGGTCACATCTTAAGAAATGACAAGTATCGACTTTTAAAGCTTATTATAGAAGGGAAAATCGAAGGACGAAGAGGCCCGGGTAGAAGAAAGATATCCTGGCTAAAAAACTAAAGACAATGGTATGGAGTGAGCACTACCACATTGTTCCGCCGAGCTGTAGACAAGGTTCAGATAGCGCTGATGATTGCCAACGTTCGAGGAGGACAGGGCACCTAAAGAAGAAGATGAAGATAAAACCGCAGATTTTCCTCAAATTCCTTAAGACTATATTGACATGCCCGCAATATTAAAAATCTTATTATTCTACTCACGCTGTTAATATACATTACTTTGCAGCAAAATTTTGGGGACAATTTTAATAATTACAGTTAAATGTCGGAAAGTTATTTACTTTTTTCAAATGAAAAATATTGCTGGGAATTTTTTTTTATTTTAAAAATATTATGATTTTAGTGACTTTCCGACATAATTTACATTAAAAGTAACATAATATTTCAATTATGTATTACCATAAATTGTTTAGTTTTTAAATAAAGTGAAGAACTAACATTAAATTATCGTCCGTCGAACGGTGTAATCAACGACAAATGTTCGCGGAAAGTGCCTAATACAATGTAAGAGAAAGTATATGAGAGATATGTCGTCACTTATTTATTGGTTGTGTGGGGAGATTTGACAGAGCGGTTAATGGCGGGCGTGAGCAATTTCGTCTTAAGATTGGTTCTGTCCATCGGTTCACAATAAATTGGTAAATAGAACATGTCAAAAATGTGGTCTAAATCACACGTCTAATAAATCGTTAATGCATCATTTAAACAATTTACACTCAAAACGGAGTCAAAAAGATGAAATGGTTCGTCGTATACAACCTAGTCGTATCAGGGGATGAAAGCGCTGGTACAAAAGATGCAAAATGGAAAGATGGAGATGAAGTGAATGGTAGTTTAGATAAACAAGAATAAGAAGAAGATATCGCTATGCCGATTATAGATATTTTGGAACATTTTAAAAATCCTTGGACTTTTGATAAATAACAGAAATAATTATTTGTTCGTTATTACAAATATTTATTAATTTATTAAAGTTTTATTATTGCAAGCAAAAATCAACAACATCATCATCATATAGCCCTCGATGTCCACTGCTGAACGTAGGCCTCTCGCATGTCTGTCCAATCGGTCCTGTTTTGCACCACATGTATCCAGTTCGATACTATTCTCTTTATGTCATCGGTCCATCCTGTTGGAGGCCGTCCGCGGTTTCTGTGTGCTTGTATTCGGGGTCTCCACTTCAAAATTCTCCTCGTCCATCGGTTCTCGATACATGGCCCGCACAGTTCCACTTTAGGGTGGTTATCCTTACGACAACGTCTGTTACTCCTGATCGTCTGCGGATGGTGGCATTAAGAATCCTATCACGTAGCTATACTCCTAAAATTATCCTCTCCATCGCTCTTTGGGTAGCTTGCATTTTGGACACCGTTGTTTTCGTTAAAGTTAGAGTCTCTGCACCATAAGTCATTACAGGCAGAATACATTGATCAAACATTTTCTTTTTAGACTCATTGGAATGCATGACCTGGAAAGGTCTCTCAGATTTCCAAACAACACAGGTTAGGCTTATTCTTCTTAATAGCTCGCATGTTTGTTTATCCCTACCTATTTTTATCTCGTGGCCCAAATATTTGTAGAAAGTTACTGGCTAGATGTCCTTGCCGTCCACGGAGATATTCTTGGCGTGAACCAGGTTGGTCATGAATAAGGTTTAAGAAAAGTTTATTTTGAGGCCAACCCCTTTTGAAGCAGTGAAAAGTCCTTGTCATTAGCCCTTTAGCGATTATTTTCACAAACAGTTTGTATAGGTGGGATAACAAGCTTATCGGTCTATAGCTGCTCAACTGGGTCATATACCCCTTTTGTGCGTTAAACAACAGAGCCAGACTTTTAGTAACGTATGACCCCCTGCCTTAACTGCCTCAATAACAATTTGGTCATCCCCAGCTGCTTTATTGTTCTTCATCTCATTCAGTGATTTTAAGATTTCCGATGTTGTTATCTGTAAAATGTCCTCTGAACCTATATTTTCCACTTTCCTGATCCTAATATCTTCGTTTTTGTTCTCTTCTCTGTAAAACTATTCCACGATCTTGATAATCTCATCCTTATTTGATGTTATTTGCAAGCAATAAATATTTAAAAATATTAAAATTTGTGTACTGCTATAAATTTGCCACTTATACAGGGGGATTTATCATTTGTAACGTAATATTGGTAGGGGGGTTGTAAAAAATGTGACAGCATGACCAAGGGAGGGGAGGGGGTCTAGAAGGTAAAATTTTGGGTGACGTATTTTATGAACGGACTCTTTTTCCCGTAGATGTAGATGTACAGACTAGTTTCTTCCACGATGGTTCTTAATTGATAAAATTGAACAATTTTCAAAATTATATGAAAATCATAAATATTACACAACGAAGCCGATTTTCTTGCGCAACAATTACGTCGCAGCTGTTAATCAAACAATCACCCCAATGTTCATTACCGTACAACATATTCAATTTTTCCATCAAAATCTGGAATTTCCTAGACGAATCAATCAAATGGTCAACTCGCATTGTTCTCGCAATGCCGCTTTTACCACCGACGTTCGATTTTTAACACCCCTGTATTCGCGATTAGCTTTGGACAGGGCGCATTAGCTAAATATTAAATCTACCACCCCTGACAATTTTTCGCTTAGTTGGAACACGTGCGCTCCTCTTAATATAACTATAACGAGAGGGATGATGCAAATTAAATACGAAATATTATATTAATTTGCAATGCTACGATCTTCGTGAAACACACAAGAAGTGGGATTGTCATATTTTTCCTCCGGAGTCCTCAATGCTCTGCGTCGTTATCTATCTTAATTCTTTATTGTCTTACTTGTCCTCGGAACAAATGTATGTATTTCGATCATGACTGGGATACAGATCCTAAAGATATTGGTCTATATGGTAGATAATAAAGTATCTGGATATGTGGATTTTAATAAAATTTATACATGTATGTTTAATCATACTTAAAAATTGATCACGTAATAATATTAAAAAGTAACTAAGTTATTCAATAATCAGTGGGTCCGCTGCGATTTCTTATGCAATAAATACATACATATGCCTTTTTCCCATAGGGGTAGGCAGAGACCACTTCCTTTCTCTTGCTACGGTTCTTACACACATCTTTTGCTTCCTCTACTTTCATCAGTGCTCTCATACATGCTCGTCGGTTGTTGGTACTCTTGACCTGGCCTTTCTTCAAAACAATGGTGATCTGATCAAGATATGTTCTCCGAGGTCGACCTCTACCAACTTGTCCATTCACACTCGCCTTATAAATTTGTTTTGTCAATCTTCCTTTATCCATCCTTTCTACGTGTCCAAACCATCTAAGCAATTCTTTATCTATCTTTGTAACCACATCTTCTTTTACACCACATTATTCTCTTATCTCACTATTCTTTACTTTATCCAACCTAGTCACTCCGGCTATACTTCTCAGAGTACTCATCTCCGCAGCATTAATCCTATTTTCATGCTTCTTCTGCCAAACCCAACATTTACTACCATACATAAGTGTAGGAACCAACACTCCTCTATGCATCGCCAGACGTGCCATTTTTGACACTTTCTGGCTATTCATAAAGCTATGCAGTGCCCCATTCATATGTTTTCCTGTCAACTTCCTCCGCTCAATGTCACTGTCATACTTTCCATCTCTAGTAAACTTTGAACCCAAGTACACAAATTCATTTACTTGTTCCACTCTTTCTCCCTCAATCGAAACTCCACAGTTTGTCATGCTTTCTTCTCTTTCAAAAACCATTACTTTCGTTTTGCTCACATTTATTTTTATCCCTTTGATTTTCAGGGCATCATGCATAACATTAACCATCGTCTGCAACTCCTCTTCAGATAACGCTAATATGACTTGATCATCGGCGTAAAGAAGGCATTTGATGATCAAATCATTCATTTTTAATCCATACGCACTCCTCACCACTCTGTCATAGGCCTTTTCAAGTCTATAAAAGCGCAATAGACCTTCTGACTTCTAGCCAAGAATTTTTCGACTATACCTCGTAATGAAAAGACCTGATCCATACCATCCATCTATGGTATTCAGAGGAATGTCATTTTAGGCTTCCTGTTTTTGGTGTCGAAGGTCAACTAGGTTATTTTATTTGGTGGTTAGGGTAAATTACCCAGTAGTTTGCCGATCATATACCATACATTTACGGCGTCAATACCAAGTCATGCATATTGTCAATTTTTTTTAAATGAATACCTTATTTTTGCTTGAATTATGGGTTACGTTCCTTATTACTGTTTCTAAAATTAACCAAAAATAGAGCAGTAAAAAAAAGAAAATATTAAGAAAATGTTTATTTGGAAATTGATTTGATCAACATCGATGCGTGAGGCTGAAAATGTTGGACTAAATGTTTTTTAATTTAGAAATCCATAAAAAATATTACAAAATTAGACTGAAAATTAAAACAAAAATTTCTAGTTCTTGACAATAGCGCCAGTCTGTAATTTGTGATAAAGAGCTTCTCCAAATTTCCGTTTCAACTCTACGATGGTATTATGGCCTATATTTCTATCAGGATGCCTTTCATTAAAAACCATTCTTTGAACGCACTTGTTTTGATAACCGTAAATAAATATTATTACTGTAGCGGCCATACAGACAATTTATGCACAGAAGACGAAACAAAACTTTTCCATTTTTAAATCCTCAAAATTGCGACAACTAATTTCACTGAAGACCTTTTTGATCCCAAGTCTTGTCCTTCTCAGTAGAGCACGTATACTATCCTAATCTTTACGACCTTATGTTCTGTTCCTTTTCAATAACGCACGTATACGATCCAACCTTTACGACCATAAGCTCCTTTCCTTTTCATCTACTCACGTACACTCGCCGTACCGATATAAATCTTGATAACTCTATATTCCTTTCCACCAATATAAGCATCATCTACGAACCGTCGACCTGACCGGATGGAGGTAAGTACCGCCTATCTACACTGGACCTGGCACCTGGGGGGACGAAGATAAAAAGGACGGAAGAACGTACACCAGAAGAAAATCTCTCGACGGACTCCGACACTGTCGCGTATCGCCTCCCTTGCCAAGTTTTTTCTTTCGTTTCGATAAATAAACGTAGTTAACAGTAATTCGAATTGTTCATCATTTCATCATCATCATTTCACCACACACAAGTATCCCTAATTACTATCCGTCCTTGCAGAGAATATCTCAAGTTGCTTCAGCTACAAATAATGTCTAATTTAACGTCACGAATAACTAACTAAATATGCTATTACTATTTTTAAAACAAAATGACAAAAAATGTCAAAAAAGGTGACATGTATTCAAAAATAAGCTGATTGATTCCTAATTAGACATCTACCTATCCAACAGTGGCGTAGGTCGATTTTGTTATGGTCCCATGTTAATTTCACAAAATTTGTTATCAGCAAAATAAGTCGATAAAATAAATTGTTGTTTATATGGCTGATTTGCATTTTTTTTGAGTTTTTTATTTAATGTATCACAAGGTAGGGGTTGCTATTCGACATTTTAAAGATGGGGTGGTGGGTAATTTTAAAGGGGTGCCACTTGGAAACAGCAGAATAACGTCCCCATTGATTTAAAATTCGACGTGTATTAGTTTTTCTTACACTTGCGCAAAATCAAAAGTTATTTGAAATGGCTGGTTTTGAAATGAAAGCACTGTATTGTTTTCTCTTGCATATTTTCTTTTGGATTACAAAAGTGTGTTTCTCCAAAGAGACATTTTTTTCTGTATATACAAGCTGCAGTTTATTCCCTGGTTTTGTATCCGTTTGTATACCAGATTCTCTACAGCATTGTTCCTATTTATATTTAGGAGCAATATAATCTATTGTCTGAAATGTCTGGATATGCTTGGATTGGAACGCAATCGGCTGAGAACTTCGTGTTTTGGGCAGGATTTGCAGTTACCTTACAAGTACAAGCACAATAGAATCACGAGGCAAACTTAAATAACTCCAGGAAATGTTCCAAAAACTATGGTTGCATGAAGTAATGTTTTTTTATCCACTTTCTCTCCAAGCACATTTACCATTAACATCTGTTTAAAGACAAAAAAGTTTAAATTTGGCAAAATATTTACTTCTTGGATTCGAAATTCTAAACTCACAGTACAGTAACTAAACAATTTTTATTCCAATATTTTTACACAATAAATTTTACTTAACAAATCACTTAGATATTCACTTTACAATTACTTTAAATACTTGACTTCGGAATAATTAAACGTAAACTTTTAAAACTAAACTTCTTCGCGACCGCTGTCCTTTTTATATTTCCAAATCATCGTTCTAGAAGAATCGCCAACATTCGAAACTATTGGACCTTTTTCTAGAGAGTGCCAGAATGATCTTTTTACCATTTCGGAACCGCTAGACACAGTATTCCAGAATTTTCCGGTCCTTTCTTTTGTTTCAATCGTGGCGCCGGCATAATAAAGCAGTCCCCTAATTGCGATCGACTCGCTGACGCCGACAGACACAGGGCCGGCTTGTAATAATATAAAAAATTGTAGGGAACGGAAATATGGAGTAATGTTATTTTGAAAAATAATGATGTATCAAAAATGTTTACTGCCCACGTTGGGCGCCAAATGTTTTACGAAAAATTAACAAATATGTTATGAGAAGATTAAAAAGTGTTACGTTGATAGGCAAAATTAATTTTATTTTTTAGAACATAAAAAAAAATTGTGTACTCTATCTCTGGGAGGAGATCTTGATTTCTAAATTTAATTCAGCCTGAGGGAATAGACAAGTTTAATTGAGGATTTAAAAAAAACTAATATATAAAGGTAAACGTCGTTTTACGCAGGGGTTCCGTTTCGAGAGACACCGGCGTAAAAAATGGCGTACAATGAACATTAATATAATGGATGATATAAGGTTACGTTCTAAGAACAATCTTATATGTTTGTTTAATACATATTTATGCGATATTTAATCTTGGGTTTAATGAATTTAAACACTCAGAACAATAACAAAACAATTTATTTTTTAACAATAAATTCTAACTTGATATATCACTTAGATAATATATCACTTTCTCTTTTTACTTTAAAACTTAAAACTAAAACTTGATCGGCGACATTCGTTTTACATAAATCTAAACAATATTTTTGGAAATTCACCAGATAGAACGGTTTCTTTCTCGAAATTAATCGACCTTTTCTAGATACCTTCAATCACGTCCGCGGCCATAAATCATTCGCTAAATGAGGGATGTTTTAATGCTGCAAAAGAAATAAGCGCCGTTGTGTGGACGACACACCGCCTTGGCCAGACATCAGGGTCGTATTTATAGTAACATCATCCCCCGCTTAAATTTGATCATCCCGATCAAATACTTGTGCAACTTCTCCATTGTAAAGCTTTAACATCTCTAAGTAGACGACTTTTATCTTGGCTCTGGGGCTGCGTTGGATTCTATAAACCACATCATTTACTCTTTTTATCACCTTATATGGTCCTTCCCGAGATGGTGTCAACTTGGATGACACATCTTTTTTTAGTTGTGGATTATAAAGCCATACTCGATCTCCTTCCTTGAATCATCGCTTCGAATTTGCTTTAAGGTCATAGCGACTCTTCATTTTATTACTTGTTAACCTTAATCTCTTCCTAGCCGTTTCATGGATTTTGAATAAGCTATCCTGTTACTCATCTGCATAATTTTGAACTACTTTTTCTTCGGCACTTGGTGACCCGAACACCAAATCACACAACAAACGAAGTTCCCTTCCGAAGACTATGCTGGCTGGAGTGAGCTTTGTAGAATCGTGAACAGCTGCTCTATAGGCTATCAGGAATAATGAGAGACGTCGATCTCAGTCTTTCTGACTGAATTATAAAAATAACACGTGTATGAACTCTACTTATAATTTAAAAAAGTAATAAATTTTAGCCATCATTTGAATTTAATTACTTAATAAGCATTAAAACACTTACCAGATATATTTAAAATAAATTAAAACTAAACATTTTAAAATCCACAGACTAATTTTAAATATTTCTGATTCATCAACACCTGGTGTCAGAACGACCTGACCCTTTGGACTCTCGAATTCAAAAGAAAGATATTTTCAAATATTCCAATATTTTTAAATATGAGCCAGAGATAATGACGGAATAAAATGATTACTTCTAATGAGTCTATCTATTGAATCGAATAGAATAAAATCAAAACGCCAGGTTTGGCTTTGGCAATGCTATCCGATCATCATCATCATTCTCCAGCCATTTGCGTCCGCTGCAATCCAGTTGGTGTTGATCTTTTTTTTCATTACGATAAATACACGTAGTTAACAGTAATTCTAATTGTGCATCATTTCCCAACACTCGTCACACAATATTCCCAAATAGGTAAATTAATCGGTAAATCGGTTTTTATATCGGAACCAAAAAGAAAAACAAATGGTACACTTTACTTGACTAGTTTATTATTAACTGTTATAGATATTGCTTTTAATGCAGCCAACATCAGTAGTTGTAAGAGACGGGTGACAAATTTGTTGTTAAAGCTCTACAAACAATGTTTGAAGGCCTTTCACTGATATCTTTTCTTGCCTTCCTCCATGATGTCTCTCCCCTTTTCAAGACCTTGTCTTTGGAAAACGTAAAATTTTCGCACAAAATTAAACTTCTCCCACATTCACTTTCAATAACTGACACCTACATTTTTCACTATAATTCATTTCGCTCGAAGGTAGAAATAGCAATGAATGAAAGCAAATTGACAAGAAACTGTTTATTTTAGATTTGAGGTATATATGCCCAAAAACCATTAACCTATTGTTCCGAACCTACCGGTGCAGGTAGGTACTCAAGAAAAATCCGGCGACGAATTTACATATCATTAGTAGCGACCCTTTTCAAAATGCAGGTAACGGGATTAGGTACCGAATTTACATTTATCCTATGATTTACAAAATTATTTTAATCCTTATAATGATATAGTTTTCTTTAGTGGTGTGTTTGTGCATATTTAAAAGTAATTGGCCTACTGGCACTATACGAGATCAGGCTATTAAATAACGAGACTGCGCGCGCAAATGGCGTTCTAAAGGGGTAGGGAGGAAACGAATGCAGCATTGGATAGCTGGAAGTGTCTACTATTACAGTACGAAAACAAGTTTTTGTCGCTGTAGTAGTATTTTTTCTATAGAGGTAAGAAACGAACGTGTTTTTTTTCTTGTGCCGATAACAATGTGTGACAAAAACCACGAGCAATGAATCAATGTGAAATTTCTCGTAAAATTAAAAAAAAATCCGACTGAGTGCTATAAGTTGTTGAAAGAGGCCTATGGTGAGAATTCTCTATCTCGTGCGCGTATTATCGAATGGTATGGACGGTGATCTGAAGGCCGAGAGAGCACCAAAGAAGACCAACTTCCAGGTCGACATCAACGGCATCGTAATGACTGAATGAGTTCTAGAGTGTAAAACTGTAAATTTATTTGAAAGTTTTGGCAACACTGCGAGAGCGAGTTCGTAAGAAACGGTCGGAAATGTGGAAAAACAAGTCGTGGATCTTGCACCAGGACAACGCACCTGCCCATAACGCGCTGTCCGTGAAGCATTATTTAGCCGCTAGAGACACTTCAGTGCTCGAACTCGCGCCTTACTGGTCCGATTTAGCAGCCTGTGACTTTTTCCTGTTTTCGAAGATCAAGTCTGCCTTAAAAGGAACCCGGTTTGAGTCGATGAAAGAGATAAAGCGAAAATTGGCGGAGCTCCTAAATGCTCTCACAAAAGAAGACTTGCAGCATTGCTTTGACCAATGGAAAAAATAAATGGAACGGTGTGTGACGATGGGAAGGGAGTATATTGAAGGGGAGCATTTGATTGTAAAATAATTCTTAAAATAAAACTCTTTTTCATAATCAGTTTCGTTATTTAATAGCCAAACCTCGTAGTTTATCTGTTTCTAGATGTCGCTTACACAAACATTTCGCAAGATAATAGCTGCATAAAATATTAAATTTACTGTAAACTTGGATTTAAATCGGCAGAAAAACCATTTACAGCATTTAGTAAAAGACAAAAAGGATATTCCTTTTTAAAATATTTAAAAATATAAAACTGTGAAATATAAAATGGATTTTCATGCTTAAGTGAAATGCAGATCGTTCAAAACATATTTCACTAAAAAAACTTTTGACGATAGCAATAACAGGACGACAGTATTAATATTTTCACAAACTTCCTGATAACTTTGTATATAGCTCTGTACGAAAGTCAATACTTTCACCTTAACCGAAATTAACCCCTAAATATCTTTGAAATAACACCACCATTCGCGTGTCATCTCCGTAACATGTTGAAAAGTCTCCATTGGTTGCTACCCCCATAAAACCACCCCTAGTTCATAATTTCCACCAATAAGCGTGCAAGTAAGCATAAATCCTTAATTGCTATGGATATAAGGACCGAAGGGGTGGTTTTTGATTTTTTTTAACGATTACGTATTGCTTGTTCGTTCTGCAGTTGTGAATATTGTTGTGCATCTTCAGTGATAAGGACAAGCGGCTTTTTGAGTATCTCAGATAGTTTGTTGTATTGTGAAGTCGAATTTTTAAAATTTTTGTAATGAAAATGTCATTTCCTGCTGATCGAGGTCCGTGGGACACAAGTAATGTATGTCTTTATTTTCGTTAACACAAATAGGAAGCATCATTTTTTTAATGTTTATAGCTGATTATTATTTATTATTTAACAATAGGGTTGAGTCTGACAAAAGCCTGAATGTGAGAAACTATCGAAAAATCTTAATCAAATAAGCCAATGGTGCAGTCGTAATAATTTAGCGTTAAATCCTACCAAATGTTGCGTAATGTCATATACATTGAGATCTGATCCAATTATATTTGACTATAAGATAGACAATTATTCTCTAGACAGACCATGTAATTTTAAGGATCTTGGAGTTACTTTCGACCGAGAGCTATCTTTCCAAAACCACATAGACAATATAACTACGTCAGCAAACCGTATGTATGGATTTATAATTAGAGTAGGCCGCGACTTTAACCATTTAACACTTAAAACTCTTTACTATGCTTTTGTGAGATCAAAGCTAGAATATGCATCGGTTATCTGGAACCCATATTATCAAGTGCATATTTATAAACTGGAGGCAATCCAAAGACGCTTTCTCAAATACCTAAGTTTTAAAGTAGATCGGACTTATCCACTAATTGGCACGGCACACGAGAATTTACTGTCAAGACATAGCTTTTTCACTCTGGATAGAAGACGAGAATGTTCTAGTGTCATTATGCTACACAAAATAATTAACAATGGAATTAAATGTCAATGCTTACTACATCAGATAAACTTATAAAATTCCCCGTCAGGCATCTCGATACACCGACTTATTCTACACTATAGTCCATTGAAATGTTACATTTTTTAGGCCTTACCTTGCGTTTTTTAGAGGACGCAATTTTATTTTTTTGATGTGTAGGGGGGGTCAGTGTAAAGCTAAAACCAAGTTTGTGGGGTCGCCACTCTTGTCCCACGGCCGCCATCTTGAAAATAGGGGTTGAAATGGTTTTTACGATATATCTCTTAAACTATTTATTTGATAAAAAAAATTTATTAACATTTTTTGTTGCAAACTAAATTCTCTACAACTTTGGTTCAGTAATTTTTTGTCGTAGAACTATAAATAAAAAGGTAAAAAGCGAAAATCTTCAGAGATTCGAGAAAAAAATTTATATTTTTCGATATAACTTTTTTTTTATCATTTTACGAAAAAATAATATCCGACCATTTTTGTAGATCGTTTTTGGAGGAACAACTTTTATTTGCATCATTTTTTCATTAAGTCAATAGCTAAGGTTTTACAGCGCTCCGAAGTGAGTACTATTTTTCAATATTCTTAACTATACCTATATTATACGTGTGTATGTAATATGTCATCAGTTATTGTTTTTTTTTTTATTTTGTTATTATAACTTTTTTAATTACAAATTTTGCAATATTATTAATAATTAATTATTGACTCTTTTCCCCACCAACCACGAGGTAGAGTCTAGAGGCGCGTTTTTTTTTACGTGTTATCCCCAATAGGCATAATCCACGGTGATTTTCTAAATTAGAACTACTCCGTCCTCAGTCGTTTCGATGGACCAGGCTGCGGCTCAGCATCTGATCGGCTTTCTGAATTAAATACCAGTGGGAGAACTGGAGAAGGAAACGGTGTTAATGTCGGCGGTTCATCATCATGATTATAAAAAAAAAGTTATATCGAAAAATATAAAAATTTTTCTCGAATTTCTGAAGATTATCGCTTATAACTTTTTTATTTATAGTTCTACGACAAAAAATTACTAAACCAAAGTTGTAGAGAATTTAATTTGCAACAAAAAATGTTTATAAATTTTTTTTATCAAATAAATAGTTTAAGAGATATATCGTAAAAACCATTTCAACCCCTATTTTCAAGATGGCGGCCGTGGGACAAGGGTGGCGACCCCACAAACTTAGTTTTAGCTTTACACTGACCCCCCCTACACATCAAAAAAATAAAATTGCGTCCTCTAAAAAACGCAACCCCAAATGTAACTTTTCAATGGACTACTACCACACCACGAACAAATATACTTAAAAACTCTCCTGTTCATACTATGTGTAGCAACTATAACCTTATAAGTGACCAGCTTGATATATTCTATTGTAATGTGAGGCAAATTAAGAGCTATTATTATCAGCAGTAATATTGTTGTGTTAGTCTTAAGCTTTCTACTAATGTTAGTCTGATTTTGTAAATTGTGTATTACTCTTAAGCTTTTTTATTGTTAGTACTATTGTGCAAATGTTTACTTTGTTCCTGTTCTGTAATTGGAAATCTTTTTTTCTGTAGAACAGTGTAAATAAATAAATAAATTATGCGTCTCCTAGGTCTAATTTAGGCCTTTTTAAGTACAAGCTTCAATGTGGTGCCTATAACTTGTTATTTCTTTCTAGAAAGAATTAAAGCTGCTATAAACAAATCAACAAATTTATTGCAAAAAATAAAATAATTCATAAATGTTTAAAAAATTCTTAAAGGACAAAAAAGGATAAATAGAACGAGTATCAAGCTAAAAATGGAAAACAATACCTTATATTAGTGGTCTCCGGTGGTCTGGGTGCGACCCACATTTAAAAAACGATTTTAAATTGTTTATAACAAATTATAATTGTCATTAACAATATTCTGTTTATGTCAACCGTATTCTTTCAAACTTTTTCTCATAATTTCATAAGCGGGAGATTTTTTCAATTGTTTATAACAGTTACACTTTTTTTTTAATTATTATGATCAATAATCATTTGTTAGTAACAATATTCAATTGTTATAAACAAAGCTTGATTATTCTTCTTCTTCCGTAGCCTTACAACCCAGGATGGGTGTTTGCTGCCTGTACTACTTGGTTCCATCTGCTACGTTCTTCTGAAATTTCCTGCCATCTATCTACTTCGATTCCCAGAGTTGAGAGGTCCTTCCTTATGTTATCTCGCCATTTCAATTTAGGCCTTCCTAGCGGCCTCTTTCCTTGAGGGGCCTCCTCCCATACAGATTTAATGAGTCTTGTGTTCTGACTCCTTTGTAGGTTTGCTTTTATTTCTTGTATGATGTCCGGGCTATTGTACAACTGGGCTAGTTCAGCGTTAGTTCTTATTCTGTAATGGCCTGTTTCTGAGTCGCGGTAGGGACCGTATATTTTTCGGAGTATCTTCCGCTTAAAACGTCTTAAAATTAGAGTATCATTTACGGTCATGGTCCATGTTTCACATGCAAATGTTACGATGGGTCTGACAATGGTCTTATATAAGATTATTTTTGAGGTTCTAGAGAGGTGCTTGGACATGAAGAAAGATCGTAAGGCGAAGTAGCACTTATTACCTTGTGTAATGCGATGTTTGATTTCTTTATGTATATTGTTGTCCGCTGTTAATATTGCTATAAGGTATTGGAATTTTTGTACATGCTCGAAGTTAAATTCGCCGATTGTTACGTTTTGACGCAGTCGATCACGTGCAGGGTTTCTTGTGACGTGCCTGTATTTTGTTTTATTTTCATTAACACGTTATCGTACTACCCCCAACAACGTCAATATCATCAGCATACGCCAGTAACAGACTTGGACCACGAGGTCCAAATATTTGGGCGTGTACAGTTGCTGTTTTTGCTGCCTTCTCTATTGCAATGTTAAAGAGAACAGTAGAGAGTGCATCTCCCTGTTTTAGACCTGTGGTTATGGCAAATACCTTGCTTTATTCTCCGTCCACCTTAACGCTGCTTCTTGAACCCTCTATACATGCTTTAGTTATTCGCACTAGTTTACCGGGTATTCCCAGTTCTAACATGGACTCCCAGAGTCTTACTTTGTTGACGCTAGCGTATGCCGGTTCGAAGTCTATAAATAAATTGTGAAGGTCTTTATTAAATTCCCATGACTTCTCTAAGAGTTGCCTGATAGTGAAGAGCTGGTCTACTGTTGATCGCACTCGCACTGATATTCGTCACTGATCTCCTCCTTATAGGGGTGCCACGACTTTTTTTCTTTTTGTTCTCTAAAGAGCCCGAGCTCAGCCGTAGAGGGTAGAAGAAAAAAATATATAAAAGTGAGCCGCGCCACCGACTTAGACGGTACAAGCCGAAAACCCCTAGGTCTTGTAGGCACTAGCAGAGCCACACGATAAACAACAAACAATTATGGTGAACTAAATAAATAAAACTATATTTACAATTCCTGCAATATATTAATTAAGTAAAAATGATGTTCTGATTTTTTACAACAAGTTCTGTATTTTTGGTAAAGTGGATTAAACGAATTTAATACACTTTTCTTAAAATAATATTTACATTAATTATAACAATCTTTTAGACAATAATAAAAACCTAATGATGTACAAAAGAGAATAAAAAAAAAGGTTCACAATATTTAAAATTTCAAAAATAATTGGTTTTATATAGAATTCTTGATAGCAAAAGATTAAAAAAAAAATACAAAATAAATGGACTTGCAACAAAAATAATAATTTGAAACCATCACAATAATTACATAATGGATATTCAGTAATGTATACGTTCAGACTCAACTTGGAGCAGGTACAAATTTAATGAAAATAATTTGTTACTTTTAAACTATTGAAAACACTTAGATCAAGCACATAATAACTGATAAGTTGATAAAATTAAACTCAATACTATGTAACCAATTGAAAACTTCATTGAGACGTCACTGTTACATCGATAATCCAAGAAACAGAAACACCAAGTAGTATTATCATAATAATTTCTGCTAAAAACACCAAGTCTTTATAACACTGAAATTTATCGTTAATATGGATGATGGTTATGGAACGGCACGTGCTAATCAACAATGGCTTCCCTCAAATAAATCCCGCAAGCGGTTATTTTAACTCGACACCAAAAATATCAACAACGAAGGTAAGATAGAATGGCCAAGTTAAAAATCAAATGATTTTTCTTCAAAATCCAATTAAGATGGCCCAAATACAGCCAGATATGAAGAGAAAACCGTAGAGGTTTTGCACACTTGTTAATATCACACGACGATACTAAAATCCTCACTGCTGACTCCCAAGACTGACACCAAGCGACTGTCTCCAACTACTCACTCCCAGGCCAGATATCAGAAAATGACACGGGACACGCGTCAGGCAACCTTCGCAAATCTATGTTCCAAACTCATAATCGCGCTCGTCCGTGTTGATAGCCAGCCCAACCACACAGAAAAGCAAACCAAACAATAATATAGCTGACAACACACGACAATCGAGGCCAAAAATTAAGGCAAAATCTAATAACAAAAACCCCCACTCCATCTCCACCGATTAACAAAATGTCACAGCCATTAATAATTAAATCCTATCACTACTAGGTATGCAACACTATTTACAACGAATGATATACTTAAGTTACAACAAAATACGGTATGCAAAACTATTTACGAGCACCAGACTATCAGAGACCCAATTAATAATGGAACGGTAGAAGGGAAAAAAAAATAGGCACGTGACAGGGGTCAATACGTTCGCGGATGATATTTGACAGTATTTTGTATGCACTGTTCAAGAGCGCAATGCCCCGATAGCTCCTATAGGACATTTTGTCACCTTTTTTGTGTAGGGGGATAATTACTCCTTTTCCCCATTCGTCCGGCATTACCTCCTCCTCCCAGATCCGTACTATCAGATTGTGTACCGGTTGTGCCAATTGGTCTCTCCCTTTTTTAAAGATATCTGCGGGAATTCCATCCCTACCACTGGCTTTATTGTTCTTAAGCTTGCTTATGGCTTTGCGAGTTTCATCTAAAGTGGGTGGGTTAACGTATACTTCGGCCGTATGCATGGGTTGGTTAGCGCGAACGTTCTGGCTTGGCTTGTTTAGGAGATCGGCGAAGTAGGCTTTTCAAGTACTAAGTACTTCGCCTTTTGCCGCCGTGATAGACCCATCATCTCGTTTCAATATGGTTGCGGTTCTTGGTCGAAAACCCCTCTTTTGTGCTCCTATATCTTTGTAAAACTGCTTTACGCTGCCATTTTGTCGACTTATTTCTATTTCTTGTATTTTTCCGTTTTCATTTTCTCTCTTCTTCCTTTTTATCATCTTGCGCAGCTGGTTTCTTATGTCGTTGTATCTCGCACTGGCCTCCTCCGTGTTATTCCGCAGTTTCTCAAGTCTCGTTTTGGTCTTAGGTTAGGTTTCATGTGAGTGAGGCGTGGTCGCCCCTTCACCGCGACCCTTAGTAGGTCTATTGTGGCTCACCCCTAGAGGCTACAGTTCACCGCACAATTCAGCCCTTCTTACGAAGTTCATGGTTGTATAGGGTGAGATTTTTTAAAAATCGGTAGGTTCTAGGTTAGTGTAACCAAATATGTTGAACCTTATTCTTTCACGCCGGGGCATGAACATAGTATATGTTCAGCAGTTTCGTCTTCCACGCAGCAGAACCGACAGTCCGTTTGTTGGTTCAGATCTATCTTTCTGAGGTGGCATCTTAGACGACAGTTTCCCGTAAGCAGTCCTGTTAGAATACGCAGGTCATTTCTGCTCCATTTTAGGATCTGCTTAGTTGTGTTTCTCGAGGGTTGTAACGGTAAAAAACGCCTTCGAGTGGGTTAGCCCTGGTATGTCGGACCAGTACGTGAGTATTTTCCTCTCGGCCCAGTCCGAAATAATTGTTTTGGCGGCACTTGTGGTGACTCCAAAAACCGGTTCTGGTCCAGTGAACGCAGATTCGGCCCCCTGTTTTGCAAGGGTGTAGGCTTTTTCGTTTCCTTCCACCCCCTGGTGCACAGGTACCCACAGTAGGGTCACCCTGTTGTTCGCACCAAGGTACTCTAAGGATTCGATGCAATTCCATACAAGTTTAGAATTTATCTTGTTGGAGCTCAGTGCTTTTAAAGCAGCCTGGCTGTCTGATATTATATTTATGTTTTTGTTTGCTAGAGGTCTGTTGGCCAACTCTCTTGCACACAATTCGATAGCGAATACTTCAGCCTGAAAGATTGTGGCATACCTGCCAAGATTGGTAGATATTTCAATCTTTGGTTTCCTGCTGAAAACACCAGCCCCAACTCCATCTGGGGTTTTTGAGCCGTCTGTGTACATTACGTATTCAGTCTCTGGGAAGAGGATTTGTCCCCTCATCCATTCGTCTCGCTTCGGAAAGAGGACTTTGAACGACTTTTCTACGTGTATTTTTGTGGATAGCAAGTCAGGAACCATCCCGAGAATTTGGTGGTTTTTTGTTTCACTCAGTATCCCGGAGTGATCCCCTAGTTGCTCTCCATTTATTTGCTTTTCCAAAGACAGGAATCTATAGGAAACTATCCTGGCCTCCCTCTCTAAGAGAATATCTAGGGGAGGGAGATGTAGGAGGTGTTCCATCGTTGCCGTTGGTGTGCTGGACATAGCTCAAGTTATGGCCAGGCATGCCAGCCGCTGAAGGCCAGCAAGCTTTGCTCTAGCTGTCTGTTGTAACCCTTTGGTCCACCAGACTACTGAACCATACGTGACCATAGATATTATCATTGTTTGATAAATCCAGTAAATCTGTTTGGGGTTCATTCACCAAGATTTGCCACATAATCTTCTGAGATTCCAGAGAGAAAACCTGGCTTTGTTTATTGTTTTTTCCGAGTGGGCGTTTCAGGTGATTCTTTTATTCAGAATTACACCCAGGTATTTCACTTCCGTCGCAAATGGAATGCTCTCTCCGTATAGGACAGGCTGCCGAAGCTTATCTAGCTTTTTCCTTTTCGTAAAAGGAATAATTACAGTTTTTCGGGGGTTTACAGACATCTGTTCCCTCTCGCACCATCTGTATACTGTGTTAAGGGCTTCTTGGAGGACGTTTGAGATCGTCGCTTCAAATTACCTCTAACTATTATAACCAGATCATCCGCATAGCATTGAAAATCTACTCCCTGCATGGAAAGCTCGCTCAGCAGAGGGTCGACTAGAAGTGACCACATTAGGGGGGACATTGGTATTACTTTCGCACAGCTCCTGGCAATCGGTGTCAAACCAGGATTTTTTTGCTTGTCTTATCTTCGGTCCTAGTATTTCCTCATTAGCTGTAGTAATGATTCCCTTAATGTGCTTCCACATACTCTCCACGTCGCCAGTATCAGGTATTTCACTTTCTCTTGATAAGGCCTCTGTAATCCTTTCCATAAACAGTCATTCTGTTCGTGTGTCTTTAAGCTTATCCGTGTTGACTTGCTGTTCTTTATTTCTTTTCAACCCTTTTTGGGCATCGATTCGCACTCTTACTTAGGCTTTAAAAAGCATATGATCAAAGTCAGCTTCAGCTTCTCTACACGTTCTTACGTCCAGTACATTACTACTATGTCTGGCGTCCACCAATACATGGTCTATTTGATTTCTAGTATATCCACCAATGGAAATCCATGTCTGTTGGTGGATTCGTGTATGCTCGAACATCGTAGATTTAATTCGGAGGTTGTTAGATGAAGCCATGTCAATTAGTCTGGAACTGTTATCGTTCGATGTATCATGTAGACTGTGAAGCCCAATAAAGGTCGGGCTGTGTTATCTTTTCCGATTGCATTGTAGTCACCAATAGCGAGAAACATGTCTTGTTTTGGTACTTCACTTATTACTCTCTCTAGAGAGTCATAGAAAGTGTATTTCGACTCATCACTAGCTTCCTTTGTTGGCGCATAGACGGAGATGAGTGTTGTATTATACCATTTGCTTCGTACTCTCAGCATGCATATTCTTTCGCTAACAGGTTTGAAGTCGATTACTTCTGACAGTATTCCTTCTCTGACTGTGAAATCCGTACCATACTTATGACCATTCTCCGTGCCACTATAGAATATGACAAAGCCTCCCACCTTGATGTTACCTGAGCCAGGCCATCTGACTTCTTGGAGAGTTACAATGTCCAAACCATATTTTTCCAGGGCCTGTGTTGTCATTATTGAGGCGCCTGATCTGTAGAAACTCAACACGTTCCACGTACCGATATTCATGTCCCTTAAACTTTGCTTATTTCTTTTCCGTAGATCAGTCCGATTCCGAGGCATGCTGCTCGGTTTCATAACAGTTGTTTTTTTCCGAGGAGAGGTTGTTAGCCTAGCGCCCAACTCTCCTCCTTTATCCGGGCTTGGGACCGGCAACAGCACCCACTGGGCTACTCAGTCCACCCAGAGAGCTGCAGGCGGAGTTAAAGCTTGATTATTACCAACAATAATTTTTCACTGTTATAGCGTCTTCAATGCTATTCTCTCTATACTGACACAAGTTTAAAATTCTCCAATTTCTATTTTTGTTTTCTAAAACAATCCCTTTTTATGAAATATTGTCATCATATTTATCATACAAATATTCCTAACATGCAATAATCATATTATTCAAAAGATCTTAAAATTCTGTTTTAAATATAGTATAATTTATAAATTGCAAGATTCAAATCCCGAGAAGGTACGAATTTGTATACAGAAAGTTCATGACTTGGAGAAATGATAACAAGATAAACTCGTTCTCGGAAAATGTTCTTGTGGCTTACGTTGGACAAATATCTGAAGATTTGAAACCATTAACAGTTTGGAGTATGTATTCTATGTTACGTAATACCATTAACATCAAACATAATGTAGATATTTCAAAATGTGCCAAGCTTAAAGCATTTTTAAAGCAAAATTCGACAGGATTTAGAAGCAAAAAAGCGAAAGTTTTAACGTCACAACAAATTTACACATTTATTAACAATGCACCTGACGACAAATTCCTGTTAACAAAGGTAATATTTATTTCATGTTGCTCGTATAGTAGGTAATGAATTGTATTATTTATAGGTAGCACTGATTTTTGGTATCGCTGGAGCTTGTCGTACACATGATTTACGAAATTTAGAAGATCCGAAAAAAGCGTTACTTGTAACCATACCTAATACAAAAACTTACCCGCCACGTCCTTTTACAATTAGAGCCAATTACTATAACGTTTGTCAGAAGTATATAAAACTTCGTCAATCAAGCGTGAATAATACAACTTTCCGATTCCTCCTGAATTACCAAGATGGCAAATGTACAAAGCAAGTAATTGGAATCAATAAGTTTGAAAATGTTCCAAGGCAAGTAGCGGTATTTCTTAATTTGTCGGATGCCCAATTGTATATTCATTAAAAAGGTCTTCAACAACTATTCTTTCGGATACTGTGGAAAAACTTACCGAAATAAAGCAACACGGTGGATGGAAGTCTAGCGCTGTTGCAAAACAATACATTGAAGATTCTGTTAATAAAAAAATAAAACGAGGACAAAATATTACAATCAATAAATACATCAAAATTTACAAATTTACACGAAACTGTAGTTAACTTTGATGAAGAACCATTAGACTTCGACAGCATAACATCAAACTTGTCTACAGCAGCAGCAGCAACTTTTTCGGCAGTCATACCTTCGACAAGTACTAAAGAAGTCAGCGCACAAATCCAACATCCAACTATTAACAACTTCAACAATTACATATTGTGAATGGTTTTTCGGGTATATTGGTCGTCGTAGGTCTGAGTTTCTACTCGACGTTTCGCCATTTCTAGTGGATGGCATCTTCTGGAGATATACTTGTCTGCTTTTTAAGGCTGACAGTCTATGACATTTGTATGTCGCGATCGCAGGTTGTACACGTTTTGGAAGCCTCAACCTTTCATCAACGCCTGATCGCGCTACGCAAGAAGAAAGCCCAACTACTATCTTCTCTGGCTTTCTTATCACGCTGTCGCAATGAAAAAGTCACACCTAGATTTTTGAGATTTAAGCAGACAATTAGATCACCACAAGCCAATAAAATTTATAGAAAAACCGAAAGTGCCCTACTAAGAGAACGAATTCATGCAACGAGATATCAACTTGCACACACAGATAAGGAGTTACTCTCGATTTTTTACAACCTATCCAACATTATGCACAAATTAGACTGGGACAAAATTGCTTCAATTTCCTACAGATCAATGGAGAATGAACACGATAGAAATACGAAGAGGCAAAAGAACAAATACCAGAGACTAAAAGACAAAAACAAAGTACTAAAAAGTCATCAAGTTGTAACGGATACAACAAAAACGGTAATTAATCTATCTGACCACTCCCTTTCCCAAGATGAGGTTTCAATACTTTTCAAAGGTGGGAAGGTGCTATAACACCTAAAGAGGTTCCCAAAGAAGAAATTATTGCCTACCTAGAATGTGCCATTAGAAATTTGCCCGAAAATCAGGCCGAGGGAATACGCACATAATGGTCACATATTTTGCAGAACGTCAAACCCCCAAAATATAATATTATAAAGAATGAAGCACGTGCCATTAGAGAACTTAACAAGAACGAAAACATTTTGGTTCTCCCTGCTGACAAAGGAAATGCCTCTTTAGTGATGAACAGGATTGACTACAACAACAAGATGGTTGACCTTCTAGAACCTTCAACTTATAAAAAACCAAAAATAGATCCAACACAATCTGTAATTAAAAAAGTCAATCACCTGATTAAGATTTCTTCATTAGATAAACTAGTCAAAAAGAAACTACGTCAAAGCGAAGCCCTGATACCTAGATTATATAGAGTACCAAAAATTCACAAGGATGACGTGCCTCTCCGTCCCATTGTTAGCACCATAGGTTCACCTACGTACTACCTTGAGAAACATCTTGCCACGATCTTGCGAATGTAAGAGACTCCACCCACTTTATTGAAAAGATCAAAAATATTAGAATAGACGAAAATGACATTTTAGTAAGCTTTGATGTTATCTCCTTCTTCACTAAAGTGCCAATAACTGAAACAATAATTGAAATTGAACACATATTTACGAAGGACATCGCTGACATGTTTAAAATTTGCCTTACGATATCGTATTTCACCTTCAACGAAGAAATATTTGAACAGATCGATGGAGTCTCAATGGGCAGCCCGTTATCACCAGTAATCGCGAATTTATTTATGGAGAAACTTGAAAAGAAAGCTTTCGACAGCTCTCATCTAAAACCGAAAGTATGGTTTCGATATGAAGATGACACCTTTGTTGTCTGGCCTTATAATAGAGACAGCCTCAACGAATTTCTCGCCCACATACATACATACATACATAGAGTCACCCCTTTTTCCCATAGGGGTAGGCAGAGACCACTTCCTTTTTTAAATAACCAATCAATACTGTGATTTTAAATTTTATTTGGGGTATATTTCATTGTGACTTATATATTTTATTTATTTTTATATTTATATCAATTTATGTTATGGGTAAAGACAAACTTGTTTATTTTTTACCAGTAGTTTGTACGACTTATATGTTTTTATATATACAAACTGACTTCATGTATTAAGTGAAAATTGATTGATTGATTACATATAAAGTGCCTTATAGATTAAGTGAAACTTTGTCCACAAGATTACTCTTATGACAATAAAGTATATTCTCTCTCTCTCTCTTTCTCTCTCTTCAACATCACATCAACAGCATAAACCCTAGCATAAAATTCACAATGAAAATAGAGAACAACAAAGAATTGGCATTTCTTGATTGTGCGGAAAGAGAGACAACTAGAACATACCGTATACAAAAAGCACACCCACTCAGATCATTATCTACACAATACATCCAACCACCATCCTTGCCAACAGGAGTTATAGGAACTTTGGTAGAAAGAGCAATAAGAATCTGTGAACCAGAACATTTAAATGAAGAACTGAATCACCTTAAGAACGCCCTTATATCAAATGGATATAATGTAAAAGATATACATAAGCACTAGAGGTGGCATAAGCGATCAACTAAGTAGTCGTGAAGTCACTTCTAAAGCGTTTTTACCCTACATTCCTCGAGTGATAAATAAGATCGGCCGGATTCTAGGAGGATATAACATCAAAACTATCTTCAAGCCATCTAGAAAGATCGAAAACTATCCGAAATATGCCAAGGATAAGAGAGCCCCACTAAGTTCTGCAGGTGTTTATCGTATTCCATGCACTTGTGGAAGTGTCTACATTGGAACAACCAAACGGTCCATTAACACCAGGGTCAAAGAACACAAATCCAACTGCTATCTTGGACCGCGGAGCATACAATTAATAATAATGATCACAGAATTAAATTCGAGGATACCAAGTCTTATACGCCACATCTGCATATCACCCGAGGCTTTATAGAGAAGCGATTGAAATACATAAACACCAGCAGAACTTTAATAAATCAGAAGAAACACTTAAAATTAATAGAACATGGGTACCTGTACTTAAAAATACAACGCTGCTTCCTTACAAAAATAAGAAGAAAGGATCTCCGGAACATGACCAATTTCTGAACAGCCATCAAATATGCCCCGCCCACCAAAACGTATACAAGCTGCGATCGTGACATACAAATGTCATAGACTGTCAGCCTCAAAAAGCAGACAAGTATATCTCCAGAAGATGCCATCTACTAAAGATGGCGAAACGTCGAGTAGAAACTCAGACCTACGACGACCTATATACCCGAAAAACTATTCACCAACTTCAACAATTATTGTACTTTCAATATTTATAAATAAAATTTCATTATGAAAGACAATTTGTTACTCCTCATTATATAAAATATACATACATACATAGAGTCACGCCTTTTTCCCATAGGGGTAGGCAGAGACCACTTCCTTCCACTTGCTACGGTTCGTACACACATCTTTTGCTTCCTCTACTTTCATCAGTGCTCTCATACATGCTCTTCGGTTGTTGGTACTCTTGACCTGGCCTTTCTTCAAAACAATGTTGAACTGATCGAGATATGTTCTCCGAGGTCGACCTCTACCGATTTGCCCATTCACACTCGCCTTATAAATTTGTTTCGTCAATCTTTCTTCATCCATCCTTTCTACGTGTCCAAACCATCTAAGCATTCCTTTATCTATCTTTGTGACCACATCTTCTTTTACACCACTGCGTTTTCTTATCTTACTATTCTTACTTTATTCAACCGAGTCTATACTTCCGAGGCTATACTTCTCAGACTACTCATCTCCGCAGCATTAATCCTATTTTCATGCTTCTTCTGCCAAACCCAACATTCACTACCATACATAAGTGTAGGAACCAACACACCTCTATGCACCGCCAGACGTGCCTTTTTTGACACTTTCTGGCTATTCATAAAGCTATACAGTGCCCCATTTATTTGTTTTCCTGCCAACACCCTTCGCTCAATGTCACTGTCATACTTTCCATCTCTAGTAAATTTTGAACCCAAGTACACAAATTCATTAACTTGTTCCACTCTTTCTCCCTCAATCGAAACCCCACAGTTTGTCATGCTTTCTTCTCTTTCAAAAACCATTACTTTCGTTTTGCTCACATTTATTTTCATCCCTTTGATTTTCTGGAAATCATGCATGACATTAACCATCGCCTGCAACTCCTCTTCAGATAACGCTAATATGACTTGATCATCGGCGTAAAGAAGGCATTTGACGATCAAATCATTCATTTTTAATCCATACGCACTCTCTTTCAGATCTTTTAAACAATTGTATATGTATAAGTTAAACAGCCATGGCGAAGCCACACATCCCTGTCTCACACCTTTTTCGATGTTAAACCAGTCCGTGCAAGCTCCGTTTATCCTGACACAAGCAGTGGAATCCTCGTAAAGTGATTTCAGAGCTCGTATTAAACTACCACTCACCCCATACATAGACAATGTAGACCACAATTCACTCCTCACCACTCGGTCATAGGCCTTTTCTAAGTCTATAAAAGCGCAATAGACCTTCTGACTTCTAGCCAAGAATTTTTCGACTATACCTCGTAATGAAAAGACCTGATCCATACATCTCCTTCCTCTTCTAAATCCTGCTTGCACATCCCATATCATCTTCTCAGTTTCATTCGTTACTCTTTTGATCAATATCTTTGCATACAGTTTGCCGACTATGCTGAGTAAACTAATACCTCGGTAGTTCTTAAAGTCCTGCTGCGAACCTTTTCCCTTGTAAAGCGGCAAGATAACGGCCTTGCACCAGTCGTCTGGTACACTACCACTTCTCCAACAAAGGTTAAAAAGGCGGTCCAGTAGACTAGCTACCACGTTTTGTCCAGCCTTCAGCATTTCAACTGTTATCCTGTCGTACCCAGCAGCTTTACCCAATTTCATACTGTTCAACGCTTCCACAATAAAATATAGTACCCGGTATTATTATCAAGTCTGTGTTATAAATAAATAAAGTTCTAAAAATTGTAATCCAGTATTGTATAAACAACATCTATCGTAGAAAAAATTACATTTGCTACTCGAGATGAAATACGTTTTTTTCGTTCATGAGATTGCCACACTCGCTCCGGTACGCTACGCTCGTGGACAAACTCTCACCTGACGAAAAAAGCAGTATTTTCATCTCTTGTTGTAAAATATACTATTAATAAAAAATTTTTGTTTCTAGGGTCCAGATTTTCCCGGATATCCGACTGACATAAATGGATATCCCGGTATTTGGGATCCACACCACTGTCTTTCTGCCCAAAACAGTGCTCTAAGCGGTTATCCGGATATATTGACTGCTTTTAACTCAGATCTAGGTAGGAACGATACAATATTATAAATTTCAGTGGCGGCTAGTGGCTCTAAAAAATTGTGAAGAGCCAAAGACTTAAAAACATAAAAATTAGCGCCGCAAGCAAAATTTTTATAGGTTTTTGAGGTCAAAGGCGTTAGAAGAAAAGTAGAAAATTTTACAGGGAAAAAAAATATGTTTAAATATGAGTTTTGTTAGGTAAAAAATTAGTTTTTTGTCAAAAATTACAATTCTATTTCTATTATTATTAAAGACTGCGACTGAGTTATATCCGTGGTGTCAGCAATTTGAAGGAAAAAGAACTGACAATTTTTTATTTCATTTTTTAATGTGGTCACTTATATAACTAGAAATGTAATCAATTATTTCATTCTGAATCGTTTTCGAATCCCCACTAAAAACATTCTTAATTTTTTCGTAATAATTTTTGGTTTCCAAACGGCTTCCTTCAATGAACAAATTTAATAGCTCCTTAAAACTCTTGCTTGCTTAGAAACAAGACTGCATCAATAACTATACGCAAGCAAATTATATTCAATCGAACTTTTTCATTAAAATGGAATTTATACAATATAGCGTTTTCTTCTAAAGCATCGGCTATTGTATTTTGATTTTGCTCAAAATTTCTAAGCATTAACTGGCATTTTAGGTGGTGTTTTCGTAACGTTTTAGTAATATTTAAAAGATCTGTAAATCCGTCATTATTCCAAAAAGAATG
The DNA here is from genome assembly GCA_950111635.1 of Agelastica alni. NCBI lineage: Eukaryota > Metazoa > Arthropoda > Insecta > Coleoptera > Chrysomelidae > Agelastica > Agelastica alni. Next base: position 10,166,956 of record OX467709.1, on the reverse strand, counting down.
TTTATTTGAAAACAGTGCTACTACATAGCCAATTAAGTTCTAAAAACCAGGAGGACTTAAAATTAATGCTGTATGATCTGCCACTTTTTTTATTTCTTTTCTTAAAATGTCTTAATAGCAGTAGATTACCCTTGCAATAAAACGTCCCTCTTATTTTCATCTTGTTGTTTGTTGTTTCCAACAAATTGCACACTATGTCATTAATCGGATTCATTTTCAAAACAAACATTCGCGACACTATTAAAATTAAAAAGCAATAACAAAAAATGTATTAAACTATCTACGAAATTAGGTAACTAAAATTCATTTAATAAAAACAAAATTTTCCGATCAAAATATCGAAAATAATCCTTGAGTCGTGCTATATGGCCTGCCCATTTCCATTTTAATCTGGATATTCTTTCGATCATATCTGACACCTTTGTTTTTTGCCGGATCCATTTAGTCGTCTAAGTGTGCTTTCCATAAAATAGGAATCATAGCGACTCCTTTGTCGACTAGTGCCTATCAAATGAATGAATGAAACGCTTGGTTTGCCACGTTCGTTCGAACTTACACTTAAACTCAGCTTTCTAACGAAGCATGTTTGAGATCTCTTAGTGCTGTGCTGATTCCTGCGTAGGTGTTTATCGTTTCCTTGTCATATGTGCTTTTTCCCCGTCCATTGACGGATATTTCTCAGCCACGATAATTTTTTTCTACCTCTTCTCCATCCTTCAATATTACCTTAAAGAATAACGCGTTGAAGGTGTTAGCGTTTTCCACGTAATATGTGTCCTATGTTTCTTTACTTGATATTTTCGTTCAGCTAGATCGGCTTTTTGGAGAACGTCCTCATTTCTCACGTGATCAACCCAAAACACTATCAACATTCGCCGCAGGGTCCACATTTTGAAGGTTTCAATTTTGTTAATGATTGGTACTTTCAACGTCCTTGCCTCAACACCGTACAAGAGAACGGACAAGACATAGCATTTTATCATCCTATATCTGAGGTTGAAATTCAAGTTCTTCTTTGTTAGAAATTTTCGAAGTCTTAGGAAGGTTGTTCTAGCCTGTTCAAACCCACATCTTATCTCTTGATCCGTATCCCCGTATCCTTTATTGATCATGCATCCCAAGTATTTAAATTGTGTGACTGGTTCGATGTTCTCTTCAATAATACGTATTCGAGTAAGTGGAATATCGTTCCTACTAACAATCATAAGCTTGGTTTAATTGATGTTAAGTTTTAAACCCAGTCTTTGGCTTTCTTCATTGACCCGATTTAGTAGACTTTGAAGATCATCTGCAGTATCTGCTACTATCACAATGTTGTTAATGGAAATTCTGTTCACTTTAATTCCAAAGGGACTATCTGAGATTGACTGGGAGAATGCTTTTTATACGTACAGGTAATAACATTGGGGATAGAATAAACCTTTGGCAAACGCCTTTTTTAGTTTCAAAATCTTCAGTAGTTCCAGCGTTGCTTATTCGAATGTCTTCTTTTTGGTGCCAATACAGATTACCGATCAACCTTAAATATTTTCTATTCATTTCCAAATCTCTAAGGTATATTATCAGAAGATTGTGCTTAACGTTGTCAATCAAAGTCAATGAAACACATAAAGACATCTTTTCTTTGATCTTGACAGTGTTGTACCAATGTCTGGACTAAATATTGGTTCTCTAGTTACGAATCCGCTCTTAAATCCGAATTGACTGACTCCACTTACCACCTCACATTTTTGATAAAGCCTTGTGTGTATTTAGTCAAACCGTATCTTTTTGATTTTCGTCTTTGATTTATCGAGTACACACTTTATGCGTTCAATACGTTCTATGTAATGGCTTTGGAATGATTATTGAACTCGCTTTTTGGGGTATTTTTGTGTATTTTGGTGATTACGTTTACCTTTTAAAATTACAAAATTACAATCTGAAACTCACCTATGGAATTTATAAAATCTCTAGCTTTAAAATGTTCACTACAAACAAAACAAACATACATATATTTAGTAGCTCAATTCTTTTTTTTTTCATTTTTTTACTTAATTTTGTATCTATAAGGGCACATTAAAATGTTACCTTCTTCTTCTTCTTCCGCTGCTATCCATTAATGGATGTTTGCGATCACTTCTGACCATTTTTCCCTATCTCTGGTGGTGTGAATTATTTCTCCTGTGGTTCCTATTCCTGTCCAATGTTTGATATTTCGGAGCCACGACATCCTCTTTCTGTCTAAACCCATTCTTTCTTCGATCATTATACATGGTGTTTTAGATAAGTTATTGAATAAATATTGAGTGAAAACCCGCATTTTCAGTCATTTTTGACCAATTTGAAAAAGTTGCTTTTTCTTTGAAGCGCTGTATCTCGGTAACTAATTGGTAAAAAAATAAGTTTATTAAAGCAAATTGTAGGAAATTTAATCTTCTTTCAAAGAGTATAAAATGATTTTAGCCGCAATATGTAAGGAAAAAAGTTATAGACCAAAAACCGAAAGAATGTCGAAAATTTCGTGATTTTTCGGCTCCCTTATTTTAGCTCGAGCTCTACAAGGTCAGAAACTTGGATTTAAATCCCTCAACACCTTACAAACATTGTGTAAAAATTTCATTAGCTTCGCAATTTCCGACGTCAACTACCTGCTGACTGGACTATTCGGTACAACTAGAAACTAGAAATCCTGAAGAGGATTCAGCGTGACTTTTAAAATGACAACAAAAATAGGTCACTAGCTTTTTCTCTACTACAGTGTTAATTCAAACATCCACAATTCCACAAATGATTTTTATACGTAAAATGGCTTTTTAAAGATCCAAGTGTGGGTCACTGAACAATACATTTTTTTAAGAGTTGATTTTTAATAAAACCCAACTTGAGTATTACTACAACATCTGCTACCGTTCGTAAATGCCTAATTAATAAATATCTAAATCACTGTCTAGCATTTTTTGTAAAGTATCACAACTGAGGGTAGCTATTTAAATTGCTGTGGTCGAAGTAAGTGGGGCGATTGGGGTTAAAGGGAGTGAGTTTACTTGCTCCTTTTTATCCTAGAATCAGTTTTAATATTTTGTATTATTCAGGAGATATAATTATAAGCGTTTAAAATTCGCATACTGTATAATAAATTATGTACTTAAGGTCACATTGTTGTTAAATAATCCTAATTTTGATTAGTGTGGCAAAGACAACAATGCGGCGGTTTGATTCCGAATCGATTAGGACGAAATGGTACTACGAATGGATCGCAACAGCAAAAGAAAACTAGAAGGAGAGTAGCAACGATTGCTCAAAGAAGAGCTGCTAATATTAGAGAAAGAAGAAGAATGTTTAATTTGAATGAAGCATTCGACAAACTTAGAAGAAAGGTAATTTTGTTACAAATTAAAAAAACTATTTATAGAATTAATATTACGAGTTATTCGGTTTAAATAAATATGTAAAAAATTTTAAATAAAAAAAAATGGCAATCAAAGTTAAAAAGTAAGTTTTTAAGAAACATTTTTCGATAAAGTATTATTTTAAAAGTACCTACACACATCCAAACTTGTATGAAATCACCCAGTGCAGTGTACTCCTTTGAGCAGCATCTAGACACCTCCTTATAACCCAAAAACTATTTCACATAAACATGTCAAATTTGGCTCATATATTGAGACTTGCGAGATACTTATGTGTTCAAAATTTCATAAAAATCGTCATTTTTATCACTGACTGACCTATAGATCAAAACTCTAACCCAGTTCCAGATGATCTAAAACAGTGGTCGCCAACCTCTTCAATGTGTTGAGCTACTTTGTTAATTTTGGAATAAACAGCGATCTACCCACACGGAAGCCACGTAACGCAACGTAAATGAGATAATCCACAGTTAATTTATCATTATATGTATTTATTTTACTATTTAACTGGTAATACATAATACATAGGTACTAATAATAAATTAATAACAAAATAACTAATATTACTAGTACGTACTTGTTCATAGCTACATTCCTACCTACCAAACAAAGGTGTTTGAAAAATAAACACAAACTTTTATCCAGCCACAACGGCATGTCACGTAAGATTTAAAAATAGTTAATAATAACAACAAAAAAGTAACGCACTATCATGAACATAAACATTGAAAAATAGAAAAGCACGTTCAATGAGAAGGCTGACACTCAGACGCATCGATAATTTTTTTAATGTTTGCAGTATAATTTAATACAGCCATTCGAATACAATTATCCAAATGTTCATCTGTAAGTCGATTGCGATATTTGTTCTTAATAAACTTTATATTGGAAAAAGAAGATTCACACAAATAGGTTGAACTGAATAATGCTTTCACTTTCAAGGCAACACGGCATAGAACTGAATATTTGTCTTTACTTACAATAGGCCAGATACATTTGATACTTGAGACTAACGATTTTAAGGCTAAATCATTTTGAAACTCAATTACTTCCATTTCTGTTGCAGCGATGTCTTCGCCAAAGTTCTGCATAACACAAGTTGCAAACTGTTGGATATCAATTTCCATAAAGGGTGAAACAACAAACTGCGCTACTAAAGCCATTTCGTTGAAATCCTTAAAACGATTTTTAAAGTTATTCTTCAGGGTAGAAACTATTTCTACATGATATTTGCTGTCATAGGGTTCTAATGGATTTTGAGATATTTTTTCTGAAAGAATGCTTGGCATCGCTGTTAATTAGGTTTTGTTCCCAAAACTCCAGCTTTTTGATAAATGCTTTTATATCAGAAATCATTTCCGCTAGTTCTTTGTCTCTCCCCTGAAGCTGCAAATTAAGTTCGTTTAATTTCTCTGTAATGTCCACGAGAAAACCAAAATCTCTAAGCCAGATTGAATTTTCTAGTTCCGGAGTCGGTTCATCGCGTTGTTTGAAAAATTGAGCTATGCCAGATAGGACATCATTAAAAGGTTTCAGCACCCGTCCTCTACTTAACCATCGGACTTCAGAGTAAAGGAGTAGGTCCCCGTATTGACAGTCAACTTCATCGGCCAAGGTTTTGAATAATCTTCTTTGTAACGCTTAAGCTCTAATCTTGTTCACAATTTTACCACCAGTTTCATAACGTTGTTTAGTTTCAGGAAATTTCCACATAATGCTTGCTGATGGATAATGCAGAGGTAACAGAGAAATTGCGTAAAAGTTTCATCTTTACGACATAACGCCACCAGACCCTTATCACAACTCACCATAGCTGGAGCGCCATCGGTTGTCGAGCCTACCATTTTCGATATTGAAATTTTCTCGGAAGAAATAATATTTTTTTAATGAGAAAACAACTCCTGTCCAGTAGTGTGTCCTTTCAGTGGAATAAACTTCAAATAATCTTCTATAATCGTAAAATCACTAAAAACCATCCTGACGAACGTGGCCATCTGGGCAGTGTCAACGACATCTGTTGATTCATCCAGTTGAAGTGAAAAATAAACACAGTTATCTAAGTCAGTTCTTAACTGTAAAAAAATATCATTGCTCATTACTTCTACACGTCACATCACTGTATTAGCAGAAAGTTGCATAGATTTTATAGCTGAAACTATCTCGTCTTTATTTCTAAAGTTGGCAAATAACGAATCAGCAGCTTCTAAAAACGCCTGTTTTATCATTTCCCCGTCTTCATAAGATTTTTTTTTGTGCAATTATCTGGGACACACGGTACGATGCTTCAGTTGCAGCCTTATTTTTGTCGACTGTTCTTAAAAATATTGATTGTTGTCCAATTAACTGCTTTTTTAACTGTTTCAGTTTCTCCTTTCTGGCGGCAGAATGTAGTGGGTATGATTTTTCAAAATTAAAATGTACAGTTTTATGATGTCTCTCAATATTTCCTTTTTTAGCAACTGAGACCGAAGTATTACATAACAAACACACATTTTTATCTTTAGCTTCTGTAAAAAAGTATTGTTCTTCCCATTCCGAAAGAAAGTGGTATATCTTTACCTTCTTACAACTGCTTGCCATAATATTATTTTTTGTTGTTCTCTACTAACCCAACCGCTGGACGTCGGTTACGCGTTCAGTTTTAAACTAAGCGCAATGTCGCCGCGCTGCGCTGTGCGTATTCACCCCGTTCAAAGCAATCCAGATCGTTCTCGAACACTAACGCACTGGTCCGGCTGGTCGGTTTTAGCCGATTCTAGCTTGATGGCGTCAGCGGCAGATCGCTCACTGCAACGTTGCCGCTGTTTATGTTTAATATTATGACAATTAGATTTTTTTGTGGAATTTTCGGAAGCTTCTCTGATTTTTGCAGTTTGCATTTTTTAAATTAAAATCGTTGTGAGAGCTACCAGAATTGCCTCCACGAGCTACCGGTAGCTCGCGATCGACAGGTTGGCGACCACTGACCTAGAAAGTTCAAATTTGGCATCCAGATAGGTAGTTGGTTAAATACAAAGGAATAAATCATAAACTAGTAAATTTTTATCATTTTATTATAATTTTTCAATTAATTGATTCTATTAGTAACACTTACTTATAGTGCCTGTAATGTAAGAATCCGCAAACAAAATTGATCACAGCCGGTCTTTATGTGGATTTTAAGGTCTTTACGTGAATATATAACGAGTACAATACCGCGCTTAATTTTTTTTTTAATCCAAACATATCAGTTTTAGTACTTATAACTACTTATAACTAACGGTGTATAGTCGAACTTTCGTATTTATTACGTTTTGAACTGAGATTTAGCATTAATTATTATTTCAATTTTTAGCGCACATCAATAGTGTTAATAGTTATAAATAATTAAATAAAATTGGTGTTTCGGACCACGGTGCACGAAGCAGCGGGGTGGGGAGCGGTGCGAAACTTATGTACCTATATTTTTCTTGAGAATTCAATAGATAACAGGTAATTCGTTACGTAATCGTCTTAAATAATTATTTCCTATTTGCCTAGCTTATGCTATTACTATCCACAAATCACAAGTCCTTAGCCTTGACAGCACTCTTCTCGACATAGGCTCCTCTACATTTAGTAAAGGGCAGGCTTGAGTTGGACTCTCCAGAGTTAAAACCTTAGATAAAGTACACCTTATCAATTTAGATTCAAGTCAAATCAAGGTACAAGACAGCTCTATTCTAGAGTACAACCACCTGCGTACGTTATACCGCTTCGACTTGGACAAATTAAGTATGAACAGAAAACGCGTAAATATATTCCGAATGCTGAATTCACTCGAACATTTCAAGGGTACAAGAAAATATAGAAAATAACAAAAAAAATACAATTATATCCTGTAAACGTAGAAAAATACAGTAGGATAACAAAAACTATTTGTTATTAATTTTATTATGAATAGGTTAGGTTAGGTATCAAGTGAGTGGGGCGTGGTCGCCACTCCACCGCAACCCTTAGTAGGTCTATTGTGGCTCACCCCTAGAGGCTACAGTTAACCGCACAATCCAGCCCCTCTTACAAAGTTCATGGTTGTATAGGGTGATATTTTTTTAAAATCGGTAGGTTCTAGGTTGGTGAATTATGAATAAGCACCTACTAATAATTTCTGTACAAAAAGTAATGATATCCCATCAAAAACATAAATGTGAAATGAGAGCCAAGTTTAATATTATAATATATGCCTTATGGAGACCTAGTAGCTGCACTGGAGTTAAAGTATGGCGATCAACACCGAGAACAGCTATACTGGGCGCAGATGAAAACACGAGTGCAGAAATCTGGCGAAAGTCTGTAAGAGTTCGAGGCAGATGTGAGAAGGCTGATCCAATTAGCGTACCCACAGGCACCGGAAGATTTCAGGGAGCAGTTGACCGTCCAGCTATTTATTGATGGACTTAGAGATCTAGAGATCCAGAGGACTCTTCGACTGATGAACTTTAATAGAAGTGGTGAAGCTTTGGTGCGATCATTGGAAGTGGAGGCAGCCGTTAGTACCTCGAGACCTAAAAACCGAGCAGTGTCAATCGAAGAACCAGATCATCAAAGCGACGCAGCCAACGGGCTTTTCGGAAAATTTTTGAAAGAAATCAGGTCCATGATAAATGGTGTGGACAATCAACGAAAACGAATCTGCTACCGATGTAGAAAACCAGGCCATTTCCTTAAGGATTGCAGAGTGAGAATACCACCACAATCAAACTTACCTGCGAGAACACCACCACGATCAAACTCATCTGCAAGAACGCAACCACGTTCCTACTCACCTATGAGGATCAGGGTCATTCAGGACAACAGAATAAAAAGAACCATGGATAGTCTTACCATCAGAGGAAAATTGAACCGAGAAGACATTGTATGCACCATAGACACCGGTGCGTCAGTTTCTCTGGTACGCAGCGACATTCTTCGGCCAGAATGTGTAAAACCTGTCTCCTCCAACCTTGTCCTTCGAACAGTCACTGGAGATAATGCACCAATAAGAGGAGAGGCTGAAGTCACACTCACTCTTGGACGACTTAACATCGTGGATACAGTATACGTCGCAGATATAGAAGACAAATTCATTCTCGGAATGGACTTGATCAGCGAGTATGGGTTCTCATTTGACGGTGAACAAAGAACCATGTGATTTGGAGGAGAAGAATTCATCTTGACGACCCCAGCTAAAAGAATGTAACCTGTTAAGCTGCGAATGGTGAAGTCTGTAAGAATTCCAGGACTTTCCGAGACGATAGTCTGTGCCACATTGGAAAGTGACCCTAGGTGCCGCGTTGGAGTAATTAAGCCATGCAGAGGATCCCCAAACCGTTTACTGATTGCACGAGCCTTAGTCAGGACAGAACAGACTATTCCTGTAAGAGTTGCTAACGTATACCCCGAGGGAATAACGCTTAAAGAAGGTGACGTCATTGGAGCCTGTAAACCTGTGACTTCGATAACGAGATGCAATGAGGAAAATTATCATGATCGAAGGAAAGACTCCGACATCGCATTGGGAAGTCTAAAATTATCCTTGGGACATCTAGAATTATCCTTGGGACATCTATCGTTGGATGAATATAACGCTGCCAGGGAATTCATCTTATCCGAAAGTGACATCTTTGATTCAACAACAGCAGGATGAACCAACTTGGTCCAATACAGGATTGATACTGGTCAAGCTCATCCGGTTTGACAACCACCAAGATGACTACCATTTGCGAAACAGCGGTTGAAAGGTTGAAAAGCTGGTTAACAAAATGATGGAAGATGGAGTGATTGAAAAACCAGCAAGTCCTTGGTCTGCGCCGGTTGAGTAGGTTTCTAAAAAAGATGGATCTGCAAGATTTTGTGTAGACTACAGAAAATTAAATGATGTCACGAAGAAGGACAGCTACCCATTACCCAGGATTGATGACACTATGACAACATTGGCAGGTTCACATTGGTTCTCAACACTGGATTTGAAGAGCGGGTATTGGCAAGTCGGCATACATGAAGATGACAAAGAGAAGACTGCTTTTTAAACTGGAAATGGACTCTACCAGTTTAATGTGATGCGCTTTGGCAACATTCGAAAGGCTGATGAAATTAACACTACGTGGGCTTACGTGGAAAACTTCCCTGGTATATCTTGACGAAGTTTTGGTCATGGGCAAAACTTTTGAGGAACATCTAGAGAATTTGCGAGAAATATTCCGAAGGTTCAGGAATGCCAACCTTAAGCTGAATCTTAAGAAATGTTCCTTGTTCCAGAAAGAAGTGGATTTTCTGGGCCACACGGTATCACCAGCAGGCATCCAAACGAACGAAAAGAAGATCAAGGCGATTCGAGACAGATCAAGACGGCAAGACAGCTTCTTGGGCCTATGTACCTACTATCGGCGTTTTGTGGAAGGATTTGCTGATATTGCTGCACCCCTGCACAAGTTGACAGAAGACCGAGCCAACTTCATCTGGTCTAAAAATTGTGAAAGAAAATTCAAGAAACTAAAAGCTGCTCTATGTTTCAGTCCAATCTTAGGCTTTCCACAACAAAGAGGCCTATTCATACTAGACACTGATGCAAGCAATAAAGGACTTGGAGCCGTACTATCACAAGTGCAGGATGGTCAAGAGAAGGTGATAGAGTACTACAGCAAAATAATGAGCAAACCGAAAAGGAACTACTGCGTCACCAGGAAAGAACTGCTAGCGACCTCAAAGCAGTAGACCACTTCCACAAATATCTTTACGGAAGGGAGTTTCTCATAAGGACGGACCATGCAGCCTTGAGGTGGCTACTGAAATAGAAAACCCTGAAGGTCAAGTAGCAAGGAGGATCGAAAAGTTGAACCAGTACCACTTTAAGATTAAACATCGGCCAGGACGATTACATAACAACGCAGATGCCTTGTCCAGAAGACCTTGTGCGGATAACTGTAAGCACTGTGTGCGGGTCGAACGTCACGGAGGAATTGCCGATATAAGACAAATAAGACTGACAACTGAAGATGAATGGACAGCAGCCCATCTAAGACAAGACTAATAGAATGATCCCAACATCTTGGACTTTCTACGTTGGAAGGAAAGTGGAGCCGAGAGACCTACTAGAAAGGACAGCTCCGACCGGGCACCAATATTTAAAGCCATGTGGGCACAATGGGATTCCCTTATTGTTGAGAATGGATTGCTGAAACGAGTTTGCGAGTCGGCCGATGGCAAGAAAACAACTTCCCAACCGGTCGTGCCCAAGACAAGGATTAATGAAGTCTTTGAGGAGATCCATGGAGGAAAATCAGGTGGTCATCTGGGAGTTAATAAAACTTCAGATAAAATAAGACAAAGGTTCTATTGGGTCCAATGTCGTGACGACGGAGAGAATTGGTGTAGAAGATGCCCAGTTTTCGAAGCGATCAAAGGTCCTAAATAAAGATCTAGAGGCAAGATAAAACAGTACAAAAGTACCCTTTTGAACGGATTGCCATCGATGTAGCCGGGCCATTTCCAATGACGAATAACGGCAACAGATACATATTGGTTGCTATGGATTACTTTAGTAAGTGGGTTGAAGCTTATGCCCTGCCAAACCAAGAAGCATCTACAGTTGCAAGAGTTTCAAACTTATTCAAGAAAGTTTGTGAATTGATGGGAATCAACAAAACCAGGACTACCCCTCTACATCCACAGTCAGACGGCATGGTTGAAAGGTTTAATCGGACTATGGAAGAACATCTGTCAAAAGTAGTAGAAGAACATCAGAAAGACTGGGATCAACGCCTTCCATTATTCTTGATGGCCTACAGAGCAGCGGTTCATGATTCTACAAAACTCACTCCAGCCAGCATAGTCTTCGGAAGGGAACTTTGTTTACCCTATGATTTGGTGTTCGGGTCACTAAGTGCCGAAGAGAAAGAAGTTCAAGATTATGCAGACGAGTTACAGGACAACTTGTTCAAAATCCATGAAACGGCTAGGAAGAGATTGAGGTTGGCAAGCAATAAAATGAAGGCTCACTATGACCTAAGAGCAAATTCGACGGGATTCAAAGGTGTGTCTCCCAAGTTGACACCACCCTTGGGAAGGGCCATACAAGGTGATAAAAAGGATAAATGATGTGGTTTATAGAATACAACGCAGTCCCAGAGTCAAGATGAAAGTCGTCCACCTAGAGAGGTTAAAACCTTACAATGAAGAGGTTCCGCAAGTATTTGATCGGGACGATCAAATTTGAGAGGGGGATGATGTTACAAGTCTGGTCCTGTCAGCAACCGAGAAATCCACCGCACCAAGGGTCCGTATTCGACCGCTCACTTTGTTAGCCACCGAAGGGGTCCGACAAGGTCGAGCAACCGCTGGAACCGCGTCGAATAATGGAGAATGATCTGGAACTGTGATATCGGAAAAATAAAAGGGGAAACGATCGTAACAAGAAAACAGTATTAACTTATGTGTTTACGAATTATTAAAAGTAAATAATTATATAGAGTTGTAAAAGTTGTATAGCTAAGTGAATATCTAAGTGGAAATAAATACTGTTTTGCTATTGGATCGAGAGTTTTAATCGCCGAACCCAAGATAAAACTAAAAATCGTAACAATATTTAGAGCTCAAACTTTACCAGAATTTTTTTTTCGTCATTTTGAAAGATATTTTCATGGTAACTAAAGAAAATAAATTAAAAAGTTTTTTTTGACTCGCCCTAACATAAATATATAAGAAAGGTCCAAGAAGCGAAACAATTTTTGGCCACTTAATGAAATATTTTTTGTTGTCTTCAATGATAGGAAGATCCCATAAAATTTTGTTAATTAACAACCGCCTAACTTGGTGAAAAATCAACTTTAAGATTTTTTCCAACGGGCTAAATTTTTCGGAGCGTTCATAATACACCATAATTTTTAATTTTTTTTAATAATATTGGATATAAAAAAATTATTTAACATGATGTACCTACTCGCTTTTGAGGCGCCGCGCGCTTACTTCCCCGATCACTCGGAGCCCTATTTTCAGCGTTAAATAAACATTATAAATAATGGAGATAAAGTTTCGAGAGTTAAAACTTTTTTATTGGAAATTTCCTCCTCTTTAAGAATCCTTTTTTGATTTTTATAATTATTAATAGTTTATAAGTTATAAGCGAAAAACTAAATACCTTTTTTTTATCTTTATTTGTTTATAACTTTTGCAATTTTTTATGTGCTGAAAAATGATTAAAATACATTTTTATAGGCGTCATTCCGGATCCAATGAGCTATCACTTATATTTTTAGGAGCTTTATCTCTATTTTTCACCATTTCCAACTTGTGATCTAGACTAATAGTTTATATCGAACAAACAAAAACCATTTTAAAATCGATTAAAGGAAATTAAAATCTCAAGCATTTTTTTTTCGAAAATGAGACTTTAATTTATCGTTTAGCGGCTGAGTTAAACTTCTTAAAACTTTTTCCAGCGATTTCTCTTACAAATTTTGCAATATCGCCGATATTCTGCCCTAATGGAACACCCAGTCGGTTTAAAGCAATGTCAAAAATTTGATTTTTACTTTATTTTTGCAGGTACCAACATTCGCATACGAAAAACGTCTTTCTCGTATCGAAACGCTGAGATTAGCCATTACCTACATCAGTTTCATGACGGAACTCCTCCACGGCCATCCCCAAGATCACAAAAACTCAGAACTTTATGCTCAAAGAGAATATATCCCCTACGGGTTGATCAATTAGGTTGAATTTGAATAATTGATTTATACAAAATGCGTAGTAACGCTTCATTAAAATAGCAAAATTAATTTATCATTATCAGGCATAAATTACCGTTAAAACACTTTATCTGAAAATATCACATTAAGTTCAAATCTTGTATCTACGTTGTGTTTTACTTGCCCGTAGAAAATGTTTGTGGTGACTTTTGAGAGACTTTTGAGTCAATTTCTGACAATGCAGTGGACCTGAAAAGTAAGCAAAATAAAAGTACATAAATTTAATAGTTACTTGCTGAGTGTTATACAAATTCGATTAATGCTCAAAGTGATTTTTTGTAAAAATGTCTTCCATTTATTGTAGCTTTAGTAATTGTAACTTGATTTTAATAAACGAGTTGTTTTTGATTGTTGTTTTTACTATTATAACAGGTGGTCCAAAATAAAATACCCAAATTTGTGTAACGAACTAACTCTTAAGGAACTAGTCGATACTAAAAATTATTTGATATTTTCGTTAAAAAAAAAGGTAATTGTTCAGATTAGCTTACACATTTCCGATTTTCTTGAAGTTTTAGTATGTGATAGAGAAAATTGTGCTGATAAATGTGATACATATATATATATATATATATATATATATATATATATATATATATATATATATATATATATATATATATAAATATGCAAAAATGTGTAACTGATTGTTTAAAAACCAGCTTACTTTCGCTGTATAATACCTATTTTTATATAGGTATATGTGTGGGTCGATTGTACATCAGATGACAGGTAGTCTAAGGTTGAATGTGTTTGTTCGAGAAAACCTGCCCTGTACTGATGAGGAGCAATCACTCCGAAATTAGTATACACGTGGTTTCTTCGAGCAAATAAATTAATTCAATAGCCTTTTGTCCAATTTAACAAGCATCTGTATATCTTGCTTCCAAAGATGGGGTGTTATACACGATTATACCTTGGATGTAATTCAATACCTGTCGCGACACATAGTCAGGGGAGTAGTTGTTATCTGATGTACAATCGACCCACACATATACCTATATAAAAATAGGTATTATACAGCGAAAGTAAGCTGGTTTTTAAACAATCAGTAACACATTTTTGCATCTATTCACGCTGTCGAAAATACCTTTATAGTTGACTGTACTAACACTACAGTTTTCTATAAATTTTTACATATATACATATATATATATATATATATATATATATATATATATATATATATATATATATATAAATAAATTTAACGCTCTACAAAAAAGGACTCTCGATGCAGTAACAAAACAATGTTTATTTCAATACAATAAATTCTACTTTTATTAATCACTTAGATATACAACTTTTAGAACTTTTTATAACTATTTACATTTCTTAATTCATAAACAATTTTAAAACTACTACTGTTTTTCATCACAACCGCCGTCTTTTTTATACCTATACGAATAACCACGAGAAGGGTCCAGTAGTTTCTCGAATTATCCATTATCTTCTAAGCTCATTAAATATTCACCCTAGATTCGGTCGGTGCCGTCGGCAAGCTTGACAGAGACAGGCTCAATAAAATTGTAACAATATTATTAAGTATGATTATTAAGTAAATAATTATATATTAAAAACAAACAGTATTTCCGCAGCAAAACCGAAGGCTCTTTTCTATTTAATATAGTTACCCTTTCTGTTCGGAAAATTAAAAAAAATGAACCGTTATGGCCCATCTTCGAACTCGGTCGTGTCCTTCGACTACCCTGTAAGTTTTAGTGACCTACCACCTCTCTGTCTCAAAAACTTTTAGCACTTGTAATTTTGATGGCAATTTATTACCGATAATTTAAGTGTCCTCATGACCAATTAAATAAATTATACTTAATGTCATGATAAATAAATATTCTATTTGACAGCTTACACAGATTTGAAGGTTAGGTGATTTATAAATATTTTTAAGGGTCAAAATATTTGAGTTCACAAATACTATTAAAAATGGCGTAAGTGACTCAGACCATAATGCCACGAAAATTACAAACATTTCATTTGCTTATTTTGATCATAGATAAAAAAATTACAAATATATATATGATTTTAATATATAACTATTTACTTAATAATATTAATAGTTATATAAAAATTAAACTTTGAGCTTGAATAACTTTCAAGCCAACAGATTTAGCGAAAAATTATAAGAGACCTTTTTTGTAGAGCGTTAAATGTACAATAATCATGTTGCTATTTATTACTTTTGATTTATTTTTTGCTGAGTTATAGAATTCTAAAGAACAAATAAAATTTTTTCCATATTATTTTCATAAAAAACTTAGTTGGAACGCATATATTTTTAAAGTTAATATTAGAATCTCAAATATTTAGAATTTTTTTTTATCAATTTGGAAGCATTTTTTTTTTTTATGTTCTGGTTCCCACGAAAAGGGATATCCTGTAATGTTCAGAGAACATCGTGGGAACCAAGGGAAAGAAGGTAGGAGTTGGTGTTCTTCTTAAATTTCTGGAGGTTGTATGCCTCGGGGAACACCTCCCTAGGCAATGAGTTCCAAAGCCTCGCAATTCGTTGGATGAATGAGTCTTTGGAAAGTGATGTTCTGCAGGTCTCCAAAGTGACCACGATGGGGTGTAAAGACTGAACTTGACGGGTTAATTTTGAAGAGACTGCCAAAGGAGGAACGATTGTTGATATTTCAGAAGAGCATCGCCCATGAAAATATCTATAAAATAGAGACAAATCGCCAACTTTTCTACGGTGTTCCAGACAAGTGAGCGAGTTTGTAAGCGAGGCATCACCGACGAGACGAATTGCCCTTTTTTGGACAGAATCCAGTAGCTTCAGGATATGTTTAGGTGCTGCACTCCAAATATGGGAACAGTACTCCAGTACAGGTCGGATCTGAACATTTGAACCCCTGTGAGCAAAGTACTTTGAAAACACCCCTATTAAGGACCACCCTAATATATATAGGGCGCGGAAAGCAAAACTTCACATAGTTTCAGAAAAAAATATTTTATGCATTACACTGTTTCTTTACATTTCTTCATTACCTAATTATTGCGCGGTATAACAAAAAAAATTAACGTTAAAAAAAACTATAGACTCTAACTCAGGGATGTGTGTTCTTGATTTCGCAATTGAATTCAATTCGATGGAACAGATATATCAGTTCGCGGATATATCTATTCTTTTTTTTCTAAACGATAACCTAGATCCTAACTAAAACCACAAATTCAAAATAATTCTGTCTCACAGTCATCTTCATCGCATCTTATTTCGAGCATGCCGTTCATCAACGTCTCTGCTATTCAACATCAATGTCTTCAAAATATTCACTCTCCATCTCAATCTTCTTCTTAGCGTGCCTTATCCGTCGCGGACGTTGGCTATTAACATGGCAATTTTAATTTTATTGACGGCATTTCTAAATAACTGTATAGATGTAAGTCCAAACCACTGGCGTAAATTTTATAGCCATGAGTGTCTTCTCCTTCCTGGTCTTCTCATACTGTTGATACTTCCTTTAGCTTTTAACTGGAGTAGACGATATTTTTGATGTCTCATTATGTGCCCGAGTTTCTCTTTTTAACTGTGAGTGTAATTTCTCTTTTTTTTCCCAATTCGCTGATGCACCTCTTTATTAGTTATGTGATCAGTCCACGAAATTTCGAGGATACGGCGGTATATCCACATTTCAAATTTTTTTTCATTATGGCTGCCGTCGTCGTCCAAGCTTCTGCTTCGTAGAGCAGAATTAAGAACACATAGCACTTTGCTAATCTTATTTATAGAGGCAGGGATGGATCCTTGTTTTTAAATATACTTTTCATGTTATTGAAGGATGCTCGAGCTCTTTCAATCTTTGATCGGATTTCGGTGGCCTGGTCCCTTTTTGCATTGATCAGCGTACCAAGGTACTTGCATGACTCTACACGTTCGATCATCTGGTTGGTTAGTGTAATACGCTCATTGCGTGTCTGATTTTTGTTTATTACCATCCACTTCGTTTTTAACATACTTAGGCTAAGACCGTGGTCTTCACTCACTTTATGTATTCTTTCCATGACGTCTATGTTCGTATATGTTGTTGGCTAGTATGACTGTATCATCAGCATATCGCACATTGTTAATTCACTCTTCGTTTATCTGTATACCCTCTGTTGTCTCTTCCAACGCTTTTCCAAATATGTTTTCCGAGTATATATTGAAAAGGAGACAGGATGCAGCCTTACTCCCTTTTTTATTTCTATGTTATCAGAATACCGGTTGTTCAGTTTTATCTAAGCGGCATTCCGAAATTCAAATTGAGATTCACTTATATTTTCTTCACATTTATTGTATATTCTGTTGTGGATTATTTTCGTGAAGACTTTTGTGATATGATTGATGAGGCTGATGAGTCGGTGTTGATCACAGGTTTTTGCGTTTGGTTTTTTCGACACTGTGATGAAGGTTGATTGCAAGGGCGTACCCAGGTAGGGGCAGCTGCCCCCCCCCATAGAAGATTAAATAAATGTAAATTTTTTTGGCAAATAGAAATTAAAAACGTGTTACCTACTCTGCGCAAAATAAAGTGTTGGAAACAAAATATCTTTTCAGCCAGATTTGTTTTTTTCTATAGTTAAATATTCTACAACATTCGATGTAGAGTCTGTATAGTGAGTCGTGTCGGTAGCTCCATCTAGTTTCGGACGGCAGTAGCAGTACTTTTTCCAGTAAAAATAAATAGGATCAATTTATACGGTCAATAGCGACATCTTGTATTGAATAGCAATACCACGAAGAACGTTCTAGCATGGACTATTCCGGAAAGAAAAGACAGTGATAGCAAGTATTATAAGACAAGGATGGAAATAGAGTCGAGTATTTTCTACATGTTTCGGGAGCGAGAATATTTCAATATACAAGCGGAAGCGTGAGGAAGAGCACGTCAATTTAGTTCGAATACAATTCAGTTCGGAGTGTAATACGAGCGAATATTTCATACGCCATAGATAGTGTCTTATAGTTTCGTTGCGGCGACACGAGATTTACGTTTACTGCGCAACAACTGGAAATATTACTCCGTCAAATGGATATCAGGAAATTCTTTGAAATGGATTTAAACATAGAAATTTCGGTTCCACGTCTTGCTCATAAGCAAACACATAGAAGTATTCCGCCATCAGACAATGATAACGAATATTGGCGGCGTTCCCTGATAATACCATACATTGATTCACTCATTTCATCATTGAATATTCGATTCTCCCAAGAAAATACTCCGGCGTTTGCTTTAAGCAGGCTACATCCCTTGTATATGACAAAAACCAGCATTACAGACCTACACAAAAACGCAGAATCATTCCAAGAATTTTATAACCTGGATATCACCGGGGAACTGAACCTTTGGCATAATTTATGGGTGACGAAGGCTTTATCAGATGATCAATTAAGGGACATAGAAGTAGTTGATCTATTCAACGAAGCCAACATTTTATACCCTGCTGTCAGAAAGGCATTAATTATTCCAAGCACTATCCCATGCACCACGGCGACCGTAGAACGGTCCTTCAGTACGCTGCGAAGAGTTAAAACGTGGCTTAGAAGCACCATGGGTGAAGAAAGGCTTACGGGTTTATGTCTGATGAGTGTACATCGCAATTATTTAAAAGACAACTGCGAGTTTATTGAAAAGACTGTCATAGACAAATTTTCGGCAAATCCGAGAAGATTACTGTTAAATTAATATATACATACATAATATTATATATTATACATAATGTATAGTATAATTATGTATAATATTTGTTTTGTGTCATCATCAAAATTAATGAATAAAAGTCAATTTTCATGATTTTTTGTTTCAATATACCCGACCGACGATCTTTTCGAAACAGCTATAAGCAGCCCCCTGCCCCCTCCTAGCTGAAATCCTGGGTACGCCCTTGGTTGATTGAAGCCATTCTTTGGGTATTTCGCATCTATTATAGATATCATTAAATAGACTCGTGAGGATATCGAGAAATTGATTATCAGTTTCACACATAAGTTTCAGATCCAGCAGCTTTGTCGTTCTTGAAAGATAGAATAGCCTTTTTAGTTTCGGATTTCATAATTGGAGGTCCGGTATCTGTCTCATTGATATTGTGTTCATCATCAGATCGTTCAGAACTAAAGAGGAGTTCGACATATGATTTTCATACCTCTAGACATTTTGATGGTTCCGAAATAATATTATCGTTAGTGTCCGGTATGAACGTATTTCTGTCGTTGTTTCTTTTCTTTGTTGTCATTTCCCTTATTTTCTTATGCATATTGCGGTAGTCCTACTTCACTTCATATTTTTCTACCTATTTACATTTTTCAGAGAACCATTTTTCTTTTGTCTTTTGTTTTTGTAAATTTCACGGTACTTTGTGTTTTTTTTTACCTTTGTGTTTCCGTCTTTCGTCCATCAGGTCGAGGATCTCTTGTGTCATCCACTTAATATCGTTTCCAAATACCACAATAACTCCGACAATAAAAATAACACTCTTTTTATCAGCCAAAGACCAAAACGTAAATGATGTTTAAATGGAGACCATCAGATTGTTTGCCCTCAGCCGCCATATTAAGTCACGTGGTATGAACCCTAGGGGTTGTCAGATCCCCTAGCGGGCGCCTCCCCAGGTGGCGGATAGGGGAACGCTTCCTAGATATGGGTGGTACTGGGGAAATCAAATACCCAGGGCGGACCAAAACTGACAAAGGTCCTTGAGAAGACATCTCAAAAGGCGGAAGAACCAAATAGAGTCAAAGGCATATGGATGTAGAAGGCAAGGAGAAACCACTACGTTAAAGGTTCTTAGGAGCATCCCAAGAAAACAATAATGGCAAGTCGTATTCATAATTCGGCCCCTAGTCCATGGCAGACCTTAGATGGTCAAGGGGTGCTAAGAATCCCCACGAAGAAAGCTAGGCAACACCCGAAAGAGGAAAAGCAAGTTAAAAATTCGATAAGAATGGGAACATGAAACGCAAAATATCTGTTCAATGGAGGGCAAGATTGAAGGTAAAAGAGGACCGGGCAGGAAAAAATAATTCGTGGTTAAAGAATATTAGGGATTGGACTGGCCTGAATTCAGAGTGACTACTAAGAGCAGCAGAGGACAGAGAGAGATTTGCCGAAATTGTAGCCAACCTTCAGTGAAGACGGCACGTTAAGAAGAAGAAGGTATGAATTGCCTAATATCACTACAGTTTTTTAGGTTATATCAAGTAAATTATTTTGGACTACGTAAATAGTAAATACGTACATAGTAAATAGTTTTAATTACTACTTAAGTCACCCGAAAAATTAAATTTTTCAACTCAGCACACTTCGCTCCGTTTACAACTGCTAAATTCATATCATACACCTTTACTACGTTAACACCATTCTGGTCGGTTTTTGAACTGTTATTTACAGTTCACAATTTGTCCCCCATATGAGATGGTTCTCTTGGTCTGTACCCTCCACAACCGTAGCGCTTCATTATTGTTGATTTAACCAGAATATTTAGTTTCATTTAAAACGTCAAAGTTGACTAAACTTGTTGATTGGTAGAGCTTTCAAAATAAAAATAACTGATATTTTTTAATCTGTGTCAAAAAGTGCAACAAACTTTCGTAATTATTCTTTTTTAAATTTTATTTGCATTGGATGTGAACACATTAATTTAAATAATAACTAATATGGTTCATTTTACCTTTGTCATACCTGAAAACAAGGAAGATCTATTAAGAAGCAGTATCAATGATGAATACACAGTGAAAAACGTATCTTTACGAAGAGATATTCCCAATGAATTAAAAGGTACGATCTGGTGTAATGCTTTTTTTTTAATAAATACCCCTTACGAAAATTATAATCTGATCAGAAGTTCGATCAATGAATATTTTAATAAATTAATTTTTTTATAACGTAAATTATACTTTACTAAGAAGGTGTACTCACTAGTCTGACTTCTTCTTTGAGTGCTCATCCGTTAACGGATATTAGCGATCATCTTGGCAATTTACGAGGAATATTTTAGTGATTTTATAAATGCGGATTACATTGGACTGAATAACTTTTTTGGTTCCATAGACTGGAATCAAATTCTTATTGGCAATGCAGAGAAGGCCGTGACAGCTTTTTACAACATTAGTAATGATGGTATTAATCAGTTTGTACCCTTACGTAAGCGTAAATTTTCCACTTATCCTTCATGGTTCTCCCATGAGCTCAAAGTATTAATTAATGAAAAGAAAGAATCTCATATCCAATATAAGTCATCTAATTCTCAAATTGACTATATTACTTTTTCTAATCTGCGCCACCGGTGCAAAACGTTATCCAACCAATGCTATAAGTACATTATTTATGTGAACCAACAGCTTACTTTAAATCCAGCTTACTTTTGGAAATATATAAATAGTTGTTAGAAAACTGTCAATATTCCCGACTCTGTTAAATTTAATGATATTGAAGGTAATACAGGGCAGCAAATTGTAAATTTATTTGCCGACTTTTTTAGTGCAAATTATAATAATGATATATTTCCTCAAAATTTTTCTAACAATTCTAATGTACTTAATACAAGTGTTCCTTTAATAAAACTTTCATTAGAGGAGGTTTTCAATGGTATTTGCTCTCTAAAAGATAAAATCAGCACTGGTCCGGATGGAATACCCGCTTATTTTATTAAAAGATGCTTGTACTCATTATGTGTCCCTTTGCAAATAGTTTTCAACTTATCTTTGACGACATCCATGTTCCCTGCTGTTTGAAAAGATAGTTATGTTACCCCTATTTTTTAAAGCGGCTATAAAAGTGATTTTAAGAACTATCGTCCAATTTCCATTCTGTCTATCATACCAAAACTATTTGAAAAGCTGATCGAACATTATTTACGTTGGTTTTGCAAAAATTTGATCAACAGCCTTCAACATGGCTTTGTAGAGGGAAAATTAACTTTCACCAATTTAGTTATTTTTCATTCGAATATCACTACCGCTCTTGAATCAGCATCTCAAATTGATGTAATTTACTTAGATTTTACTAAAGCATTTGATAGGGTTAATCATAGTCTATTGATTTCTAAATTGGATGTCATTGGTTTCCCCCCATATTTGATCAAGTGGTTAGTCAGTTACTTATATCATAGACATCAAGTTGTACGTATTAAAAACTTTAGGTCAAAGAGCAATAAAGTTACATCAGGTGTCCCTCAAGGATCTCACTTAGGTCCTCTTTTATTTAATTTATTTATTAATGACATATATACTTGGATTAATTACTGTGATTACCTTTCTTTTGCTGATGATTTCAAAGCATATATGAGGGTTACCAGTGTGGAGGACTGCTTCAAACTGCAGAAGGATATTACTTCTATATGCGATTGGTGTATAAATAACGGTATGTTACTAAATCCAAAAAAAATGCTACATTTTAAATTTGTCTAAGCTTAAATCAACTATTACCTTTAATTATACTTTAAATAATAGTCCGCTACAGAGATTCTATGAAATTCGTGATTTGGGTGTACTTTTTGATAGTAATTTTTCCTTTGTGCCACATATTAATTCAATTATTTCCAAATCACTACAATTACTTGGTTTTATCACTAGAAAATCTAAAGATCTGAGTATGGCAGCATTAAAAACCTTATATTTAGCGTATGTTAGGTCTACACTTGAATATGTCTCAGTGGTCTGGTCTTCACATTACCCAGTTCATATCAACAGGCTTGAATCTATTCAAAATAGCTTCTTAAGGATTTGTGCCTTTAAAATGGGTTATGAACAGGGTTATTATGATTATGAAACTATTTTAAGTCTTTTAAATCTTAAATTTTTACATGTACGTAGGAATATTAATGATCTAGTATTTCTACACAAAGTAAAACAAATTGTAATGAACTAGTATCATCGTTGTCCATTCATGTACCAGCAAGGTTGACACGTAATGTTGCCTTCTTCACGATACCCCATCATAGAACTAATTACGGTTATTTTAATCCACTAACTAGATGTATGCGACTGTACAACAACCATAACCATAATTGTGATATTATACATACATCTATTTCACAATTTAAAAAACAAATGTGTCAGTTACGCCCTGGACTTGACAATTAATAGTCGTTAAATATTGTTTATCTTATATTATTGTACCTGTTTTATTTTATTATCTTTATTTTATCAAATTTTAGGTTGGGTTGCTTGTACTATACTGTATTTTTATTACTATAGTTTTATTGTAAAGGGATTTCTTCCGTGTATAGATAAATAAATAAATAAATTTGAACCTTTGAAATAGCTGCCATGAAAAGGCCGGTCGTTGTGGTACCAAACCAAGTTCTCAAATTCTTTAACCAAGAAATTCTCCTCCTGCCAGGTCCCCTCCGTCCTAGGACTCTCCCCTGGAGAACCAGCTGTGGTAGTTCATATCGTTTTCCATTCCGCATTATGTAACCTAAGTACTCAAGCTTCCTAGTCTTGATCTTCTTTATGATCTCCATATCTTTATTTATTTTCTCGAGCACCCTTGACGTTGGCTGTCCAAGGTATTTTAAGTATTCGCCGATATAGCCACATCTCTTCCCTGGGGATACGGGGAAAATAGAATAGATCCCAGGTATGATCTGCCTGTCGTAAAAGGCGACTAAAAGACTCCCAATCCAAAGTGTTATGCGACCCGTGCTGATGGATGCATGGAGGTGGAGAAGCACCGTCGATAACGGAGCCTACAGGCTGGAGGACGAAGAATTTCGTGGCTAAAAAATCTACGAACATGGTTCAACACAACAACTGTGGGTCTGTTCAGAGCAGCTGCGAACAAGATACAGATTGCCATGATGGTCGCCAACATCCGAAACGGATAGGCACTGTAAGAAGAAGAAGACAGCCTTAGTCCTGCGCAGAGGGCCACTCAGGACTGGACCACCCCTCCCCCCATACTCGTTGACTGCAAAGAAGAACTGATAACGCTGGTAGACCGTAATCACGTCAAACTGATATGGGTTCCAGGACGCCAGGAAGTTGCAGGTAATGAGGAAGTAGACAAACTTGCAGGAAGAGGTTCGGAAAAACACAAAAACTACTGGAAAAGTATATTAGGAAACAAACACGGGAAATAATACATCAAAGAACCGTGCCATAAAAGGACGGCAGAATTGTTACCGATGAACAGGAATCAGCTAAGATTGTATAATGGAGGCCTGGCCTGCGGGTTGTACGGCAGGGATCCGGAGGCGGTGGAGCGCTGGGGGAAATGGGCGGTTCTTGGGTGACTACATTGTTCCCACCCAGTACAGAACTTGTACAAACTTGTACAAGGTACGAAGGTACTGTAATGGGTGCAGCGTGGTTCTAGGTCCCGGGAATTGCCTGTCTTTTTTGGATCAGTGCCTCGCGGCGGCGCAGTGTGTGTTTTGCTGTTTTCGGGTCCTTGCCAGTCGGTCTGCGAGTTGGGTCTCCATTGTACAATGATACAAAAACACATAGGCAAGAAACAATGGGCCAACAGGCCAAAGTGTGGAGTTTTTAGTGAGTAGACCTGACACAGTCAGTGGAGTCTCACAGTAGACCTTGAGCTTTCAGACTCATGACCTCTTCATAAAGGATTTTCTTCACCTCTGCAAAAAAAAAATAACCACATCTCAAATGCCTCAAGCTTTTCTATGGAGTATTGAGTGAGTGTCCATGATTCTGCTTCTTACATTTGATGTTAGATTAAGGTTGTGGCTTTTAAAAATGTTTGACATTTTTAGAAACGCCGCTCGGGATTTTTCAATCCGGCATTTAATTTCACGAGAATGGTCCCAATCTTCGTTTATTGTTGTGCGTAGGTACGTGTATGAAGCAACTCTTTCGATTTGCTGGTTTCTGATAGTAAGTTGGCACGGTACATTGGTTCCTTTTCGGATTATCATAAATTTGGTCTTATCTATGTTCAGCGTTAGACCGTATTTTTCACTGGTATCTTTGACTTTTGTCATGAGTTCTTGCTGGCTTTCAATATTTTCAGAAAATACTACGGTATCGTCTGCGTACCTTATATTGTTCAATCGTTGGCCGTTTACAGATATTCCCAGTTCTATTTCATCTAGTGCTTCTTTAAATATCCCTTCTGTGTATAGGTTAAATAATAGGGGTAAGAGGATACATACTGGACTTAGGTTCTAATAACTTAACTACACTTATAAAACTATAACGTGTAATTACGCACTGTGCTCTGCTTGTCACTAACACTTAAGCCACTCAAACGGCTGAGTCCGCTTTAGTCTTCTTGTCATATTTTCGTTATCGAGGAGCTGGATTGCCTCGGTATTCACATATTGGAGAAGTCTTTACTCATGACTTCTGGCGAATTTCAAGATGGTCTGCTTAACTGTGTCTACTACTAGGTCCCGATAAAGGTCAAAATTTCGAAAGTACCAAGATGTACCTATTGACAATGATTCTTAACACTTTATTCTGGAATATTTAGATCGTTGAAATATTACATTTGCTAGCACATCCCCATAGTTGGATCCCGTAGGTCCAAACCGGTTTTAAAACTTGCTCATGCAGGAGCAATTTATTGTAGACAGACAGCTTGGAATTTCTTCCAAATAGGTTTCCATTTTTTTTAATTTTATGCCAAGCTCTTCTCTATTTTTTACATGGAATTTCCAGCGATCTAGGTTCATACCCAGGTATTTTGCTGAATCCGCATGCGGGATCTAGGCATTGTTGATTCTAATCGGGAGGTGATGTTTATGTTTGTTAGTTAAATCTACATGTACAGACTTTTTTTTATTTAACCTAATACGCCAAGTTTTAGTCCAATTGTTATTTCTTTCTATCGGGGTTTGTAGTTTTTCGGCGCCTCTTTGTGATTGTTTTTCCAACTGCAATGATTGCGGTATCATCTGCCAAAGTTGTAATGTAGTTCTGTTCAAGATCATCAGGTATGTCACTGGTATAGGCATCTTCTTGTTTAATTCTGAAAGATCTTTTTGAAATGTATGAATTTAAGAGTTGTGAGTATTGTTGAGGCAAAAACTTCTTTATGAATTAGGACCTCATGCCAAACTTTAACAAAAGCCTAAGACACATCTAAAAAGATAGTAGAACAACATTTTTTGTTTTCAAGTGATTTTTCAATAATATCCGTGATTCCATGAACCTGTTCTATGGTGAAGTAGCACTCCCTGAATCTAAACTGAAGGTGAAGTATCACATTATGTCCTTCAATGATTGGTTTTAGCCTTTTATTTTTTTGAACAATTTCGAGATAACAGGCAACAGTGATATATGCCTATAAGACGAAACTTCATTGGGTGGTTTTCCTGGTTTGGAGATTATTTCCACTACCTTCCATATCTTAGGAACATACCTTATTCGAAATGAGGCGCTGATGAGATTGGTCAGTTTTACTATTGCTGTCTTTGGAAGTTTCTTTTATATTTCGCATGTGATCAGGTCAAATCCTGAATTTTTTCTTTCAAAACTTCTATAGGGGAGGTAGGTCTAATTAATAGTCACATCCTCCTGTTTTGGTTTAATACAGTCTTTTAGATATTCTCCATCATTGGTTAAAAGGTCGTTTGTAGGTGTCTCTTTGTCGCTTTCCACAGGGAATAATCTGTTTTATTATCATTGGTTAATTCACTCATCAGATAATCATCAACAGACTCATTTTAAATGCCTTAAATTTCTCTCTTTAGTTGTTGAGTAGTTCAGAACAGTTTTATCTACAAGGCTCTGGTTTGTTGCCATTTTCGGCATTATTTTCTTTTTTCTGCTACCAGATCCTTGATTTCTCTTTGTATTGCGTTTGATCTCTGGAGTATTTTCCCACGCTGCTTGTTTAATGTTTTTACAAACAGCTTTACTTCGTTGTGTAACTGCTCTTTAGTTCTAAGAGGAATCGAAAAATCTATAAGGTTCTCAAAAGTGATCTTGGAGCTTTGCCAGTCCGTCAGTTTGTTGACGAGTCTAGAGGCCACTACTTTTGTATTACATTGTCACTTAAAGTAAGTAAGATAGGTGAATGATCTGAGTTCCACGTGGAGGTAATTTGATGAAATATATCTGACTACAAAGAAGTCTATAATGTCAGGAATTTTGTTCCGATCATCTTATTAGGAAAGACATGAAAGTGTTGTTATTTTTTTCTAGAGGAATATTTGTAAACATAGCAGTTGATATTATGTAATATCTTTTCATAGTAATTTGTTTATTAATTTTTCTTTTGATTTTCTGACCCAAAATTTAAAAGGCATATAAAAAGTCCATTCTTAATCCATCAGATACCTTGCTAACCTAAGATATTCAAGAACCCTTCAACAACAATTATCTTTTGCAATTCGATAACAAGCACAATTTTCTAACTTTAAATTTAAGATTAATTAATAGTCTTTTTTCTACGCCCATGTCTGTAAACGTCAAAAATCGCACTGTCAACATTCCTTGTAAATGACATAACAATAACATGCACGTAATGAGATCTCATAACATACACGTGCGTTTTGAGAAGAAAACTTAAACTTCTTGGTTTAATTAAATTACAATCAAATTTTTATTTACGTAATACTTTATTTGGTCTATTTACACAAATTTAGTCAATTAAAAACATAAAAAAATTTAGCATTAGCGAGATATATTTAGGATTGAAAGAGTGATGCCCCTAAATGTAGACAGCACGTCTTGCAATTTCTTTAAAATTAGGACACGTTTTCTTAAGTAGCATGCTATAAAAATAAATGTCATGTCATTTATATTGTCAATTTCTTGAACAAAATATAATTGTATCCGAACATTTTCTCAACTTTATCTACGAATATGTCTGATAGTAGTGAAAGTGATGAAATTATGAGCACTCCACCGAAGATTTTAGAAAAAGCTCAAGCTGCCACACATAATTTGTTACCGCTAAAATCCAAAGAAAGGTACGAAACTACCTATCAAAAATTTATGGATTGGCGACACAAGCATAACGTTAAATCCTTTTCGGAGAATGTTTTACTTGCGTATTTTGAAGAAATATCAAAAACTATGAATAATAATAACATTAACATTGCAAATTATCCAAAACTAATCGCCCTACTGAAGCGGAAATCGGATGGTTTTAGTAGTAAAAAATAGAAAATCCTTTCTACTGAACAAATTAATAAGTTTCTGAAAGATGCCTCTGACGATAAACATTTGTTGTTAAAGGTAAACAATCAAAATGTATAATTATCATCACATAAAAATGAGTTTTTGTTTTTTGTTTTCAGGTTATCCTCATTACAGGATTAAGCGGGGCTTGCCGTAAACAAGAATATAGAAATATAAAAATGGAACACATTCAGGACACAGGAAAATCCTTGATAATTAATATTCCAGATTCTAAAACTAAAACGAGACGTTCATTTGTAGTGCCAGAAACGTTTTATATCACATGTCAAAAATACATGAATTTGCGTCCTGCTGAAATGGAACTTCCTTTATTTCTTAATTACAGAAATGGAAAATGCATAAAACAGGTTGTGGAGATAAACACAATCGGAAGTACACCACGTAAAATTGCTGAATATCTTGAGCTGCCGAAACCAAAGCAATATACTGGCCATTGTTTCAGGAGATCATCAGCCACTATATTAGTTGATGCAGGAGGTGATATGCTATCATTAAAACGACTTGGTGGCTGGCAATCTTCGACAGTAGCGGAAGGCTATGTAAATCAATCTCTTAAAAATAAAAATAACAACGCATTACGAATATCGGAGGCAATTACCAATTATCAATCTTGTCTTCTGATGTACCGAGCAGTACTACAATTATAAATAACCGGTCTTCACCATTAAATAATAAGGCACAATCGATTTACAATAATTGTTCAATTGTTATTAACAACTATTATAATAAAGTTTAAATGAATGCGATGTTTTTTATTTAATGGAAGAAAATGAATGGGCGTAGAAAAAGTATAGTACGTTACACGAGTTGTAAGCCCATTACGCACTCATGAAATTTACTTTTTACTTTTTCATTTCGTGCGTAATGGGTTACTTACAACTCTTGTTACGTAATATACTATTAAGATACGTTCATACTTTCATTTATCTTCTTACGAATCCAAAATATTTAGGTAATTCTTAACAATAATCCTATTTCTGCAGTTTTTCAACAAACTAACAAACAGGCCACAATTTACTTACAAATTAGCTTTATAAATTATCTGTCGATGGCGTCCAGACTTTTGCAAACGCGAGTATAGTCTGACAACATTTATTTGGACCACCTAAGGCAAAGCAATAAAATAATAGTAATATTTAATAAATAAGATAATTTACAGTACATTTGTTAAATCTACACTACAAGTTCATGGATGAATACTCTCGTGTCACAATCTGATCTGTCAGATTTGGCGGCAGTTTTGCTTGTTGCCAGAGTCTAGCTTAAAATATCGGTAGAATAGAACTTTAAATATCGGTAGATTGGAAAAATAAATCGGTATTTTTTCTTGATCTGAGTTTTAACGCAATTTTTATAGATATGTTTATTACATAAAAAAAATCACTTAACATACAAGAAATAAAACATTTTTAATACTAGAATAGTACATTGTTTACCGGGTAAGAAAAACATTCCTGGACGAATGTGAACAAGAGTTCAGGAGTGTGGCTTTACCTACAAGGTAAACATACTATTTTTCCGAAATTCGTTTAGGATTCGACAGATATTAATTAATTTTGAAAAAATCGCGAATAATTTTATTCATAAAAATATGGTGCGGATGGTCACAGTATACACCAACTTAATAAGTAGCGAATAAATAAAATAAATAAATAATAAATTTTCGTCAACATTTTCGTGGCAAAGCAATTTATGGGTCTTTTCTAATACGTCCCCGCATTTTCAAAGTTCTTAACTAGGTGTTGGTATTGGGTTAGGTTAGGCTAATAATAATCGATATTAATTGCCAGTTAAAGTAAAAAAATTAGCCTAACCTAACCTAACGTCCAACAGCAATAGTACCTGGTGAAGTTTGAAAATGCGGGGACGTATTAGAATAGACCCCAATAATTTATCGCTAAAAATAAATTTGAGGTTAAAAAAACTGATCATTCTTATAAGATATAAATTACTTTACCATGTTTGCTCCACAAATTAATAGTAATTAAAACTAATGTTTGTAGCACAAAAAAAAGTTTAAATCGCCAAATTATAGTACAATATCGCAATTTAAAAAAGTAAAAAGTATTTGACCCCGAGACACACTGTTATAACTCTAGATATAGACTGAACATAACACCCGATCAAACAAGATAAATATGACCAACGATATTCGCGTATGTAAGCAAATTCCTGTCACAACAGGCAAAAACGTCGAGAAGTCGATTTTCGCCAACGGTTCGTTATTTTTAAACACGATTTTTGACGATACAATTTTTTTTGTGTGTGTAATTTTATTCACTGATAATAATTAGACTATGAACAATACTTTTTCAACTTTTTTTTCCACAAAATAAGTTTACCAATAAAAATAACACTTCGAATGTAAAGCCGTGTGGAAGGATAGTTAATTTATGATATTTCGTAAAGATTTTTATGAACAAAAAACAAGTTTTTAGACAAAATAAAATTAAATTGAGTTACAATAATCTCTTGTATTAGGGCAAAAAATAACAAATTTAAAAAATATATATACCATGTTTATTTTGCACCATTGGCGCTTAATGGGCATGACATTCACTGAACAACAGCTTATCACCATAAACATTTCTTAGCTGGTCCGTACCACCCGTAAGAAAAATTTAAATAAATTTAGTTGTCATCATGCTTCAAAAATCAAAGGGATTAAAGTAAATGTAAGCAAGATTAAAGTAATGGTATTTGAAAGAAAAGAAAGCATGACATACTGCGAAGTGCTGATATAATAAGGAGAAAGAGTGGAACAAGTGAAAGATTTTGTATACTTCGATTCAAAACTTACGAGAAACGGATAGTATGACTGTGCAGGGAAACAAATAAATGGGGCCCTGCAAATGGGCTTATGAGCAGCTTGAAAGTGTTAAAAAAAGGCACGAGTAGTTGTGCAAAGAAAAGTACGTGCTGCTCCCTACACCTTCTAGATGGCAGTGAATGTTGGGTTTGGCAAAAGCATGAAAGTAAGATCAATGCTTCTGAGAAGTATGTATTGCTGGAGTGAATCTGATGGGTAAAGTAAGAAATATTGTGATCAGGGAATGCTGTGGTGTAAAAGAAGATGCAGTAACAAAGATAGACAAAGGAATGCTAAGATGGTTCGGACACGTAGAAAGGAAGGATGCAAAGGAAATGAAAAGAAGTGGTCTCGGCCTACTCCTAAAGAAAAAGATTGTTTATTTAAATTTATGTTTTACCTTTAATATTTATAGATTTTAATAAAAAGATATCTGCAACAACAATTACTAATCTTTTTTTAATCTAAAAATAATTTGTTGCTTTTGATTACGGCTCTGTGCTAACAGCTGGAAGCTCGTTGTAAAATGATAATTTCTTAACTTTCGATTAAGTTAGTCAGGTCAATTCCAAATAAACATTGTCCAACTATACAAGAAAATACGATTGTAGAACAGTGTTGTGATCGTTTATCGACACATAAAATTATATGAGACATCCGGAATTAATTTGACTAAATTTATGTGAAATTTAAAAAAAAAAAATGCTTCTGTATAATACAGTTATTGCAGGTATATAAATTAATAGGTTCTTTAGAAATATTGACGATTATTTAGCTAGGCGAATATTTATATTTGTGAAATACTCTACTAACTGACCCAAATGATACGTTTATGGTCTTATTTCTTCTGATCAAATTCGGTTGTAAGGTTTTACTGCCATCTTGTGATGAGTGGATGAACTATTCTTCGTATATTAATTTAATCATGGCGTTTCATTTTTGATTTAACTAGGATGTTTAGTTACATTTTTAATGTCAAAACTGTCTAAACTTGTTGGTTGGTAGAGCTTTCAAAATAAATATAACTGATATTTTCTAATCCGTGTCAGAAAGTACAACAAACTTTCGTATTTGTGTTTAACTTTTTTTGCATTGGATATAAACTTATTACTTTAAATAATTCCAAATATGGCTCATTTTACCTTTGTCATACCTGGAAACAAAGAAGATTTATTAAGAAGTAGTGTTAATGATGAATACACAGTGAAAAACGTATCTTTACAAAAAGATATTCCCAATGAATTAAGAGGTATGATCTGGTGTAATGCTAAATCTTAACATTTTCCTTTTTTGGTACTTATTTATTCTAAGTTAAAAAAGTTTTTAAATGGAGTATCTTTGATCTACTTCTGTCCTAAATTTTTTTTTTGTGTAAACCAATTTTTAAATCTTTCTGTAAATACCTTTAACTCCCAATACTAGTCAATATGTGACATTAACTGTTATGTGTTTTAAGTAGTTGCGGTATTCTAAATTGGTCTTATTTTCCTTATGCTCCTTAATAAAGTGTTAATAATAAGAATGTAAATGGTAATTGTTATAAAAATTTTATATTGCTTTTTTAAAATAAACACCACTTACATTAGCCCTTTTCAGTTCACAGACAGTCATTACGTGATGAAGGAGCTGAATTTATTCTTGATTCATTTGATACGTACTTTTCTGTATTACATCATGGAGATACCCTTTCCATAGATTTAATTTATAGATCTTTTGAAGACCTTCACAAAGGTAAGATTTTCTTAAACAATAAATATATATATATATATATATATATATATATATATATATATAGCTTTGATATTGTTTAAATGTTATCACGATGATTGATGTAGAATAAGTATTTGTAATAACAAAAAATATTTAAAACAAATTTTATAGTGAGATAGATCCATAGTAAATGACTATATTATTTTTATTACCTTAAAACAATGTTTGTTTTATTCCAATTTTACTGTATTATTTTACAAAGTTTATAATTATGAGGATTTGTTATATCTTCCAAAAAGAAAATCTGTAATAAACATTTTTAGTGCATTTCATCTTTACATAGTAAAAATTGTATGTTTTAGTCAGTTGCTTATTGTTAAAACTGAATCATAATTTGTATTTATTGTTACGAATAAATAATCTCCATTGAACAAAAGGTAAACTCAAAGACTAGTTTTTAATAATATTATTTTAGGGTCCATTGAGCTAAATAAAACTTTGGGTTTTATTCTTGAGGATAAGGACAGCATATCTGATGAAATCAGATTAAAATATTTAAATATTATAAAAATGCTAATATATTTATACACACAAACAATTTTGAAAATTGAAAAATACAATGCTGACAAAAGGGAACGACAAATTTCAATTCCCAAAGGTCGTAAAAAATTGATTATAGAAGAAGAATTTGAGGTAGATAAGAATGGTGTTTTACTGTTATTGAACAACATCATTCAAAGGGAAATATCTTTGTTTTGGGAATCACAAATAATAGAAGAAAGCTTTGTTAACTTGATTTCTGGTATTGCATATGAGTTTTTACAAAATCCTTCTATTAAAAAACAAACTGAAGAATTTATTGGTATCTTTAATCTTCTGGGATATCTTTTAAAAGCTTATAATCATGGAACAACTTTTGTTATTAGAATTACTCAGCTAATTAAATTAAATGAACATTTAGTTCAGTGTATACCAAAGGGAATCCATCATCTGGTTCAAAGTTTTAACTATAAAAGTTTACTACATGAAATGATTGAAGAATTAACCGAGTGGCAGACAGATGAGAAACATCAGGATGCTCAGGTATGTTACACAAATATAATAATGGGGGACATCAATCAAGTTGTATATTTTTTGTTTTTTTCTTGACAAAAAAACAATAAAATATTTACGCACAATTAGAATAAATATGGTAATTGCTAGTACAATTCTCATTGCTTTTAAACAAAAGTACATTAATGATTATACATACATACTTATAGTCATACATTTTTCCGGTAGGGATAGGCAGAGACCACTTCTATCACTTGCTACAGTTCTTACACACATCTTTTGTTTTCTCTACCTTCATTAGTGCTCTTATAATTGCTCGTCGGTTGTTGGTACTTTTGACCTGGCCTTTCTTCAAAACAATGTTGATCTGATCTAGATATGTTCGCCGAGGTCAACCTCTACCGACTTGTCCATTCACACTCGCCTTATAAATTTGTTTTATCAATCTTCCTTCATTTATCCTCTCTACGTGTCCAAACCATCTAAGCATTCCTTTATCTATCTTTTAACCACATCTTCTTTTACACCAAAGCGTTCTCTTATATCACTATTCTTTACATTATCATAACCGAGTCACTCCCGCTATACTTCTCAGACTACTCATCTCTGCAGCATTAATCATATTTTCATGCTTTTTCTGCCAAATCCAACATTCACTACCATACATAAGTGTAGGAACCAACACAACTCTATGCACAGCCAGATGTGCCTTGTTTGCTATGCAGTGCCCCATTTAATTGTTTTTCTGCCAACACTCTTTGCTCAATTTCACTGTCATTGTCATACTTTTCATCTCTCGTAAACTTTTGAATCAAGTACACAAATTCATTTACTTCTTCCACTCTTTCTCCCTTAATCAGAACTTTACAGATTGTCATGCTTTCTTTTCTTTAAAAAATCATTACTTTCGTTTTGCTTACATTTATTTTCATCCCTTTGATTTTCAGGGCATCATGCATAACATTAATTATCGCCTGCAACTCCTCTTCAGATGATGCTAATATGACTTGATCATCAACGTAAAGAAGGCATTTGACGATCAATTTTCAATCCATACACACTCTCTTTAAAATATTTTAAACAATCAGCCATGTATAAATTAAACAGCCATGGCGAAGCCACACATCCCTGTCTCACACCTTTATCAATGTTAAACCAGTCTGTGCAAGCTTTGTTTATCCTGACACAAGCAGTGGAATCCTCATAAAGTGATTTCAGTGCTCATATTAAACTATGGCTATATGCACATTTATTTATAACTTTCCAATAAACTCTGTCTGTCGTACTCTCAAAGCTGAGAGGTCGTGACTTCTTGATTCTTTAATTTGTGTTGATGATGATCTGCTTCCAAAGTGTTTTATCTTCTGTGTCTCTAATGGTTGTTTGTAAGGGTCTTTCCTTAATTTTCTTTATCTTGTCTACCCATTTGATATGAGAGCGACTCCTTGTCTTCTATTTATATGCCCATAGTATTGGAGAATTCGTATTCGGCAAATTGTTGACAGTTGATCTTTTATGCTTATTTCTTGAATCACTGATACATTTGTTCTCCGTGCTGTCCAAGGGATGCACAGTAGTTTTCTCCAGCACCAGAGCTCAAATGTAAACTAGTAAACACAATTATTAACTTAAGAAAACTGACTACCTAACTTTTGCGAACGGAGGTCAATTTATACAGGGTGTCCCAAAAAGATTGGTCATAAATTACACCACATTCTGTGGTCAAAAATAGTTGATTAAACCTATCGCTCTAGTTTTCCCGACTGCTTTATAGGTTTCTTGCAATTGTGACAAAGATGACCTAGTTTGCCACAACTACATCTGGTCTCTCGTTTTTTTAGCATCATGTTACGGATTATCTTTCAAACCATTTCTTCCAGATGTTCATCGTTTTCTTCGTTTCCTTCCCCGATGGTACTGACGCGATGTCCTCTTGAGGTTTGACTAGTGGTTTCATGCTCCAAAGCAATTGCAAGTGCTTCATCTAATACTTCTAGTCTGACCAATCGTAGATCTTTCTGTATTATTACTCATTCTTCTTTAAGTGCCGGACCTGGACTTACTGCGTTTGTATCCGTATCAGCAGTTGGTACTTGCGCTGCTGGGACACCCTTAGTTATAAAATTTTCCAGGTGCTTGATTTTCTCCACCTCATTTTTATGCATTTCGTCAAATGTTCTAGAAACTTCTTCAAATTTCTCATTTGTCTTTCTATAAACTTCTTAAAAATTTTCGTCCGTTTTTTTAAAACTTCTTCGATTTTTTAGTTTTTCTAGAAACGTCTTTGATTTCTCGTCGCTTCTCCTACAAACTTCTTTTAGTTTTTCGTCCATAATATTTCTCATCATGACTTTGTCCACAGACTGGAATTTGAACGTTTCTGGATCATCTCCATTGCTGATTAGAACTTCCTTCAATCGTTCCTGAAGGACTTTCTTTGAGCCACTATTATCTGCATCACGTTCTTCCAATTATTCAAGCAATTGTTTGACTAAGAGGTCTTTAAATTTCATTTTGGTTTATTTACTACAACACGAATGAGTACGCACACAAATTTTTCGAAATTGTTCTTAAAGTCTTAAAACCAAAAACTACCGCACCAAACAATCGTTTGAAAATGTTCTAGAAGCTTTTACTGTAATAGTTATGTCTATCACTTAAAAAAAAGTCTGCACGTTTCTTTTTATCCCACTTCTGGCACCAATGTAACGTTTTCCTTAAATTACACTCAGGATTCGAATATATGCACATTTACTTATAACTTTCCAATACAATTTATGTAAACTAGGGAACTCAATTATTAACTATATGCCTACCTTTCGCGAACGGAGGCCAATTTATATATTAAAGCTAAAACGAGAGAAGACATTATATTGATTTTAATACATTTTTTAGGGAGCTAGAAATTGTGCATCAGTGCTTTCATCTTTAGCAGCATTAATGCCAGAGCTTATGATGCCTGAAGTGGTTTCTTTAAATAACTATTTATATCATGAGGTAACTTTTCATTATAATAAATATGACTATAAAAATGTTTAAAAAGTTGATTTTATTTAATTCTCAATTATTTCAGTCTGCTAATCTTCGAATATCTGTAATAATGGTTATGGTGGAAGTTATACTTAATAATTTAACTAGTCATGACTTAGATGAGGAGCAAAAATCATTCAGAGATGAATTATTTGATATGATCATGGAACATACTGAAGATAATTCTGTCATAGTCAGAGCTAGAGTAAGTATAAAACAACCTTATTTAGTTATTCCATTAGCAATATAAAAATGCATTCTTTTGTTTTTCTAATATTTTATCAACTTACAACTATTTGATAGTAAAAAATGGTAACACTTCAAAATTCCAAAAGTTGGTGATATAGAGAACACAATAAGAAATGTTTGTTTTGCTAAATCGGTGTTATCTGCCGAATAATGACATGCCTGAATTTTTTTATACACAATATCTTATATCGTAAAAATGATAAGAATCCAAAAAAAAACTTTATCAAATCTAAACTAAAATCATGTCATACAAAATTTAAAGTATTTCTAATAAAAACTGTAGGTACCTACATTAAAAAGTTTAAACTAATCAAATAAAATAAAATTTTCAAATGCTTATAAATGAAATAAAAAAATGTTTTTGTGTATTACGTGTATATTTCTATATTGAGCCAAGCGCTTTCGGCTAGTTAGCCATCGTAAGTGCTAATCTGCCAACTTTTTTTTATGGAATGTTCCAATCTTTCCTTGTGAAAACAGTAACATTCAAAAATTATTCACTGACCATCGACTTTTAAAAATAGGAAATTTTTGAAAAACACGTATGAAAAAAATTAAGGGAAGTTTTATTAATAGTTTTCAGAAAAAAAGTTGACAGATTAACACTGACAATGGCTAACTATCCAAAAGCGCTTTGCTCAATAGAGAAATATACACGTAATACACAAAAACATTTTTGACGTGATAACGTCTTATAAATCGATGAACGCTGGCTGCACGCACGGAAAAGCATGAGAGGCACGATCGGCACAAGTGTTCGGCTTGTGACGCATCTATCTCTCTTCCACTCCATCGGCCGATGCGTCCGAGTAGAAGAGAGAGAAAATATTTGAATTAATGTTAATTTATCGAAAACATTGTAATTTTCAATTAACTTCTTGTTTGTATTATACAAAATAATGATAATTCAGTGATACTAATTCAATTCAATTAATAAAAGTATGCAATTTTTCATCGATGTTTTTTTATGACGTTATCAGTAGTAGTAGTAGTACTTTATTTAAAATAGGTAAGCCTATTATACAAACATCTCAGGTAAGCCTAATATACAAACATCTCGATTACACATAAAAAATGTTTACATCACATATATAAAAATATCACAAGCAATTGAGTTATACAAGATAAGTAACAGGTTTAGAAACCTATAACAATCATACTCAAATAATGAACAATCACTTGCGACGCCTTCACCAAACGTGCGTATATATCTAACAGTCATAGAGTTTTAATATACTTTGATAATGATGACTTGAAAGAAGATAAAGAAACTGATTGTTTTATATTCATAGGCAGTTTATTGAATTCATTTAACCCTTTAAAAAATAGCGATCTCATGCTCATACTAGAATTTGTTCTGTGAATATGAAAGTTAGTCCTCATTCTTGTGTCATAGGTATGAATTTCATCATTTCTTATCAAGAATTCGTTGAAATAGGAAGGTAGTAGGCCTTTGTTCAATTTATAAATGAAAGTCATACTCATGTAAAATAAACGAGAACTAACTGAAAACCATTGCAGTGTATCCAAAATCACTTTAATTGGAGTATATCTATTACACTTCAGTATTAATCTCATTCCTCTATTTTGTAGCTTTTGAAGTTGAGAAATTCGGTTTTGGTTAAACAAGTAAATTATTGTTGCACAATAGTCAAAGTCAGGTTTTATAATGGAATTATAAATGGTAACTCTGGCAAACATGGACAGCTCTTTTGAAATTCTTGAAAAAAAGTACAGTTTTTTAGATATTTTTCTAATGATATATTCTCCATGACAATTAAATGTTAGATTATTATCGATCATAAATCCCAGATATTTGAATTCATCTACAATTTCTAAAGACGTATTTTCAATCACTATATCAATCGAATTAACAAGTATATTATCATATTTATATTTAGTTGTAACAATCATTGATTTGGTTTTAGCTACATTTAGTTTAAGTTTATTTGTCTGCAAATATATTTCAATATTGGCCAATGTGTTGTTAATTTCTATAATAGCTTGGTCTAAATTGTGATTTGCACAATACACCAATGTATCATCGGCAAATGAGCTAATAGAGCAGTTCCCTGCAATTTGATGGATATCATTTATATAAAGAATGAACAGAAGGGGCCTAAAACGCTGCCTTGAGGTACTCCAATGCTATTACTTAATTTATTGGAATAACTTGAACCAATTTTTGTTCTTTGACTTCTGTTGTTCAGATAGTTTTCCATCCAATAATAAACAGAACCAGCAACTCCATAATACCTCAGCTTACATAATAAAATATCTCTATCAATTGTTTCAAATGCACGTTTCAAATCTAGAAAAACTGCAATGACATATTTATTTTCATCTATTTGTTTTTTCCAATTTGATAAAGTATATTGGAGAGCTGTTTCACATGAATAACTCTTCCTGAATCCTGATTGGTGATCACTAAGGATATTATTACTATTCAAATAGTTTATCAGCTGTGCATGAGCTGCCAATTCAATTACTTTCTCAAGAGTTGGTAATGTATTTATTGGTCTAAAATTATTTGCATCTATTGTATTTGAAATTTTCGGTATTGGTATAATGGTGCTAATTTTGAAACTATCTGGAAATATTCCATATTCAAGAGAAGAATTTATAAAATGTAATATAACATGTCCAAGACTTTCGAATGTTTCTTTCAAGAATCTTGCATTAAGAATTTCAGATTGATTCTGTTGTTGTCCAAAGAGAATATAATTTCACGCAGTTCACTATAGGTTAGTTTTTGAAAACAATTTAATGTGCTGTTTATTTGTATGAGATTTTCCTGTGTCCATTGTTCCTCTGCAATTATATTATCAGCAATATCTTGGATACTATCTACAAAAAAAATATTGAAGTTGTTAGCTATATCTACTTCATTTCTATATATTCTTGTTTCACCATTTTCAAAAAATTCAATTTTGTTGAAATTATAAGGGGCATTAGGTTTGACAATCGATTTCAGAGTTTTCCACATTTGCTTTGAATTACCTTTGTTCAAGTCAATTTTCTGTTCATAGTATTCAGATTTTTTAGCTTTGAGCATATTAACATACTGATTTTGATTTGCCTTATATACTTGCCATTTTTCTTCTTTTTGAGCATCATTACATTTTTTGAAATTTTTATATGCCATATCTCTGTCTTTAGCTTTCTTTTTCAAATCATTATCATAGTATGGTACATCATTTGATTTTAATGTTCTAGTATAGCTTGGAGCAACTTGATTTACAATGTCATATACTTTTTTAAACATATCTTCCAAAATAATATTAACGTTTACACAATCTAATAACCAATTACAAGACAAGAGATCCATATTGATGGATAACATATTTTCTTTGCACATATTTCTAACTTCTTGAATTCTCTCGGGAACATTCGGCTTTGTATTAAATATACTAACGGAAATGGTGGAATGATCAGAAATTTTAGGACTATCATTAACCTTGACAGTAATATTATCACAATTTGTTATAACATAATCAATTAGAGTTCTACTGACATTTGTGATTCGAGTATAATCTTCAACCATTTGATCCACACCATACATGTTAAACAAGTGCTGAATTTTTTTCGTGTAGAAATTATTAATATTTTTAAAGTCTATATTTATATCACCTACCAAGACAGTTTTTCTATGATGAAAATAAGTTTCTAATATATCTTCCATTTTTTCAATGAACAATGAATGACTTGCATTTGGTGAGTGGTAAACACCTCCAATGGTCCATTTTTGGCTATCAATTGAAATTTCTATAAACTGGAACCAATAGTTAACATCTGCTGATGTTATACTTTTCATCACTTTGTATTCAATGCCCTGTTTAATATAAATTAAGACTCCTCCTGTATATCTACTGCTGCTGTCACATCTTACAAAATTATACTGCATTATAGTGAGTTCAGAATCTAAAATATCCTGAGTGGTTCTAGATTCACTTAAAACTATGATTGTTGGGCGGTAGCAGATTATTTGGGTTAAAATTTCGTGTTTGTTTACAAGAAAACTCTGAATGTTAACATAAATGATGTCTTGATTGAAATTTATAAAAGAAGATTTCTGAATATTAGGCATTACTGGTTTTTTTCTTTTTGGACAATGGTTGGTACTCCATTTATATATCTTATCGTTTTATCCAGGTCACCTTGTTCTATAAGTTTACTTAGTCTACTTTTCACCTTCTGGTAGTATTCACGTTGAGTTTTGGTCTGATCTCCAAAAATGATTACTCTGTTTGCACTTATTTTATTTTTATTTCTCAGTACTTGCTTAGCTAATTCTGAGTTGGAAAATATTATTTTCAGGGGACGATTTTTACCAGTAGTGAATTTTCCAATTCGATATACTTGCATATTTCCATCAATGATATCACATTCCTTCAAAATATTGTTAACTGTGAGCTTTTCATCTGCAATTCTTTCATTTCTATCTTTCTTTGTTGACTCCTGTATATTCAGCACAATAACATTTCTTGCCCGATTTCTCCTTTCTTCAAGTTCAGAGATAATATTCTCAAAATTTGTAATTCCATCCTCCATCTTTCCACCAGTTGAATTTTGTTTTTCAACTTTTTCCTCTAACTTGCTCACTTGACTTTCTAAGAGTTCCACTTTCTTCATCAGAATGGGGAGCAATTTGAAACCTTGTTCACATTTATCACAAAGATATATTAAACGTCTTTTCTTCAGCGGTATGCATCTTAGTTCAGAACTCGAGAGGCCAGAACATTTTTCACAAAAATTATGTTTGCAGCCATCACAACATATTCCACTTTCCGTAGAATCGCCACAAGACTCGCAAATATTCATTTTTCGATATTCAGATCCCTTCAGAATAATATTTTTGCCCCTGCACTGGCAAGGAATAAAAGAAATAGGTTTAGTTGTTTTTATCTTGTGAGCAAAAAACGGTCTCTGATAAACTGGCACTGATTGTCTTTGATGGATTATTTCAAACTATCAAATTTATTCATATACGAAATGAATTTTTTCTTTCAAAATTTGGTCAAACTCTTCACAGAACTATACACTCTTACTTCAACAATTTTTGAAAATTTACGTTAGGTATTTCCACTAGAAATAGGATGAAGTATTTTTTGATTGATTGATTGAATACAACATACACAGATACAACATACACAGATGTGTATGTATCACGTAAAATTATCTCCAATTATCGTCCGTAAACGACCTTACAGACAACCATTTTTTTTTTTTTTTTTATTTAAACTAATCTTTTGATTATTTGTTTAGGTATTCCAACAGTGGGCCAGAATGCAGAAGGAAATGGCCATTCCTTTAAAGTTTCAACTATTAGTTTTGGAGAAAGTAGTAGAACATTTGTTCGACAAAGGAGCTCTAGCAAGGAAGTTTGCAATTAATTGTTTAACCACTTTTCTCTCATGTAACACGTTTGGTGCAAATGTAAGTGATCTGTAAGTTTTAGAATATTTATGGCCACTACTTTTTAAAAGAAGCATTTAAACTTTGACGTTTTTGAATTACACAAATTTGCAATAAAATATTTAACATGGTGATTTGTATAGAACATTTACTGTTCTTTTAATTTTTTATTCAAATTTGAAATTTAATTTTTTTTTATGTACAAAGTCGGTAGTAAACATTTCAAATAATAATTTTAACAACTTCACCATTTTTATTTTAATTACAAAATAAAGCTAAAAACTTGAACTACATGATTTATGTGCTGTTTAAAGGACATTTTTGAATCAAATATAATTCCTAGATTTTTGACATTATCTGTTTCACTAAGATTCGCAG
Organism: Agelastica alni; assembly: GCA_950111635.1. NCBI lineage: Eukaryota > Metazoa > Arthropoda > Insecta > Coleoptera > Chrysomelidae > Agelastica > Agelastica alni. Next base: position 10,124,065 of record OX467709.1, on the reverse strand, counting down.
CAGGACTGTAAGAACTACCGAGGTTTTAGTTTATTCAGCATAGTCGGCAAATTGTATAAAAATATTTTGATTAAAAGAGTGATGAATGAAACTAAGAAGATGATATGGGATGTGCAAGCAGGATTTAGAAGAAGATAAGGTCTCTTCATTACGAGGTATAGTCGACAAATTCTTGGCTAGAAGTCAGAAAGTCTACTGCGCTTTTATTGACTTGGAAAAGGCCTATGAGTGGTGAGGAGTGAATTGTGGTCGACATTGTCTATGTATGGGGTGAGCGGTAGTCTAATACGAGCACTGATATCACTTTACGAGGATTCCACTGCTTGTGTCAGGATAAACGAAGATGGCACAGACTGGTTTAACATAGAAAAAGGTGTGAGACAGGGATGTGTGGCTTTGCCATGGCTGTTTAACTTATACATGGCTGATTTTTTAAAATATTTTAAAGAGAGTGCGTATGGATTGAAAATTGATCGCACTAATGAAAGTAGAGGAAGCGAAATATGTATGTAAGAATTGTAGCAAGTGGAAGGTGCCTACTCCTATGGGAAAAAGACCTGACTATATGTATGTATGTTTGTATAGCTACAAACAGTGAGAGCTGAACCCTTGATCCCATAAAGGAGAAGAGAATCGACGCATTTGAGATGTTTCTCTATCGACGCATGCTCAGAATTTCTTGGACACAGAAGATAATCAATATAGAAGTTCTAAGATGTATGAGCAAAGGAAAAGAACTGCTACAAATGATAAAAGAAAGGAAAACACAGTTTCTTGGACATATTATGAGAGGCAGCCGATACGACATCTTGAAACTCATCATTGAAGGGAAAAAGATCCATCAGAATATGCCAGAACTCATGGCTGAAGGACATCCGCAGGTGGTTTGGGCGCACATCAGCAGAGATCTTCCGAGCAGCTGTTTCCAAGACCACACTGGCCATTTGGATCGCCAACCTTCGTAAGGAGACAGCGAAATAAGAAGAATGCCATTTAAAAATTTTGGGGTAATCCTTACCCTTGCTTGGGGTTGAAAGTAGTGGAGTCAAAAATACCAGAAAAGAGTGACCCCCTTTAATCAAAAATCGACGGGTCTGAGCGTTTTTCTAAAATGTTGACGAGGTTCCTGCAAATAGCTCTGTTTCGTTTTCGGATGGCCACCCTGTATAATTTGTTCAAATAATTTACAAGGTTCGAGCATTATGGATAAAGGCCTAAAATTTTCAATTTACATCTTGTCACCAGATTTTAAAATGGGAGTAGTACAGCTATTTTCCATAAACTGGGAAATTTATTTGTTGCCAGTATGTAGCAGAGGTTTTGCCAACCACGCACTTATACTTTTCATTATATAGAGTGAATACCATTTATTCCAGCTGCCTTCTTAGGTTTCAGTTTTTTTACTGCTTCTTCGTATTCAGACTGTGCGACTGGTTGCATGTTGTACGTATCATTTGTTACATTAATACCACTCACACAGTCAGAATATGACTGATACGATGACTTTGTCTTTGAGTAAACAGAGGCAAAGAACGTTGCAAATGCTTCTGCTGTTTCATTGTCCTTTTTTTCTTTATATACATAGTTCCCAATACCATCATTATTATTTTTTGTGTCATTCACAAAATTCCAAAAATTATTTATGTCCATACCTAACCCGTTTTTAATTTTATTAAGATTTTTTCCGTCACGAAAAACGAAACAGCATTTGCAAAAATACCGAGCATGCGCGTTCTGTTGAAGAGTGGAGACGCGTAGCATAGAAATAGGTACTTAGCAACGTGACGTCTATTTGTGTAGTCCATGTGTTTGTCAAAATGACAATTGCAAAAATAACGTGCATGCGCGTTCTATTGTATAGGAGACTCGTAGCATAGAAATACTTAGCAACGTAACGTCTATTTGTGTAGTCCACATATTTGTCAAAATGACAATTGAAAAAATAACGCGCATGCGCGTTCTGTTGTAGAGGAGAGGAAACGCGTAGCATAGAAATACTTAGCAACGTGACGTCTATTTGTGTAGTCCACGTGTACAATGTCCACAAATGCAAAAACAAGCGTGAGAGAAAATATAATACGTTTATTAATAATAATATCTTACAAAAGGAACTTCGTTCCAACTGAGTGTTCCACGACACTAACGCACTTTTTTTATACATATTGTATTTTGCTACACATTCATCAATAATCTTATTCAATTTACCATAAAAAATTTCTGCTGCCATATTAACATTTTTTTCTGTTGTCACATTGGACCAGTCAGTTTCCCTTACCATTTCGCAAAGTCTTTAAAATTCAGCTTTTTTGTAGTTGCATTTGAATTCCTTCAGGTTATGCTTTTGTTCATGTCTATTAATATTTATGTTGATTATAATATTTAATGCGGGCTGATAATAAACATCCTCCATAACAAAAGTGATATTGTCCTTTCTTACGAAGATAATTTATCAATTTCTATTTTGTACAATACAACAAACCTATTTGGTTCTAAACACAGACCTATATTCTGAAAGCAAAAATGAAGGTGACTATTTTGATAATTTTAACTTTTAGCAAAGCAATTTTAGTTGCACTGAAACATATTTTAACTATTAGGGTAAAAAATGTTAAATGTGATAAATGGTGTATAAATAGGTATTTTTAGGTATTAAGGGGTGTAATTACACTGAGAGGCAGCAGTAATAAATAAGACGCTAATCGTTTACAAGTTTATTCTAATATCACAGTGTACACACACCAAAACAACACTACTAACTACAAGTATATATACTTGAAAATACTTGTACAATCTTACGGAGCGTGTGTGCCAAACGAGTGTTCTAGCGAGACTGCTTTTTGGCGCCAGTCGGATCCTCGGGGTACTGGCGCGCCATGAGTGCCATTGGTCAGTGAGTTGTACTGACCAATGCTTCTATTAGATGGCGCTACGCAAAGCGTTCGTTTGTACTTATTCAAGATTGAGGCATGTTTTGATGCCACATATTTATTATAGAAAATTTGAAGTTAAGTGCTTTTTTTATTTACATATCATATATTTTTATAGTTGTCCCTTTCTTCCTTGAAAGAAGAACTAGAAAAAAATAAAGAAGAATTAAAAGCTATGAAAGAAAAATTTAAAGATCCGAAAGTAGAACAATTGATGGCATTACAGAAACAATGGGACGGTATGGTCGAAAATCTCAAAAAAGAGCTTGAACGAGAACTTACCAAAGGAAAAGGTAAATAAGATTATAGATTAGCCAAATTAATTGCCAATTATTTAATTTAATGATTATTATTCGTTACATATTCTAACATTTTTCACAGAAAACGAAGATGTGGATGACGAAAGTATTCCTTTAGATCAGGCCCAAGAAATAATTAGAATGTATTTATCCGATTTTAAATTCAAAGAAGCTATAAATGTATGTAAAGTGGCTGTTAAAGATAACAAGTTTGTTGAAAAATTTAAGTAAGTTACCATTATTGCTTTCCGAGCCTTTAAAGTCGGTATATTGTTGTCAAAAAATACAAAACTAACTTGCCTGCCCTGGATTTGCATGGGTAAACAAATCTAAGTTAAATAATTATTAACATAAAATATAGTCTATGTTACTCAGAGAAAGTGTACGTTTTTATTAGTGAAATGTTTTTAGAATTAGTTCAGTAGTTCCAGAAACTACACCCTACATACATAAAAAAGTCACGGAGTCACCTATCGGATTCAGATTTTCTTATACAGGGTGTTCTATTTGAAAACGAAAGAACGTCAACGATGCATAGAGGGCACCAGGATGGTTCTGAATATACCATATTTGTTGGATCTCACAAGTTTTTTAATCGAGATATAGGGTGTTTTATCAATTTTACTCATTTCTTTGTTGGGTCAAAACTTACGAACCACCCAGTATATTTTTATGATATTTGGTACACACGTTTTCCTTCTTCTATACAAGCGACTTGCCTATCCGTCAGGTGAAAAATCCAGGTCCGGATTAACAATAATTAAACATATTTTTGGGTCTTTAAAAAAACAACCTGTATTTTCTATTTTCCAAAATCCGCTTATATATTTAAGAAGAGCATAAAAAGCTGAATCGAACTGTGTGCTTTTTAGCACATGCGCATGCTCTTTCTCTACTAAATTTCTGAATTTGCATTGAAAGTTTGGTGAATTATGTATGGTCGGATTGCTAATTGCCGAAGCGAAACATGAATTCAAACTAATCCTTGAGCAATAACATATCGCTCAGTGGAAGGCAAATACTGGCTGCAGAACATCGGGACAGCTGATAAAAAAACCTCTCCAGAAGAGGGCAGGCGCACTCTGGACGGTGAACTGGAGTAGGCTAAGCAGCACGCAAAAGCCTGCTCACTGGCCACATCGCACTAAGGGCGCACCTCTTCAAACTTAAGCTGGCGGCTGAGAAAAACTGCCGACTAGAGAAGAGAGCAGCATACATATTCTGTGTTGCTGCCCGATGCTAGCAGTGTACAGGTATCAAACCTGTGGCCGCATGATAATGGATCCAAGTGATCTAAATGAAACAGGGCCAACAGAAATCCTGCGATTTGCCAAAACCAGCAAGCTGGAATTCTGATACCCTGAAGACACAGCGGTAGTCACAAAGGATCAAAAGATCTAGGTGATTTAGGTGCCTATACCAAAGGCCCAACCGCAAGAATGTAATGTAGTCCAGTCAAATAAGACTTTGAAGGTTACAAAAATTCCCATAGAGCTAAAAATTAGTATGAATGTTCAGAATACTATTATAAACGAATTGTGAAAAGTCCCCATCAATCCCCCTTGTGCAAAAAATTTTATGGATGGTAAAAGTTTGCAAAAATGGGTTTTTCGCGTTTTCCAGCTAAACGGTGAGTTTTACAGCAAAAATAGTTCAGTCAAAAATTGTAGATCATCCGATTTTCTACAAAAAATGTATCTACACTTTTTTTCATAAGTATTGTTATTTCCGTGATATAGCGGTTGAAAGAATTGAAAAAAATATTTTATTCATAATATGCTCACGTTTCCACTCCACCTATGAGGTAGTAGTGATCCTTGTGATTCTATTGAATTCAAATTGAGTATTGAAAATGATGAAAGCTGTGTAAATTATGTAATATATAAATGAAAATATAATTTGGAAAAATTATTCATCGGATTCATAATAATCCAATGGAATTTCTTGTGTACTGTCTTCGTTTTCTTCTTCTTCTATTTCTTCATATTCCTGGATACAAATATGTTCTAAAAGTGATGCATCATATGTCTCATCACTGATATCGTAATTATCCTCATCTAGTATCGATTCAAGGAGCACGACTGTCCTTGACAATTGGTACATGCTAAAGAACAAAACAGTCCAACCTTTTTACAGCCGCATTTAGCATTGCAACCTTTTTTGCAATTGCAAAAGATTGTGTTAAGGAGTTTCTCTGGTGCAGGTGGGAGTAACGTATGAATTGGTTTTTTTTTTTCGTACCAAGCTTGATTTAAAATATCATGGTGACTATCAATAAAACATACGAATGTTAATGATCCTGATTTTTCTGTAATAATAATTTTATCACCACACTCCAACTTCAATCGCATTTTAATGGTTCTATTATCTATTGTTGATTTTTTACAAATACTTTTCAATTCGTCTAATGTGAATTGACAATCATCGTTATTTTCAATATACTTAAATATTTCTTTCATCGCAATATTTGTAGCTTCATCTTGAGGACGACCGACTTTACCCCCAGTGGTCGGTTTCAAAAAAGAATTGTAGCAATCGTTATGATACTTAGCCTCGGCAGCGACTAAATCATATTCAAATTCAATTCGAGCAGCAACAGCTTTGGCTACATCATCACAACGAGTTTTAGCTATAGTTAGAATACTGTCTTTGAACGAAAGTGTAGTCACTTTAAAAATCTTACGTCGGTACTGCAGTGCTTTTTTCTTCTCCAACTCTTCATTTAATTCATTGCCGCAAAATAAACAACACTGATTGAAGCAAAATGTAGTTTCACTTACTCGTGTTCTAGTACGAGGAGGACTTATTTTTGATGAACCAGCTTCTTCTTCTTGGCGCCGTCTTTTCACGGCTCTTTCTTGCTACTTTTTCGAGTATAATTTTTTCGACACTGCACGTGAATTTTTACAGATGTCTGGTCTTTCAGGTACTCCGAAAACTCATCACCTCTTTCAATATTTGCATCAATTAATGCTTTCATGCCGCGATCAACACTAACAACTCCACTTTCAGTCAAAGGTTGACTACAAATAAAGCAGAATTGCGACATTTTTTTTAAAAACAGTAAAATGCACAAAATTTGTTACAAAATATAAGCGATAGCCACGAGTTGTCACTACGAAGGAATGCTTACGATTAACAGTATTTTGTTGAGTATGAGACCTTTGAAACGGAGCAGGTATACGAGCATCGCCACGCTAACAATTGAATGGAAGACAGATGTTACTCAAGGCCATGCGACTAAATAAAAATAGGGGCGGAGTTTTTGACGTTCATTTATATTCTAAGAATTTTATAATTTGTATGTATAAGACATAGGGACTCATATGTTTACTCGTATAACGGTTCAAAAATGTATATAAAAGTCCATTAACGTGCATATTACGAATAAAATATTTTTTTCAATTCTTTCAACCGCTATATCACGGAAATGGCAATACTTATGAAAAAAAGTGTAGGTACAATTTTTGTAGAGAATCGGATGATCTACAATTTTTGACTGAACTATTTTTGCTGTAAAACTCAACGTTTAGCTGGAAAACGCGAAAAACCCATTTTTGCAAACTTTTACCATCAATAAAATTGATGGGGACTTTTCACAATTCGTGAATTCTGAACATTCATACCAATTTTTAGCTCTATGGGAATTTTTGTAACCTTACTTCTATTTTAAGGACTAATTTGACTGGACTAATGTGTAGTCGTCGAAAAATTATAATATGACACAATTGAAGAAAGTGAAGAAACACTGGCTAATCTTCAGGCTTATGAATGCAGACAATGTGTTCAATAGAATATCAAAGAACATTGCAGAATTTCTGTAATTTCATGTGGAAAATTGGAAAATACCATTTTTAAATATCCAATGCATAAAACCTCAAATTCAAATTCAGCAAGTTAGTCGACAAAGAACATGCGGGAAAATGAAAAGTACATAGTTTGTTTTAGTTTTTTGTGCTTTTTTTCAAATATTAAAGCAGATTTTGAAAATTCTTAAATACGGGGTGTTTTTTTGAGGAAATATGTTCAATTTTTGTTAATCCAAACCTGGATTTTCCAACTCACTTGGGTAGAAGTAGGAGAATGTGTGTACCAAATATATTGTGAATGAGCAAAATTAATAAAACGCCCTATATCTCGATTATAATACGTGTAAGACCCAACAAAAATTGTATATTCATAACCACCTTGGTGCCCTCTATTTACAGTTGACGTTTTTCCGTTTTCCAATGGCACTAAACCAACATTTAATGTGAATAAATTGTGAGTCATAGAACTTGTTAATAATTTGATTAAGGCGCCATCTATCAGCCAAGTCTTTCAAAAGTTACACGATCACTAACTAATTTGAGGTTTTGATGTTGATAAATTAAAGTAAGTTAATTTTGACAAAGTTTGCTCAATCTGTTTTTTTTTAAATAAATATTTTTAACAAAATATAGAAAAACTTAAAAGTAACCTAAAATAGCCAATAATAAAATTTCAATTTCATAATAAAATAAACTAATTAAAGGTATGTCCTTCCAATTATTTAAACATACGACGTCCATTGTGTCTCCCCGTGACAGCAACTAGCGACCCGTTACACTTGTCGCCAATCAGTTACTGTCTTAGTTGCTCGGGCTCAAAAAAAACTGAGCCCAGCAGTCAGCCTTACTCTGGCATACGTCGGGCATTGGCCCAGGATATAGAGGCTGGTTTGCTCCTCTCCACACAGTCCATAATTAGGGATGTTGATCGGCACCAGATTATGCATGTAGTATCTAAGGGTACCATGACTGGTCAGTATTTGTACTGGTTGTCTGGCATCCTTCCTATTCAGGAGGCCACGGTAATAATTCGATACTATTATCATCAAGATAGCTAGCCATTGTTGCCGCAACGTGTGGTCTGGCATTATCATGCATCAGAGCGAAATTTTCTCCAATGACTGTGGCATATGGAAGCAAAATTGGTCGAAGTATTTCATCAATATACCTACTGGTATTTAAAAAAATTTGCAGCCAAATAAGATCGGTTGTACCTCCGATGCTAATTCTGCAATTGTGCTTCATGTCCGGTACTCTTCACACTCTTACACGTACCAAGTCAGGATCTTAACTTGTGTCTAAAATATTTTGAACATTTTGCCAATATGTTCTTTAGCCCAAGAGAAACAAGCAGTGCGATACTATAAGACGGATATAATAGTCAGTGACTCATTCATAGCTTCGTGGCACGCCAAGAGAAGAAGGGAAGAAAGGAGGTAATTCCAGTGGCCAGAACAATTTCTTTTTAAATGAAATAATTGTTATGTAGGGATTTTTGAAATTGTATAAAACACATTTTTTAAATTTTTATGCAAGTATGACGGACAAAGTTTGTTAGTATAAATCGTATTTGATTTTCTAACATCAAGAATCACAAATTATCAGATACAATTTTAAGTTTATTTAAGTAGTAGGTGTGTACACACTGGGTGATTAAATGTTGAGGAGGAATGAAAAACGTATTTAAGGTGTACAGGGTTCATGTATTCATGGTAGTCGCCAGCCTTCCTAGATTCGAAAACGTTAACACCACCATCCAAAAATCCAGAATTACTACCTATGTGGGTAATAATCAGTCGACGTCCCTTTCCGGAAGGTGATTACAAATCTGTAGAATACCCTTCAAAAATGCTTGACGTGAAGTTGTTACGTTTAAGTCCTGCCATACTTTTGAGCGGGTGTGTACTTCATTTAACCATGTCTCGTCAGTATAATATATGTTTCTTCCTTTAAACCTATGGTCACGTATTTCTTTTAAATATTTTCTTCGCCACAACAGAATCTCGTCTTTTTCGATTAAAAAACTTTTGCGATTTCGCTTTAAATACCGAAAGTTTAAATCGCGCGATGTTCGCTTCAAAACTCCAAAGGATATTTTGGGTAAAAAATTATCAGCATTAACTTCAGCCTTGATTTTATTTAGGATTGGCATTTGGTTTCTAAAAAAAACTGTGCACTTTCCGGCGAATCACATTTTTTGTGATCATCTATAATAACTTTCTTTCTACCACTTCTTTCCTTTTTTTTTCCTTCTTTTTGCCAACTTTAAGTGATCTGAAAACCGTCCAAAAAAAAATTTTGTTAAATTCCCGCACAATTCTGCTGCGTCTTCCGTACACAAATCCGGATTTCGAGCTACAGTTAAATGTCTTTTCACTTTTTGGCAGGCGAGACAAGACTTGTCGAAGCTTCTCCACGTTTCATTTTACTAATTCAAATTTGAAATAATTATTTAACATAAAACTACCCGCAAGCACGACTAAGCAAAAAGTCTCGACCCGACAACGTAATGGACCGTTCAGTGTTGCAACCTCCGCGCGTCCGTCAAAAAATTTCAGTACAAAATTACATGCGTCGACCGCGAACCCCCATTAAAATAGAGGCTGGTTTCAAATGCTCCGTAAGCTCCGATACTCGGGCCGCAGTACATTTGACAACGGTGCGCGCATTTTGTGCCAACATGTTGTGTCGCAATGTAAAACAAGCAGCGGCATTCAATAATTGTTTGTATTATTATAGCCGCTCTTGTACTGTTGTTTCTAAACTAGTGATTGACATCACTGACTATTATTTCCGTCTTATAGTTTAACACCACAGCGGTCTCCTCGACATTAGTGAGCTTCGTGCAAACGATTTATGATGGTCCTGAAAGAAACTTGTGTTCTATGTGTTTGCAACAGCTGAATTTGTAACTCAGTTGCCGTTTATGCTGCTAATTGCAAAAAAGGATGTTAATTATGAATTATAAATCTTGTGCATTCTGTGTGTCTCAGATATATCTCCAGTTTCTACATAATGGGCGGTCAAACGGAAAATTGCCGAGCACTACTTACTAGCATGCCAATAACTCCCCAGCAGTTTAAATGGTGACTTTTTATGTGCAATTAAAAAATTCATGTGATTCACTTTTCACATTTTCTGCAGTGCTTGAAACCGTTAAAATATGAGAAACAAAAATATGTTTTTTAAAATGTTAACTTTTTTTGCAAAAGTAAAAACATCAGAAAATATAGTGACATTCAATGTGGTTTAAAAATACAAAATATGAACCAACTTATTATAGAGAACTTGTATAAATAAAATATGTTACTTGAAGATTTGATAGTAAAAAATAAATATACTTTTATACCTTTTAGGGAAAAGAGCTCCATCCCAGACGAAGACTTTTATATGGGAGTTTTTTATGCCATATTTTTCGATGTTTCTAAAATCATAGGTCAGCTTGAAAATTACGAGTTTGTCAGTGTAACAGAAAAAGATTATAGGGATATGGAAAATGCATCATCAAAAATAGATGTTTTAGAACAATGTATAAAATATTTGGAGGAAATAGACAAAGCTATAGATATGTGTGTTGAGTTATTGGAAACAACTTCAATTACTGATATGCAAGAATCCATTGAGTTCTTTGTAGCTGTTTATCAATTTAATATTGACAGAGCTTCAGATGGAATACTGGGTAAATTGTTTTAAATTATACTCATAAATAAATTTTATAGATTTTAAAATATTTTAAATGTCATAAGCAACAGGTACATACGGTCTTAAAAGTGCTTGACGACACCATATATAATAATCAATGCTTTGAGAAGATACAGCTATCAAAATAGTAGGACAATCAATTCATACATACCAAATAACACTGGTCTGCAAAAAAAATATGCATAATTATTATAGATTTGATACTTCTAAAAAGAAATGAGTATTAAAAATTATGTATAATTACTTGTAAATAGTATTTCACTTTGCGGTTGTTTTCATTTTTTTTTGTTTCCGAGAAAATTATGGCACACTTCTACTAAAGTGGTTCATGCTCTTTTTTCAGCTCCATTGAGCCCAGCTTTATTTATATGGAGGGATGGAAGAAATATTTTTTCACTTTGAACTCTGCAAGTCCTTGGTATTTTGTAACTACAGCAAAATTAAATTTAAGTGTTTTTTTACACATACTAGCAAGTTATTAGATAGTTTATTTGATTGCTCTATTGGGCAATGCCAGACAAGCGATTCGACATCTGGTGGACAAATCTGAACTATAATTAGTCAGTAGTTCGGTTTATTTACATAAGAGATAGTGCTTTGCTTTCAGCAATTATTAAGGTATTTTTGATTGATTTCAAAGTTTCAATGAGTCGGTATTGTTCAGTGCCTCTTCTTAATTCCTGGGAGAAAAAAAATCCTGGACTTTTGTTCCATTTGTTTCGAAACCCGGGCAATGTAAGGAATTGTTGCCAATTTTGGGTCAGGTCTTAAAATCCTGCATATGGTTTCCTCATTCAATAGAAATAAAAAATAATATGCCCAAGTGTTTCGAAGGTTTTCAGGATGTTCGTATTGTTCTAGATTGTACAGAAATACATATTCGGAGACCAAAGTTGCAGTTTAAAATTTTACTCCAAGTATAAATCCCACAAAACAGTAAAGTTTATGACAGGTATATCACCTGGTGGAATTACTTTCATTAGTAAACCATATGGAGGTCGTATATCTGATAAGTTGATATTTGATCAAAGTAATTTAATCACAAAATTGACAAGATCAGTTAATGCAATTATGGTAGACAAAGGATTTATAATTGATGATTCATGTGAAATATTCAAAATAAAGTTGATAAGACCAACTTTTCTGACAGACAAAAAACTGAGTACTGAAGACTCGAAGCTGTTTGACCTGTCCCCAATTATAAAGGTGTTTTGGGGTGGTGAAAAAATTCCTATAATTTTGTAAGTTTAGCATTGACAGGTCAACGGTATGTTGATTTAGTTTAGATCTCTTAGTATGAACCTGGATAGGCGCTTTCAGAAGAAACTTTTTATTTATGCTAGGTAATACATACATACAATTACGCTTTTTTCCCGTAGGGTTGGACAGAGACCATTTATTTCCACTTGCTATGGTTCTTACATACGTCTTTCGCTTCTTCTACTTTGCTTTCATACATGCTCGTCAGTTGCTGGTACCTACTCTTAACCTGGCCCTTATTCGAAACAATTTCGATTTGATCAAGATTCTTTTGCATAGCACGACCTCTACTGACTTGTCCATTTACACTCGCATTCTTCTGTCAAACTCAACATTCACTGCCATACATAAGTGTAGGACCAGCACTCCTCTATACATAGCCAGTCGTGCCTTTTTGGATAGGTTCTGGCTGCTTATAAAGTTATGCAACGCCTCATTTATTCGTTTCCCAGCCAAACTCCCTTCGCTCAATATCACAGTCATACTTTCCGTCTTTCGTAATTCTTGATCTCAAGAATACAAACTGTTTTACTTGTTTCACTCCTCGCTTTCTTCTCCTTCAAAAACTATTACTTTCGTCTTGCTTACATTCACTGTCATCACTTTGATTTTTAGGACATCATGCATCATATTAACCATCGCCTGCAACTCCTTCTATAATGATAATATGACCTGATCATCGGCGTAAAGGGGGCATTTGATGATCAAATTATTTGTTCTCGATCCATATGCACTCTCTTTCAAATCTGTTAAACAATAGTTTATACATACATACATATAGTCACGCCTTTTTCCCGTAGTGGTAGGCAGAGACCACTTTCTTCCACTTGCTACGGTTCTCACACACATCTTTCGCTTCTTCTACTTTCATCAGTGCCCATTCACACTCGCCTTATAAATATGTTTCGTCAATATTCTTTTATCCATCCTCTCTATGTGTTCAGCATTCCATTATCTATATTTCTTCTCATCAATTTCATTTGTGCTCTCTTAATCAATACCTTTGCCGATGATGCTGAGTAAGCTAATGCCTCGGAAGTTTTTGCAGTCCTGTTGCAAACCTTTTTCTTTGCAAGTAGTACGATAACGACCTTGTACCTGTCTCCTGGTACGCTGTTGCTCCTCCAGCAAAGGTTAAAATGGCGGTACAGCAGACTAGCAAGATAATGCACCTATAAAAGCAGGGTTTTTACTAATTTTTTAGAAACGGAAGGCTTGAGTATTTTATATTGGCCTATTTGTTCACCTGATTTAAATCTAATAGAACATTTATTGGAATATTATAAAAAGAAAGATTAGAGGTCGTCGGAATAAACGGGTAATGCAGATAGAGTGATTCAAGCAGTATTGGAGGAATAGCAGAATTTGTCCAAAACAGAAATTAATAACTTAATAGAAAGCTTGCCTCGTTGAATTCGTACTTGTATTGAGGCTATAGGTGGCAATACTTTTTTTATGTTCTGGTTCCCACCAAAAGGGATATCCTGTAATGCTCAGAGAACATCGTGAGAATCAAGGGAAAAAAGGTAGGAATTGGTGTTCTTAAATTTCTGGAGGTTTTATGCCTCGGGAAACACCTCCCCAGGCAATGTGTTCCAAAATCTCGATGTTAGTTGGATGAACGAGTCTTTGGAAAGAGATGTTCTGCAGGTCTCAAAAGTGACCATGAAGGGGTGTGAAGACTGAAAATATCTATAAAATAGACACAAATCGCTAACTTTTCTAAGGCGTTCCAGAGAAGTGAGCGAGTTTGTAAGTGAGGCATCACTGATTGTTGAATTAACAAAAAGTGATTTTTCTTTCTTAAATTGCAACTTACATTACAGTATTAATTTAGGAAAACGAAAATTATGTTTCTCTTTGGATGGTCTGTCGTTCTCCACAGTCGCAAGCGTTACTTTCGAGTTTCCCCCATTTATGGAGAGAATCTGCACATACGCCGCATTCTGTGCGGATGCGGTTTAGGCAGCACCATGTTTTTCTTGGTAGAGCAGAGCCAGGAACTGTTTCGTTTGTACGGATGTTGTTGTAGGTGTCAGGAGATACTTTATTCCGCCATTCTTGTGCCCATACGTGTTCCAGAGTGAAATTTTTTGCGGTGAGTGCTGCAGCAGTTTGAACAGAAGGTTTCCTAGAACGTAACCTCTCACCTAGTTGGGCGATGTCTTCGTGAATTTGGAGCTCTTTGGTATTATACATTTTTGTAATGTTTTCATTTTTTTTTGTATTAAAATATTTGGATAAACTACTATTCATTTTCTTATAACATATTGTGTTCGAACAGGAGATAATAGGTAATTCCATGTTAATTTGCTTGTGTGGAAGGAATTGATCTATGTCTACCGCTCCGGGATAAAAGCGTGACTATATGTATGTATATATTTTTGTCTCAGGTGAAGTCGAGCACTTTTCATATCTAATATATTTATATAAATAAATAAAATATCGTATATACCTTACTTATCTCTACTGTTTTGTCATCTCAAAAACATTAATACATCTTTAATACATGTAATACTTATTATTTTTAGCAATGTTAAGAGTGATGCAAAGAACAGAACAAGAACGAAAAGATGCCATAATTGTAGCTTTTAAAAGGATTTATTTAGTTTCTGATTCACAAAATTTAAAGTAAGTACTTTAGTTCATCGCTAACATTAACATTAAAAATAGTAAAAAAAATGCTGTTTTCACATCAGACTACTAAGATGGATCAGGTTATGGCAACAATGATAAAATCGCAGGTTCTCTGTATGTGTATTTAATAAGTATTTACTACTATAGGTGTGTAAACGGTACAAAGTATATTTCTTACAGCGTGACATTACATTTATTAGACATAACTATATTGACAGTTGACAGAAATATCAATGACAGCGTTAGGGGTGTTTTACTTAAATATATAAAAACTACAAATAAATCATTTTTCATTTTTGAACTTGTGCGTTTTTAGCGATCATTGTTCGGTTGTCGTCCAACGTCTCATTCGTCTAGTTAAAACTCTTCCCGCAATCAACTTAACTGATCTCCAGGAAATCATCTCTGACTGGATATCAAAAGGTACTTTAGACAACAGTGTTATTGAAATGTTATGGCAAATCGTAACTCAACGTATTTCTTCCTCCATTGAAGACGAAATAGTGTCTGTGGTGTTACTAAGGATGGCAGCACTCGGAAGAAAAAGTATCATTTCAAGGAATATCAATTTGATAACTGGAATTGCATTTGGTGAAAGGTAATATTAAATCTGGTAAATTAGTAAATAATTATTTACCTGTACCTAACTTTTGTCTTCTTTTTACTGTTTTTAAGATGCAACTTTTGTTTTTACACTTCAAAAATGGTTTTTTAAAAAAGAACGAATTTTACAAAATTGAGATATTTAATGCTCGAAATGAAACATAAATCTGACTCTTTATTACAATTACGTGAATTTATATAATTTTACAGAAAATGCAACCTAAACAATATTTTTATAATAGGTCAGCGGATTCTGTTTCTTAACTCCTCCGGGGCTAGACGAAAACTATGGGGTTTAGTCCAGAGTTTGAGATAAGAGGGTAGCTCTTGAGGTCCCGTTGTGAATCAGGATTATCCCTTTGAATTTCTTTTGGTTTTATTCGTTGTCTTCTGGTGTAATACTTGAAGGCAGTGTACACAATGGCTAAAATTACTATAAAGTACAATAAAATGGTGTAAAAACTGGTTTTTTGAAAATGTATCATGGGTGAGTTTATTTCTTCTGCTTCAGATTTGTCCTGCTGTAAAACACTTTGTATTTTGGTTAGTTCATCAAGTTTGATAGAGTCTATTTGTACAGTTTTTGAAATTGGTTTGTTAACTATTGTTTTAAGGTTATCACTAAAATTTAAAGTAGGCAGTTCAATATTTCTAAAGTTCGAAATTTTGGTTTCATAAGTTTTTAATAACACATCGTTTATTTGCACTTCACAATAATTATTGAGTTCGATTAAATAACTACCTTCCAAAGGTATATTGTCTAGGCTTTTTCCACATTTTTGAATGTTAACTAAACTGTAAGTGGTAATTACAATCCATTGGTTTCTTTCAATTTTCTGAATTTTAACTTCGTTGACGTAGGCTTCTATTTGTTGGCAGTTTTGAGTGAATTTTGAATATTTAAGAAGTTGAACTTCGCAGGGAGCATTTGGAGAGATGTTTAAAGTTTGGACATCTCTACAGAGAAATTCTTCTTTGGTTATTTCTTCGCATTTAACGTCGGTAAGTGCGTACTGTTACTCGTTCAAAAGTAGAAATTTGGATCGTGGGATTATAGCTTTAAAGGTTTTTGAGGAAGGTGTTGGTAAGGAATAAAGGTGGTAGTAGTTATAGTCGGTAATTTCTACTATCGGTATTTCTAATATAAAAACAATTTTATTAGATTTACTATAGCTCTTTACATGAATTATTTTTTCAAGTAACAAAATATTATCAAGTGAAATTTCAAATGGAAATTTATTGTTAGTAAGAATTTTGCTAACCGTTTCCTTTTTGGCTACCAATTCGCTTGGGTTTGTGATTGAATTATGAAATGTATTTATTTTTGAAAAACTAATGGCTACTTCCAATTTTTCTAAGATATCGTAAATTATCTGAAAACTTATAGAAAATTGTGAAACTAGTCTTTCTAAAGCAAAATAGTGAAAGGTTTCTACTTTTTCAAACTGTATATTTTTTATTTCTTTTTGTATTTCCTCAATTCTTGAATTAAGTATTAATTGATTATTAAATAAGATATTGGAATTATTTTTAAAAGTTTGTATAGTTGAGTTAAGCAGGGTAATTTGAGTATTGATTAATGTTTTTATTTTGTTTTGGTTGTTTGAAAGAGAGAAAATAGCTTTGTCATATCGTTCTGCATCGTTTTGATCTAGGTTGCCTGTAAGAATTTTTATTGCTGAGCCTAGTCCATCAAAGAGTGATCTTTTTTGCTTTGTGTTCCAAACAGGGTTTAATTGATTTAATTGAAAATCAATTTTGTTTTCAATTATCTGAACCATGTTATAAGAATTATAAAATTCGTTTGCAAACCTAAAATTTTTATTAGATTGCGTAAGGGAAGTATTTAATTGAGTTTTTAACGACAAAAAGTTTTCAATTATATTTGTTAAATCATAAGTCTGTATAAAGGTCCAATAGTCAGTTTGAATTTGTGTAGTACCTAAATGGAAGGGAAGAAGTCCGGGATTTTTGTTTAAATTATGGAATGTTGGTCCATCTGGTCTTGCATTTGTTGTCCAGAAGAGGAACCTGTAATAGGGGGTTTTTTCAGTTCTTTTATGTGAATAATTTCTTTGTTAAAAGTGGTTTTGGAACTTTTTAGTACCTTTTTGGAAATTTCCACACGATTTTTGTCTAAGGTTTTAGTAATTTCGTAAGGTCCTAGAAATCTTTTGTCTTTTTTGTTACGTTTTTTGGAGTTTTGTTTGTAAACAGTTTGTCCAATTTTAAATTCGGGGTTAATTTCGCCTTGGTCATTTTTGTTCATAACTACATGTGCCTTTTTTTTAATTAATTTGTCTTGTACGTCTTTGTATACATATTTAAGTTTTTCTTTATGACTGTTAACGTAGTCAATGTAAAAATTATGATTGGAGAAAATTTCATTAGGGTTTCTTGTATCGGTGTGTCCGAATGTAATAATAAAGTTTGAAATAGTATTTTTCATATTTTTCCAATAGTAGTTTGTTCGTAATTTTTCAAAAGTTTCATTTATACCTCTATGTGTGGTTTTTCCTTCATGGTAGTTTTTACTAAAATAATTTGTTCTTCTATTTCCGATACAGTGTTAAGTAGTTTGGTGCATTTAATTAGTTTTGGTCCATTTTCCGAAAAATGTTTTATGTAGTGTTAAAATCTCGGTATAGATTATCTTTGTTGAAATGTAGGTAAAAAGTGTTGTTAAGGTCGGTAAATTCTGTTATAAATTCAAATATAAATTTTTCGTTGTCTACTTCCGGTATTTTAACTTTAATTATTTTGTGATTTTCGTAAGTGTCGTGGGAAACGTCAATTTTTTGTGTTGTGTTGAGTCGTTAGAAGTGGAAGGGTTGTTTTCCCAGTTGGGTTCAGGGGTAGTCAGAGCATGTCTTTCAGGGGTTTTTACTGTTCGTGTGTTTGTCAAAGGAGGTTTTATTTGTAAATCAGATAGCACTTTAAGTTTTTGGTTACTCTGTTTACTCGTGGACGGTTGGGGTTCTTTTGGAAATTCTTTGGCAAGTTCATGTAAAAATTCTAAAATTTCGTCACTTGAGTCTCCTGGATTATTTTGAATTGATTCATATTCTAAAGCATTAATGGCTATACGGGATAAACAATCGGCATTGGTATTGTGTTTGCCTTTCTTATACATGATTTGGAAGTCATATTCTTCTAATTTCAATCGCATTCGAATTAGTTTTGAATTTGGTTCTCTTAAACTAGATAACCAAGCTAGGGGGCGATGATCACAATAAATGAGAAAACGTTTACCATATAAATATGGGCGGAAATGTTTGCATGCCCAAACAATAGCAAGCAACTCTTTTTCAATTGTTGAATATTTTGTTTCTGTTTCGTTAAGAGTTCTCGAGGCATAAGCCACAGGTCTGTCGTTAGGTACCGTTCCTTGTGATAAAACTGCGCCGATCGCGAAGTTACTAGCGTCTGTTGTTAATATGAATGGTTTGGAAAAGTCTGGATATTGTAATACGGGGTTGTTGGTTAAAATTTCTTTACATGTTTTAAAACAGTCAATAAAGTCTTTGTCGTGGATTATTTTTGAGCCCTTTTTAAAACATTTGGTCATTGGTTTCGTTAATTTAGCAAAGTCCGGTATAAATCGTTGGTAGTAACCTAATAGTCCAAGAAAACTTTTTATTTCTGTCTGTGTTTTAGGAATGGGAAAATTTTTTATGGCTGATATTTTATCTGGGTTTGGTTTTACGCCAGAAGGGGTAATTACGTGACCTAAATACATTACAGATTTTTGTAAAAATTCTGATTTGTCGAGCTGAACCTTTAAATTTTTTTGTCATAATCTGTCAAATACTGATTTGAGCCTTGTCAAATGTTCTTGAAGAGAACTTGAGAAAATTAAAATGTCGTCGAGGTAGACAATACATGTTTCGTCTGTAAGTCCTCTCAAAACGTTATCCATGACACGTTGGAATGTGGATGGGGCATTTTTAAGCCCAAATGGCATTCTTTTAAATTGAAAATGACCTTGGGGTGTACTAAAGGCTGTCTTTTCAACGTCTTGTGGATCTACCTCTATTTGGTGAAAACCACTAGCAAGGTCAAGTGTAGAAAAATAATTCGCTCTACCTAGTCTATCTAAGATTTCAGTAATATTCGGTAGGGGATATTTATCGCCGATGGTCCGTTCGTTGAGTTTTCGGTAATCGATTACACAACGCCATTTACGTTTTCCTGTAACGTCCAGTTTTTTGGGAACTATCCAAATGGGGGATGAAAAAGCTGAAGTGGAATTTTCAATTATGCCATCGTTTAACATTTTGGATACCTGTCTTTTTACTTCTTCTCTATGTACCTCAGGGAATCTGTATGATTTAGTGTATATAGGTGAATCGTCTGGTAGTCTAATTTTATGTTTAATTGTGTTCGTGAAACTTAGGGGGATGCCGTCACAATAAAATATGTCTCTATATTGTAGACAAAGTTTTCTTAAAAGTTATTTTTCTTCTTTGTTGCAATGGTCAAGTCTTATATTTTTTAAATTTTCTTTAAGTTTATTGTCGTGAAAAATGTTTAAGTCTGAGTTAGAGTCAACTTCCATTTTATCAAAAAAATTAACTTCAATGGAATTTAAAAGTTCTACATCGAAAGTTTCATGAATATCTAATTTAACAGGATTTTCATTTATGTTAGTAATTGTGGTAATAGCAAAGTTATTAAAAATGTTTACTAGTGCTTTAGGCATTTCAAGTCCTTTACCAAAGTTTTGATAATTAAGTATTCCTAATCCGTTTTTGTATTTAACGGGTAATTTGATAATTTTTGTACCGTCGAGAACGACGGTCGTTCAACAGTAATATTTTTCCGACAGTCGTAGTGAGCGGCTGTCATACATTTTCTTTTTCTACGGCGATTAAATCTCGCTTGTTACTTGCAATAAGTTGTATTCGTTCAGTTTCTTTTCATTAGTTAGTTTAAACTCCTATTTTTCCACGGCTTTGATTTAATTTCATTGCTTGCAGTAATTCAATAGTCGGTACAAGTGCATTGTGTTTTTGAAGATAGAAAAACCTATATTTTGTGTTAAATAAAACCTTTAAAAAACCAGCCAAATTGTGATTGCTTCCAAATTTTCGTTTAAAATTGTGTTTGTTATGGCGATTGTCACTATAAGTTTAGTCCAAATAATACATATTTCCATTTTCACTTCGAAACTGTTTTATCTGTCTGAAATAATGTCTCCTCCAGCAAATAATTTCATCTTTTTCGATTAAGAGCGATTTTCTATTTTGTTTTTCCCAGTTGAAATTCATTTATAAAAGTTTTCCATAATTTCTTTCTACTTATCGTTGGAGACATATTTTGGTCTTCTTTCAAGGCTCCTAGAATTTTGTCGAGGGTTGGTATTTCTTTCTTGAAATAAAACGAATGCACTGTTCTTCCAATTCCAAGTTTGTAGTCTTCATCGATATGCACAGTATAGGTGGTTGGTGAGCCCCACTTTTTCCTTCACTCCTTAATTTATATATTGATGATTTTAAAACTCCTGCACATTTCCACCACATAATCAACACTATACAACGGATTTTGGTGTTTGGGCGTCATGTACATTAAGAATAATAATATTTTTGTTAACGGACAATAACATTGCTCACTCGTTTCACTGGAACGAAAACTGAAGTAGCCATTTTAATTGACACACTAGGTATAAGTGACGATACAACACTCAGCAAGAGGCATACAGGCTTTGACATTTATATATCAGGTAGTAATATTTGGTGTATTTACACGGTTCTACCTCAAAGATACAAAGTGCGTGCGCTTTACATCCTCCTATCATTTGAGATCACCCTTTCACCTGGGTACTGGACAATAAACATTGAGTGACATTTTTTGTAAACAAAGAGGTTTAATTTCCTAATAACGTTAATAAAGGAACCCATTTTTTAACTAGTTGGGAAAAGACGTCTTTCGTCACCCGTAGCAGTTACAAAAAAAGTCACTTTATATTCCAAAATTAGAAAAATACATTTTCCACTTATAACCAACCCAATTATTTATGACTATCATAACAGCCCTCAGAAAATGATTTATTACTCCGTATCATTTTGAAATAGAGTATTTTTTACTGATTATTTTGTCTTTAAATTGTGCAACTCACTCCCTTGTGAAGAACAGATATCACAGAATTTTATATTTATTTTTTTCTTTGAAGGGGTAGAGACAATATGCAATTACTAGCTGTTTGCTGTCACTTTTTATCGGTAGCCTACGAAAAAGTTGATGTCAATAGTCCAAATTGTCCTTTCAAAATAAAACCTGACGAAAATTGTTTCAAATTGTTAGAAGAAATCTTGGAAGATTTATTTTTCAAAGATAAAGAGTTTTATCATGAAGCTCTCTACTCTGGATTAGATTTCGTTTATAAAGTAAGAATCTATGTAATATTATGTTTTCTATTTTTGAAGCGAAACTTCTATACGCGCGCTGGGAGTAAAAATTCAAGGCCGCGTCACACGAGCTAGAGAGTCGAAAATGTGTAACGATTCATAAGACTGTGACACTAGATACCTGCAGTCATAGAAGCACAGAGTTTTCAGTCTACTATGAAAATATACTTACAAATATTTAAAATAGCGATGTAAAATCGGGTTTATATTAAGACGCAGCAGTTTTCCTTCAACAGTACCTGAGAACTCTGTAACGTAGATATTTTATAATTTCAATATATTTATTTTAATCTGATATTGTATTTTACATGATATACTCATGAAAATTTATTAATATACATACCTATTGTAACTGGAAATTAAGTTGAAAACTTTAACTTCACTTTCACAGAATATGTATTAAAATATTAATACTTTTTTTTATATTTTAGCCGTTTAAACGTTAGAAGTTTCCCTTCTAATATGCGCACACAGTGCATAATTAATAATTATAGTCCAAGTGCCCACATAAACATGTGTCTACTTTATATAGTCATGACATGCAGGTATTTGTCCTTAGTGAGATCCAACCGCCAGAATGCTATCAAACGGGTAGATTTTTGTAATGAAAAATATGCACAGTTGTCCAATATACATTAAGAAAGTAGGAAAAAAATGTTGGAAAGGTCAATGAAAGATAAGAGGTTGCCAGAAGGTCAAAAAGTTGCTACATTTGCAAAATATTTACATGTAAAAACATAGTTCTGTCATTTTGCACAGTAAAAGTTTATTTAAAAATAACTTATTTACAAATTGCCAGCCTATGTAGAAAAAAAATCTAAAACTTCCATTTTAATTGTGAAAAAATTTGGCTCTGCAACTGGCTTGCCTTCAATTATTTGTCCCGGTCTTGAGATCCAAATATATATATGGCTGAAACATCTGCATGTTTTTATTGCTATACTTAGGGAGATCAGATTCAGGTAATCACGATGCATATAAAAAAAATTATTGTACGCCGCACAGTGGCAGAAAAGTATAGGCGTCCGGTCAAAACTAAATAACTTTTATAATAAGCCTCCAGGAACATTCAGCATTCAATCATTTAGATAACATCTGTTTAATATTTTCTATAATTTCGGCAAAAATTAACATTTAATTAGTTTCTGAAGAACAGTACATGTGAAATATGAGTGTTTTTAAAGCTTCCGTAAACTCTAGCAATAAATAACATAAAAGAGACATTCAATACATTCTTCTCTACTAGCAATAAAATAAAATTTCGGTAGGGCTTGGACATTAAAAAAAACTAAGGTCGCTGATGAACAATTACCATTTAAGTTTTATCAAATAAACGTAATATGTATATACCTGTGATAAAATTAACATGGTGTAATGGTGTGGACTGAATTAGCTCACTCATTCACTACCATTTCAAGGGCAGCGGGATAAAGTTTAGGGTTTTTCTTGGGTAAAGTTACCCTGGTTGCCGTTCTGCGCATAGTTATCGAATTTGCTGGAATAATTTTTTTTTCCATTTGTAATATTTCTGAGACGCACTCCCCTGTGACCTGGAACCACATCAAAGTGACATGGTTGTTTGCTGCCTGTTGTCTCACAATCCCAAGTCAGCTAAGACTCACAAGTGTATGACTTCAAAGCTTTTAATACTGCTTGGCTATCTGATAGAATATAGATTTCTGCCGGTCGGGTGTCCTTTTCGAGGCACTCCTGGGCACATATCTCTATGGCATGTAATTCTGCTTGAAAGATGTTTGGGGTTTTACCAAGGGGTTTTAAGAGCTTGAAATTCGGCACTGTAACACCCACTCCAACCCTTTTATCCATCATGGATCTATCCGTGTTGCACACCGATGCTTCCCTTTCTAGTTGAGGTCCGGTCCCTGTGCGAATTTGGTGGTTGTTTATGACCACTTTGAACTGCATTTCGAATTTGTACCTAACTGGCATAACATCCGTCGGCTTAGACATGGATTCTAGGAAAATATTTTCCAAAATCTTTATGTCCAATCAGATTTTCTGCTTTGATATTTATTGTCTGGCTCAGTCTGAAGGCACTGATTGCTGCTTCTTTCATTATTAATAATAGTAGGTTCAGCATTACCTCTACGGCTGCAGTAGGGCACTTGAATATTGTCCCTGTGATTCCCAGACAAGCTAGCCTCTGCACTTTCTTCAGCTTACCTTCCTTGTGCCAAAATTTGTTGCATTTTTGGCCACCATATCAATGAGGCATAGGTGACCATGGGCTTGATGATCGTTTGGTATGAACAGTATATCATTTTTGGTTTCATACCCCATGTATTGCCGCTGTAGCTCTGGAAAGAATGTGGTTGAGTTGGCTGTTCCATGTTAGTTTTTGGTCGATTATTACACCCAAATATTTAACTTCTTTGGAAAATCGGCGTAACCATGAGTCGTGAAACCAGAATCGTGTAGCTTAACTATCACGTTGTCTACAACCAGTGACCACAGCAAAGGCCCCTTTGGGACAAACTTTTTAACTGCCATTTTGACTGTCTCTCCCCCAAGAGTCGCCACAATGATTCTACTTTTAGCATTGATTGTATCCATCCAATCAGTGAGGTGTTTATGTTTCTTTCCTTAAGTGATCTAGTTATGGAGGCATGCGAGGTGTTATTAAAAGCACCCTATATGTCGATGAAGGCCATTTTTTTTTCCGCGTTTGTCTGTATGCAAAAAAAACTGGGAGTAACTAAATATTGTTATTATGTTATGTTTACAGGTATTAGGTCTCTATAAAACGTAATTAATCCGTACGCAAAAACGTAAAAAAACCGACTTCAAAGACTTATATGGTTTTCTCGTGGGCCAAATTGAATTGAAATGGGAAGCACCAGCTTTCAAATAAAAAAGAATCATTAAAATCGGTTCACCCAGTCGAAAAAAAAAATACAGTCGAATTTAGAACCTCCTCCTTTTTTGAAGTCGGTTAAAAATACAACTGATACACCCGGTATAAACCAAATATATTTTTTCTTTGTTGTTGTGTTTGTATAAAAGATTTTTAGAAAAAGCGATCAAAGTTCTTACAATTGAAAATGGATTTTTGTCTTTTCTACTTTTTAACATAGGCTATACCAAATCAAATTGCGCTATACCTTATCAAATTTTTCATCGCAAAAATCAACCTGTTCGATCGCTATTTCACCTTATAATCTTCCGCGCTGCCTTATGGCCGCTGAATTTTACTTAATACTATACCAGAGGATGTACATGCAAAAATTGTGACTATACCAAGTAGACACTTTTTATGTGGGCAGCTCTCCGACTATTATGCAGTTCATCGAAGCACGTTTTGTTTAAATCTAAATTAAAAAAAAAGCATGTATTACCAATATTTTAAAATTAATTGTTTATAAGCATTAAGAGATTAGTTAACGATTTTCGTTTCATTGTAGTTAAGCTCCAAACCCGAAGCAATCGCAGATCAACTGATACAGAGTATAGTTTCAAAACTTACCAAGAAAATACAGGAAAACTCCGATTCCGAATTTCCTCAATATGCTTTAATCCGATTGTGTCAATTATGCGGTTTCTTGTCAATCAAACAGTTGGAATATATGGATGATACCGTTTATAAAGAATTAAAGAGACGACAAAATGTAAGAGAAGAACAAAATAATAAGACTAAAACAAAAAAAAATAAGAAAAAAAATAAAAGAAAGTCTATGACTGCTACAGCTGCATTCGAAGCATCAAACTTAAACGTTAGCATGGTGAGTAAATTCTTAAGGATAACATTCTCGAATATAGTTTTTGCAATAAGATGTTTACGGTGATTATACTACGTGTCTTTTTCTCATTTTTTCTTAATATTTTCAGGGAGATAATGAAAATGTTATGGAAGGTGCTCAAGCTGAAGATGCAGACGCTGATTATATTTTGAACACTCTTGAAAAATGTATAGTTACCGGAACTGGAATGTTGGCTCA
Source organism: Agelastica alni (assembly GCA_950111635.1). NCBI lineage: Eukaryota > Metazoa > Arthropoda > Insecta > Coleoptera > Chrysomelidae > Agelastica > Agelastica alni. The sequence goes on along the minus strand of OX467709.1, from coordinate 10,098,465 downwards.
AATGTCGTCATTAATTATTTATATTTGCGAGAGACCAAATATTTATAAATTAGAAGAGTTACAGTTTGCCAGTGTCACTGCTTTATCAAGGTAAGAAGTGTTACGAAATGTTTTTAAAGAGATACCCAATGTGTTACGAGAGAGAAACTCTACCCCAAATGTGTAACTTATATAACCTAATAAAATGCTGATTTAATCAAAAGCTAAGATTTAAATACTAGAAAAGAATTTTTAAAATCTTTTTAACTAATTGTATGAAATAAATAAAAATCAAATGCTGATGATTAATACTAATTCGGGTCGGTAAACAAATCAAATTTAGTGTATTTTACGTTTTCTTATTTAAATATTCAAATTATTTACTAACTAATTAATTTAAAAAAATATATCAAAATACTATACTTAGGGTTCCGTGACTACTTGATTTCACGATTGGATTAAATTTGAGGGATTGTATAGGTCAGTTCACGGATCTATACAACCGTATTTTTTTTGTGAATATATCAAACTGACTGGAAAAAAAACTATAATTACTAACCACGTGAGGGCGCCAAGGGATTTTATTGAAAATCACTAAATATGAATTGACCCCCAAACAAATCCAATCGTATTATTTTAATTTAGTACCATAATACGAGCTAACTAATTGAAGTATTTAGGCTTCAAGGCTGTGCAAAACTTCGTTCTTATCTCTCAGAAACAATTTAAAAAACTGTGTACTGTGCATACACGTTTATTAAAATAAAAAAAAATGTTTACAAATTTTTTAAAGAGATACACAATATAAAAATATGAATTTAAATAGTAATAGTAATATCAAAAAATGAAAAGATTATCCAATTCTCCTCTTAAAGTAATTGCTGACTTCTGAATTTTTGTTCAATATTATAAATCCCATGTATTGTGCAGCGTATTTAACGCCAGTCGATGAACAAAAATTTTCGATGCTAGCCGGTAACTATAAAACAACCAACAAAAACCGGCTAACAGAGAATAGGAAAAGCCATGGAAGCCATCGGCAGCAGCGAAGAACATCCGACAGGAAAAAGCAGCTGACAGAAAAAACGACCAGTCATGGGAGCCGTCTACAGCTCTATGCAGGAAAAGGCATCCAGGAACAAAAACGCATTCAGGAAAAAGTCTCCAGTAAAAAAAACGTCTCCAGTCAAAAAGACGTCCCCAGTCAAAAAGTCCAGTAAAAAAGGTCGATTACTAAAAAAGAAATGTCACTAAGAATGATTTTCGGCTATAATATCTAATATTAACGACGAAAGTCTCCGGCTTAAAATATTTTAATATATTATAAATCAGCCAAGTCGTTAATGTTAAATTACATTTAATAGCGAGATCAAATACTTAAAATTTAAAACTATTCTTACCATTTAAATTACACACATAGAACTTCAAGTATAAATAAAAATGCGCTCGACCTTTTTAACTACTGAATAAAAATATTCAACTGACGATGGTTCTTTTAATATTTCATTCTTATCAGCGCTAGTACAGAACACTTGGTAGTGCGGCTTAATACCAGGACCGGCTTTAAAAAATTCTCAATAAAAATGAAAGTAAAAATTTCCGTTACAGAAGTAACATTATTTTTAATAAACAAATAAATAGACTACGCATTAGCTGAATCAAGACCGAATGTATGGTATGCAACTTCAACCCCGACAAATCTAGTATTGCAGAAATTTAAACTATACTGTGAAACCCTACCGAGAGTAACCAAATTTAATTACCTAGGCTCTGTTATTACAAAAGACGGCACGATAACCGCCAAATAGATGGTGCGAACTAACAGAAGTTCTAGTTGATCCGAAAATGGCTGTAATAAACAAAAGCGAGGTTTATAAAAGCGCCATAAGACCAGCGTTAGTGAAACGCGGGATATGAAAAAGGCTAAAGATTCTCGATTGTTATTCTAGCAATGTGCGGACGAGTATTATCATGAAAGAGAACAAAATTCACACTTATAACAAGACAAAAGGTGCCTCATTTTCTTCAAGAACCTCCTCTAATATACCTATTGGCTGTCAGCGATCCCCTACAAAATATGGTCAACTATGTGTGACCTTCCAGGCGGTTACCTTCCCATACCATAATGTAGCTATCGCCGAAATTCCCAGCTGGTCTTATAGTGCACTGTTCAAATCGCTGTTCATCGCATCTGTAGATTGGGATACGTCTATTAGATCCAAAAAGTGCAAATCTGGACTCATCCATAAAAAGGATTAATAATGTTGCATGAACAGAGATTCTGGTTCTAATTCCAACTTTCCTTAACCTATTCCTAACAGAATTAATACTTACTCAAACATTATGAACTCTATAGAAATCATTTTGCAATTGCCGTGCTTACTTACTTAACGTGTCCGGGCCATTTAAAACACGGTTCGCCAAAAGGTTGCGGCCTGGATGCCCGGTTTTGATGGGGCTTCCCAACAGTTGGCAGACTAGTTGGTGAATGTTGTCCTGCAGAGCTCCGGATTCGCAGGTCGAGTCCTCTGATAGTTCTCATCGGGTCAGGTTGTGTGGCGGCACCTTGTTACTCCCACTCCCAGTCTATTGAGAATGCGCCAAATAAGGTAGGGTAGGTCATTTCTTCTTTTGGGCTGAACCCTTCTTCTGTTGCTTTGCAGAGCATGGTATGGTTCAAGGTTTGGCTACCTTGAAGTGGGTTGATTTGGCTTAAAAAACACTTGCAAGACCTTAGGCGGTTGGGGGTGATTAAAGTGGGTGTTTTGGGTCCTTGGATATTTTTTTACGTTCGGCATCAGCGAGAACGTTCCGTCGAATTCCTGGTGTAAGTAACGGTCATCTGCAGGGATGGTTCACATTGGACGTCATGAAAGTGGTCTTCTATTGTAACTCCCAGTTTCTCTGTACCTTCTTAATGTTCTTGATATACTCAGTTGGTTGATACCAACAACTTCGGTTTTATACTGCTGTGATCTTCCATCTTCACTTAAGGCCACAATTTTGGCTGCTTGTTCTGGCGTCAAATTACTCGTTTTTTTCCAAATGTACTTTTTTAATGGCACTATCAATAAATTTCACCAGTTATTTAATATTTTTTTGTATTTTCACTTTTTATTTGGATAGTTCTTGTGATTTAATTTTAATGAATGTGAGCTTTATTCACATTGTTAGGTTTATATTAAGAGTTGTTTTTATTTCTGTGACTGATTTATGTCATTGTAACCATAATTTTGACAAGGGCGCCGGCACAAAATACTAAACTTGTAATTGCACTGCGGACTGATTCAGTTTTGGAATCAATGTGTGAAAGTATTGAGTCCAATAATCTTATTAATGTGGTGTATATAACTATCGCCATTTAAAGTTTGGGTTAGGCAATGAGTTTAAGTACTAGATTATTTGGTGAAGGTGGTGAGTATTGAGTCAGAGAATAGATACGTAAATAGAAGTACAATGTTGTGTTGTATTTTGCGATTACCCCAAACTACGAAGTTCCCACCCCAACTATCAGGTGGCGACACCGTGCATGCAAGCTTCCGTACCCCAATGATTAGGTGGCGACACCATGCACGCAAGCTTCCGTACCCCAACTGTCAGGCGGCGACACGTGCAATCAGTGCAATCAGCCTATGAGAGAGAGGGGACTTGCCGGTGTACATTCCCCACCTTTATATTACGAACTCTCGAGCTCCGCCCAAGAATTAAAGAAAATCCGAATCTATGCTGTCCTGCCATCTAACGACAACGAGTCGTACTAAACTTTCCGGTCACAGTGACCCATTAGAAATAAACTTCTATTTATGTCTCTATTCTCTTATTGAGTCTGATAATCTTATTAACATGGTTTATATAACTATCGCCATCCATAAGCAATAAGTTAAAGTCTCCGAGTTCTTATTAGTTGTCAGTATTCAACAATTAACAGTATTTGAACTAATGTATTATTTTTTTTGCTCTCTATGTTATTATTAAATATGGCAATTTGGATTTATTATAATTGTTTTTAGGTACATGTTGGTGTCGGGCGACTTCTGTAAACAAAACGTAAGACTATTGTTTACAATATTCGAGAAAACGACGTATCCAAGCATCAAAGAAAATATTTTGATTCATCTTGCGGATATGTTCGCAAGATTTCCTAATGTAGTTGAACCTTGGACAGATAGGCTTTTCATTAGGTAAAAGATTTTGAGTAGTTATTATACATTAAAGATTATTAAACCTTATAAGAATTATAAGAATAACTGTATGGTTGGTGGGATTTCCCATGGGTAACATCCCGGGAGCCATCTGACTTTTTTTAAATGTTGGAGTTCTTGGATAACCTATTCTGCCTTCTTTTTTTTTAACCCTTTGGTCGCGGAGAGAATGAACCTGTACATATGACCCCTTGGGAATGAGTTTTTTATATCCCCTTAGAGAATAAATTTTAATGTTCCCTTAGGGAATTAATTTTTTTAAAATACTTTTTTTTTATGCTCAATTACGTTATATTATGAAATACTGAGCAACACTAACCAAAACAATTGAATAATACAACACTCTAGTTAACTCCCCTTATGGGATGAATTATTAATATACCTTTCCTAGTGCTTAACTGTGCAAAATTTCAAACTTCTCCATCTACAACACCAATTAAAATATTAAATAATTCAACTCCCTATTTAAACCCCTTAGGGAATACATTCATAAAGCTCATTTCACCAATATACGAAGGTATCGGATTAGTCACCGAGGCATTGTGTTAAGAGGTACATTAGTAAATTCTTCTAAGATTTGCATTTTTTTGTTTATTATGCTTTTTGTTAAGACGAAAATGCTCACGCCCGCCATTAACCGCTCTGTCACTCTCCCCACACGTCCAATAAATAAGTGACGACATATCTCTCATATACTTTCTCTTACATTGTATTAGGCACTTTCTGCGAACATTTGTAGTTGATTACACCATTCGACGGACGATAATTTAATGTTAGTTCTTCACTTTATTTAAAAACTAAATAATTTATGGTAATACATAATTGAAATATTTTGTTACTTTTAATGTAAATTATGTCGGAAAGTCACCAAAATCATAATATTTTCAAAATAAAAAAAGTTTGCCAGCTATTTTTTTCATTTAAAAAAAGTTAATAACTTTCCGACATTTAACTGTAATTATTAAAATTGTCCCCAAAATTTTGCTGCAAAGTAATGTATATTAACAGCGTGAGTAGAATAATGAGATTTTTAATATGGCGGGCATGTCAACATCGTCTTAAGAGGTTTTATTTTTATTTTTTGCTTTATTGTGAACAGAAATCGTTTATGTAGCTCTCGATGAGTTTTTTGGTTAGAAATAGGCACATGTTTAATTATATTAAAAGGGAATGCAACAAAAATAAATTATCGGTACAAATTTAATAAATATGTTTAATCATGTAGTACTTAGGCATTATCAAGCATCAGATTTATAGTCATCATAATCGGAATCACTGTCGTTGCTATCCTCATTAGGATTGTAAATGATAACAGGATTAACTGCTTCGATGCGGTTTTCACGAACCTACCATTCCTCTATTACATTTTCACATTTTGTGTACCCATTTTTCCCAAATTTCAGAAGTGGCAGTATTAAATGCTCGTCGCCAGGTTTCTTAAACAGCTTATCACTGTAACCATTAGATCCAATGTGATTGTCATAAGTTTTGCATATTCCCCAAATATACTTAATCGGATTAAATTAACAATGATAAGGCGGAAGTCTTATCACACGATGTCCATAACTGAGTATAATTTGATCTACTTTGTAAATTTTTTCTCTTTCGTGTCTTTTAGCTATCGATAATAATTCCGGCTTGAAGCAATACTGTGGAAATTAAATATTTTCGTTCTTTAACCATTCTTTTATTTTCTGTACCGTCCAGTTTTGTTGGTTCCTTATTTAAAATTTCCGAATGGTATGGAGCATTATCTAATACAATGACGATGGTTCATGTAACGATGGTATTAGTTTCTCTTTCAACCATTTCACAAACATGTCTGTATTCATATTGTCATGATAATCGGCCGATTTTGATGAAAATAAATCAAAACTACCTGGATGCACAATAATGTGTCTTTTTCCTTCAGCGTTCGTCGGTGTGTTTTAGAAACTTTATGTTATCGTCTTGCCAAATTCTTTTTGTTCCACCTTTAGCAAATATCCAAGTTTTGTCCAGATTAACAAATGAAGAACATTTTTGTTTACAGTGAGTATAATTTTTTAAAAATTCAATTCTTTTGTGCACGATTCTAGCTTTTTCACACAAAGCCTTTTGGTTGTTCTCATTTTTAAACTTAAACCCTATATGTTTCAAAATTCTCCAAAAACTCATTGTAGAAATTTCATATTTTTTTTTTAAATATCCCTTACGGAATATTTTTTACATTATAATCTGATCAGTGTTCGATTAATGAATAATTTTTTCCTAGCCTAAAATGATACAGTTCAAACTTAACTAAGGTTGTACTCACTAGTCTGCCTTAGGTTCTAATAACTTAACTACACTAATAAACTAACGTGTAACTACGCACTGTGCTCTGCTTTTCACTACCACTACAGCAACTCAAACGGCTTGGTCCTCTTGAGTCTTCTTATCAAATTGGCGTTATCGAGGAGCTGGATTACCTCAGTGTTCACATGCTGGAAAAGTCTTGCTCATGACTTCTGGAAATGTTGGAGGTGGTCTGGTTAACTGTGTCTATTTCTAGGTCCCGATGAAGGTCACAGTTACAAAAGTACCAAGGTGCATCGACGATGTTTCTTTGAATCTTTAAAATGTTGCATTTGCTAGCACAACACCATAGTTAAATGCCGTAGGTACAAACTGGTTTTAAAACTTGCTTATGCTGGAGCAATTTATTGTTTTTTTTTTAACATGGACTTTCCAGCTTAGTCTTGTGTTTAGGTTCATGTCCAGGTATTTTGTTGAATTCGCGTGCGGGATCTGGGCATCGTTGATTCTAATAGGGAGATGACGTTTGTGCTTAGTAAAAATCTACGTATTTATATTTGTTTTAATTTAACCTGATACGCCAAGTTTTAGTCCAATTGGTAATTCTTTCTATCAAGGTTTTGAGCTTTTCAGCAGCCTCTTCGTAATTTTTTCCAATTGCAATGATTACGGTATCATCTGCAAAAGTTCCAATCGTGTTCTGTTCAAGATGTGGTTGAAATTTTCAAATACTCTTTTTCTTTTACTTTTTTTAATATTAATTCTAAAGAGACATGTTCTTTTTTTTTCACGCATTTTGTACACAATGTCGCGAATTTCAAATTTGTATGCTTCAGGAAAGCCAACAGTCTTTGGATGTCGGCGGGGTTTATATTTTTCATTTTTTGTTTACTATTTCCATCTTTTACACTTTTTAAAACTGAGGTTAACTTTGTTTCACCAATACCCATCACATTACAAAAACGCTTACGTATAGATAAAACTGTTAGCAACGTACCTCAATTGTCATTTTCCGCTGTAAAATAAGCGTGTACATTCAATATTAATGCATCTACATTTAAAACACGTCGCAGCATTTTCGCGGTCTATTAGGTATACATATACTACTTGAAATTACAATCGGTACTATACGATTTTAATTTCGCTACCCACTACAATGATAACTCAGGATTACTAATTACTTTCCTAAAAATCTAACAAAAATAAATTAACAAGTCAAATGAAAGCTTAATAGCTTAGTTAATTAGTGAAATTTGTTTGGATTACTTACCTACCTCTCTTATTATGACTTGTTTATACTGCACAGTTTTTAATAATTTTTTTAGTGTATACTCAATTGTTTTGCGATTTATAAAGATTCAATAATATTGTAATGTTCATTAACTTAAATAATTTTTAACTAAAAATATAGATAAATATGTATATAACTAACAACTTATTTACTAGTTTATTTTACACATAAATTTATTTAAATTATTTCAAAGCTTGCTTCACTGTTCGAATATTTATCTATCTCACTAACTACTGACTCAGCGAGCCGTTCTTATATAGCTAGCGACTTTTATCTAGTAAATTCTTGCAGTTTCCTATAATTTCTTCCATATTCTATATATAAAGGCCAGGTGTCAAGAGTACCAACTCATAAAATTGCAAGAAAAAAGGAAGAGAGCGGTTAATGACCTTAGCAGTTAAAACCGCTAAAAAAAGAAAAAAAACTTTAAACAAATATAAAGAATAATATATATATTCGAGGTTGAAATAAGTATTTTTATATTTTTATTTCAATTAAAATTTTCAGGTTAGAATACACTAACTAATACATGACGTCAATGTGGTAGGCTAAATAGGGAGGTCTTAACAGATTTAACTATACAATAAATGAGTCTCGCCATCAAACTTGCTATAGTTGTCTCCTATTATTCTCTCTTTGTTACAGTCGAAAACTAAAAAAAATGTTGATAACTTATCGAGAGGTGTTCACGAAACCAAAAGCTAGTTTCTGTCAGTAACATATAAAAATGCTGCAGATTCGGTCCAAATTAAAAGTGGCTCGCACGACAATATTTTCTACTTTCAACGACAATACACATATAGTCACGCTTTTTCCCCGAGGGGTAGGCAGAGACCACTTCCTTCCATTTGCTACGGTTCTCACACACGTCTTTCATACATGCTCGTCTGTTGCTGGTACTCTTTAAAACAATTTCGATTTGATCGAGGTACGACCTACGTCGACCTCTACGGACTTTTGCATTCACATTCGCCTTATTAATCAGTTTCGTGAATCTTCTTTCACACCACAGCGTTCCCTTATAACACTTTTCTTCACTTTATCCATCAGAGTCCCTCCAGTTGTAGTACTTCTCAAACTACTTATCTCCGCAGCATTGATCTTACTTCATGCTTCTTCTGCCAAACCCAATATTCACTACCATACATAAGTGTAGGAACCAGCACTCATTCGTGCCTTTTTTAACACGTTCTAGCTGCTCAATATCATACTTTCCGTCTCTCGTAAACTTTGAACCCAAGTATACAAACTCTTCCACTTATTTCACTCTTTCTCCTTCAATCAGCACCTCGCGTTTTTTCATGACGATCAAATCATTCATTCTTAATCCAAATTTACAAAAACAGCCCTTACGAAGCCACACCCTTTTCGATGTTAAACAAGTCTGTGTAAGCTCCATTTATCCTGACACAAACAGTGGAATCCTCGTAAAATGATTTCAGCGTGTTCGTATCAATAACGATTATAAAAATATCAATATATTTATAATTATGCTAACCGGTGTTTCAGACCAAAATATGTATTTAATTACTTACAGACATGAAATATAAACAAATATGAGCAAAATTCACAATCAATAATTGTATTTTATTAGCATCACACATCAGCTTCCCGAAGTGCGTCGATCATCATTCTATATTCTTTCCAAACTGATACTTGGTGATATGATTCGAGCTCACAGTCATATTCCTAAGATGGCATCTTGTTTGGCAAACGAAGATGAGAAATTACGTTCTATGAGCAAAACGTTCTTCTTAAAGCTGTCTCATAAAGAGAACAATCTGTACAATGCGCTACCCGATATATTTTCTCACTTTATTGAAACTAACGTTGACGACGATGGAATAAAAAATACCATGAGGTGAGTAATTTATTAAAAAATTGATGACTGAAATAGGTATTCAATTATTTACTGTAGCAATGCATAAAAACTACCCCTCGCTTAGAAATTAACTATAATGTTATAAAAACCACGTATACAATGAATAGGTACTACAAATAAATACATTTTTTAGGTTATTATTTGATATGGTAGAAAACGCCAAACACTTGGAAAATGTTATCGCTAGATTTTGTACGAAATTCCAACACACGGAGGAAAATCGTCAACATCGACTTATCTCATATTGTCTTACTTTAATTAAATATAACGACAAAGCACTCAAAAGAATCATGGAAGATTTTCCATCCTACAAACATTTAGTACACGATGAAGAAGTATACGCCAACTTCAGAACAATTATACAAAATTGCAATAAACAACAAGTTGGAAAAACTGATTTGAAGGTAAGTTATTTTTTTAAAACTTCAGTTTTATATTTTTTTTAATAATAAAAATGTACCAAAACTAAAATACTGGTTGCGGAAAAAGTCATTTAACCGATTTGCATATTATTAAAGCAATGATGAAATGAAATTTATTGTTTAACAAAACTTTGATAAGTAACAACGCATATTCATTTTCTTGACATGCGACTTAAACTACGATCCGATATCTTTAATTCAAGAAGAAGAAGACATGTACGACGTGCAGATTTAGTTGGTAGTTGAGAGCGTTAACAGACTTTTGCTGCACCCTGTATACTCTTCGATTAGAAACAACAAAAAACAACATAAATGAGATAAAAAAGGTTCTCTTATTCTCTCTTGGCCTTTCCATAAGAACCCTTGTTCTTGTTTTGGAGCGTATCCCTCAATTAGGATTTACGATTTGACTCACGTTAATGACGCAAAAGACCTCATTATAATATTTTTTGATGACTGTTTGGCCAGTTGGAAAAAACTCTTTGTGAACAACTCCACGGTAGTCGAAGAAAACATCCAACATGACCTTGATTTTTTTCTTGTTTTGACATGGTTTTTTTTATACTCTTTATATTAGCTTAACTCGTATCTCTCTATCTATCTATCTATGTAACGGAATCTTTGGACACGATTTTCACCTACTTAAAAACATCGGATCGACTTGAAACTTTATATACTTTTAAAGGATCGATGACAATACAATAATTTCATAAATTTTTTCAAAGATCCTGGCCAGGATCATCAGGATATTAAAAAAAAAGAACTAAAACATGAAAAATAAATAATAGTTTAAAATAACCAAGAATGCCGAACTAAAAAATAATAATAATTAATAAAAAACAATTTCACAATCAAAAGCGTGGGGTGCGCTATATCAATTAATATATTTGGTAATAAACAGATATTGGTAAAAGTAAAGTCTCCAAGAAGAAAACGTAAGCATCATAAAAAGCACCCTACGCTTTTGATTGTAAAATTATTTTTTATTAATTATTATTTTTTATTTTGTTGGTTCGGTGGTTTTCTTATACAGCATGTTGTCTTAGTTTTTTTAAACTATTATATATATATATATATATATGGTTTTGGTTCATCTGCAGTACGATATTCACCAGATTAGCGATTCCTAAAGTGGGTTCCGTGGAAAAGTCACTAGAGTGGATTACGAAGCATTCATAGATCTTCAGAGTTTATCCACATTAAAGCACACATTTGAGTCTATGTCCCTGAACGAGCTTTGGGTTGGTGTTAAGAGTGAATACCCTGAAGTAACCAAAAAGGCTATCTTACTTTTGCACCTTTTTGTCACTTCAGCATACAGTTTCAAATCATTATTCACCAAATTTTCTAATTCAGTTAAGTTATGTACTTTATAGACAAGGATTGTGTCATCTGCAAATATACTCGTATAGTAGCGAGCTTTCAAATTGGCGTTTTTAAGATTTAGTGTATTTAAAGAATATAACAGGTACTATGACTGAGCCTTGTGGGACACCACAGGTTAAATTAGTGTTAGTGCACTATTGACTTTGTCTAGTGGTTGGTGGCCTGGGCATTAATAATAAAAAGACAAAACTAATGATTATAAGCAAAGACAATATTAATAACTGTCAACTTATAATCAACCAAAAACCGATAGAACGAGTGAGCAGTATTACTTATTTCTGAACTCTAGTGAACGAGCAATGGGATAATTCGCAGGAAATACGAAGCAGAATTGAAAAGGCCAGGACTGTATTCAGCAAGATGAGACATCTGTTCACAAGCTATCACATAACATTGCACACCAAGATAAGACTCGAGATTCGAGTTATGGTTATATCGTAAAATATTGAAAATATCGAGGTTTCACTTATTGCAGACTATCTTACAAGGAAATGTACTAGGAAAACGAAGTGGGGGTAGAAGACGAATCTCATTGTTTAAAAACCTTAGAACCTGGTTAGGTATGAGTACAACTGAGTTGTACCGGGCTGCAGTGAACAAAGTTAATATAGCATGTATGATAGCCAACATCTGAAACGGATAGGAATTATAAGAAGAAGAAGAAGTGGTTGGTACATACTGTGGTCAATCTCTTAAATTCTTTAGATCTGAACATTAACTTTTCATTTCTAGTAAATTGAGCTTATTCATTAACATTCCATGGGCAACTACATCAAATGCCTTTTATAAATCAACGAATATTGCTATGACATTTTTTAGTATCTAGTCAGTTGTTAACTGCCTAAAATGGTGATAGAGTAGTGATATATTCACAAACATAGAGAATAATTGATCCTTAAATATACTAAAAAAAAATTTAAGCTAAATGTGTGTATTTTGTTGGGAAGGTTTCTTTTACTATGATTTAAAAGTACATACATACACATATATAGTCACGCAGGGGTAGGCAGAGACCACTTCTTTCCACTTGCTGCGGTTCTTATACAGGTCTTTCGCTTCTTCTACTTTCATCAGCGCTTTCAAAAATTTTGATCTGATCGAACCTAACCTAGGTTAACCTCTACCGATTTGCCCATTCACACTCACCTAATTAGCAAAAGTTTTATTTGACTGAGCCGAACTCTTGGAAGGTGGATACGATACTTACAAGAGACTAATTAAAAATTATTGTTACGAATCGCGACCAACATCTTAAAGGTCGAACCTGTCTAGTGAATCATCCGTTCGACGAGTGAACGATGTTGGCGAATGCGCCAGAATTGCCTCGAAGCATCGATTCCTAACTTTTCTGGAAATTTGGGGAATGCTGTATGACAATATATGTATAAGAACGCGTATCGGCTTGCGGAGGAGTTAGTAGTTGGATATAGTGAGTTAAAAATGAAGAGAAATAGTTAAAAACAGTTAATTAATTGGAATTAATTAGTTCTGTAAATTGTATTTTGTGGGCAATAAATAAAAACTGTTATTTTTGAGTTTGTACCATTAAGCAACTCATAGGCGTAACAATATTTATAGGAACTTGTCTTAACTAACTATTCTTACGAAAATTTTTAGGCTAGCTTGCAGGAGCTGTAAAGGATTTTAATGAATCC